>VWZD01001312.1:430798-533872 GCA_013396695.1 Sakesphorus luctuosus | reverse complement strand
AATTCTGGCAATAACTCTTTTTGGGTAAAACCAGTCATAATTGGTTTTGTAAAAAAAAGAAAATAGAAAAAATCTGGATTTTATTTCATAAGCACTGCAACACACTTTAGGAACTGAGGCTGGGAAATCTTTGCCGGCCTAGCATGTAGGGAGGTAGAAGGAGGAAACTACATTGTTGGTAGGNAAGAAATATGGCAGAGGACTATCTGACCCTCTTGCCACTGAAACATGGATAACAGGACAGGCTTGCTTAATAAAACTTCTCAATCATTGCACAGAGAGAAGGACAAAATAAAGAAATGAAAGCATTTGCTGATTGAATAAAGTTCCACTGGGAGAATTTAGAAACAGAGATTCAGAGATTTTGTCTGGCAAGTGCTGCACACTTTTTTAAAATCGAAAATTCATTTCTTTATGTTATTGTTCTCTTTTTGAAGTTGCAGACCTCTTCTCCCCTCATTCTGAGGCTTCTTATATCATGGTGTTTTCAGATCTTGCCTTCTTTCAATGTCAACATCACAATCCAGTCTTACAGTTCTGCAGCAAATTGAAGTAGACAGAATTTGATAATATATTTCTAGTTTAAGAAAATCAGCCAACTGTTTATTGTGTATACTATTTTTAAATTTAATAAAGAAGTAGTAGAATATACATTTTTTCACCTTCTATCAAAATAGAGTATTTTATAAGACATTTTTCTGCATTGCAACTACTTCCACAGTCTGTTTTAAAGTTGTCCTTGTTTCTCTATGAAGCGTTGACAAGCCATCACGCACACAAATAGAAATCTTGTCCAGGATACAGTGTATCTTCATGAAGATTTCTCTAACAAATATCCCTAGAATTAAAAAAAAAAAAAAAAAAAGAATTATACAGATAGCACAGGTACACAAAAGAGCTACAGATTAGGCTTTTCTGAATGAATGAAACCAATTTGTTCATTTCTCCCACTTATTCATATGCAGCATAAAATAAAAATGAGCTAAATTATTTACTATATTATGTCATTTCATTGCACTGCATTATAAATATCCTGTGCAAGTTTCTGAATACCGACATTGCATAATACCTGAATTACTTTTAAGAGATCGTGGTACATTTCAATTCAATAAAAACAATAATTTTGGTTCCATGCAAGGTGACAAAAGACCTAAAAAATTTATTTCAGGATAACTTGGATTTTATTGAATGTGGCCCTCAGTTATACATCTGTCATTGTTAAGGCAACAGCAGGGTCATGGTGTTGCTTGTGTAAGATCCATGGGTAAAACAAGCTCTTAGCAGTGAAGGATTCTTCTCAGAGACATGGCTAATATTTATCTGCTTCTGGTGGCACTCCAAAGGCACCAGATACTTTACAAAATAGAAAGGAATATCTTCTGTTGCTGGACAGCTTCTTGATGAAGTTCATTGAAATAGGGGAGAGCTAAGGTGAGGAGGAGGAAGAGGAGGCAGCCCAGCTGGGAAATGCAGTTGAGCAAACCTGTATCTTGTGTTGTTCCAGCTGCCTTCCAGGAAGGAAAAGCATGCTCACACATCTAAGATAAGGAACATCACAATAAGAATGACCCCAGAAGGGCTCAGAGTTGCTTATGTGAGATCCAAGGGCACAAATTAACCTGTGGAGGCTTTCTTATCAGGCATAAAATCCATAAAACTCATTGAAATCTCTAGTAGGATCTCCATCCTAGGAAATATTCAAAACTTGATGGCACCTATCCCTGAGTGACATGGTCTAACATCAAAGCTGGGTCTGACTTTGAGTCCTTCAAGAACTGGACCAGGTGATCTGAAGAGATACCTTTGCATGCTAAATTGTTGTGCGATTCTGTAAAAAAGGAAAGATTGCTTTATTTATTCAGCCAGATCTCAACACAAGGTCACCAGGCACCTGTTCAGAGCCTTGGACACGTCCATTACCTTTTGCAAGCATGGTGCCTCCAACCGCAAAGGTGGGTGCACTCTGCTCACTCCCTTGAGCAGCCACGTTTAGCACAGGGATGCAAACATACCAGGAGCATTACAGCTTGTGGGGTTTGTTCATGTGTAGGGGGTGATGCATGAGAGTAAGGGAGAATCATTCAGGTGGTGTTACTTGCAGGGATAACCCAAGGACAGCTTTCTTCTGCTTTCTGCTGACAAAGCACAGATTCAACAGCTTGGCTGGTCTCGGCTGAGGCAAGGACTAGGTCAGGAACTGTTTAAGACTCCACGGCTTTAAGCTAATGACCTGAATTCCATCAAAAAGCTTGTCAGAGGGTCCAGCCAGTCTCATCACAGCAGTTTCTTTGTGCTGCCAGAGTGCAGCTCCACTTCACACACAGCCCCCAGCCTTTGGCCACAGCATGAGCGTGTAGATGGTCACAAGGTGCAGGCACCATGCTAAGCACATAGCTGCAGCCTAAGCTTCAATGTGATGAAAGAAAAATGACTGTGAAGGATGAGAGCAGCAGGGAATGACAAATGATCTCCCCAGGGGTGGATGACAGAGGTTTGTATCCACTGGATCTTGATCTGATGGTTCCGAGGGACAGCCTGAGTTTGAGACTGAAGGGACAAAGCTGTTGTAATCTGGACCTGGCTGCCAGCACAAGTTCCTCCTGCTACCTCTGCCCAGCCTGCCCATCCTATCACAGCTACTGTCTAAACAGTGGCCTGGGGCAGCAATACAACTCACAGAAACAAGGCTTGGAGCTGGCTTTAAATGAGCAGCTGTCACACCAGCAATGGTGTGGAGAGTCACTCTGCAGAAGAGGAAACTGAGGCAGGTGAGTGATAATACTGATTTAAAAAGCGGAAATTAATTGGTGAATGTAGTCTGTGTCCAGGCAACCCTGAGAGTTACTTGGAACACAGATACACAAAATAAAATAATAAAAATTTTAAAAATCTGCACATTACTGATCCTGTGAAGTACAGACAGTCTGAGTTCATCTTTGAATGAGTGCCCAGTCCCCTACATGACTTTGAGGTAAAATGGAAAAAAAAGATGAGTCAGTTTTTTAGTTTCCTCACTGGAAAAATATTCCTTTAGGTCACAAAGTACTTATTTACTCAGTCAATACTATGACAGTGAGATTTACAACCACGTCATTAATAACACTGATTGACAAAGAACTTCCTGAAAACTCTTTCAACTCCAGACAAACATGATATATGAACAAAAGAATGCAGTTATAGATTTACAGATGAACGCATTTGTTTGGAGCAGGCGTGGGTAGGGAAAGGGGGAGGAGTGCATGAAAAACAGCACCTGATCTCTTTTTTCCCCCGGTATTTGAAGCTGATTCATATTTGTTTTGAAGAGTTGCTTGTTGGTTTCACTGGTTGCTGAGGGTTCTTTTGATCTCTTAGAGGATGAACTGGAAAGGGACTAATTTTTTGGAGAACTTCTACAATTCTTTACATTTGAATGGGCTGATAATAAACACATTATTTTGTCCATACTGAATGAACTAGATGGTAGTTCTCCTTGGATTTAGGTTAGTATCATCATAATAATTTTCCCTGTTGTCTGAATGTATTCACTCCACATCTATCCTGCAGGAATTGTGAGGTGAAAAGGGAGACCTTGGTGAAGATAAGTGCCATTACTTCAATGTTCCTTTTATTGAACTGATTTTGTATTTCATGAGTCTTTTCTGTTTGTGCTTTCTAACAGCTGTGGAATTTATATTTATTGGTACCAATGACACTTGGTCTTCTTTTTAATAAAACAATTTTCCATTGTAAAATGACCTTATGTTCAAGGAGAAAGTTTTGTGGGTCTCAGTTAATTTAGAGATTTTTTTCTCATGAAAAGAAGGTCTAATAAACCCATTTCTTCTGCTTTTTTCAAATTCTGGATTTTTAAGCTTTTTTTTTTAACTTCATAATTTAGAGTTATTTTTTAATTTTATATCATATTTAGATGCCTTTTACACTGCGCTTCCTGTCATGTAATTCTGACATTACCAAAATATTGACTGAATATCCCAGAACTATCTTACTTAAATTATAAAGAAACATGAAATTCAATTTACATTTTCTGGCCATCTTTAATATTAGACTCTTTTGCAATTACCTGCAACCGCTGAATCTACTAGTTTCTTTTATTCTGCAGGTTTGTGCTGAATCTTTAAGCAGTTCCTTGCTAGTCCTGTTCCGGTAGATGAATATTAAAAAAAACCCCAAAACATTTCCTCTGAATGCAGCACCTGGGACTTTCTGTATAGTCAGCACAGAGAAGGAGCTACTTAGACCCCTGCAGGGAGTTCTTGTGTGTCTTTCTTTTGTGCCTAGCCTGAAGAAAAGCAAGATTTGTTGAGAAGGGTAATGTTTTTTATGGGACCAACTGCAGAGGCTTTCAGAAGTCCCAGCCTCTTTCTTGATCACCTATATAGGGAGTTTGGGTTTTGACTTTGGAGGAGAATTGCCTCATTAAGCAAGTACAGTTTAAGTCCAAACTGAATTAAAAGCCAAGTCCCAGCTGGTGGCTGCAGTAAAAACCTTGAAAACCTCCTCTGAACGTGCACAGGAACTAAAGAGAAATGCACAAAGGGCTTTTAAAATAAACCCCAGGGTTTTGCCAGCCTCCTTATTTTGAGGCTCTGTCTCCTACTGTTTGAACATGTGGATTTGATAATGATATAAAAATTGTTCAGCCATGCAATTGTATCTTACTGTCCAGCTTGCATTCCTTCTCTCAGCTTCTCTTCTGGTAAAGCCTGTGCCTATTGCTGAAGAAGCTCTCAATAAAGTGGGTCTGCTTCAAACACTACAGAGCTTGAGCTGCCATCCAAACAGACAAAGACATCTACTGCAGCTCTGGCAAGCAGTCAGAGCATGATGATGAACACCTTGGATGGGACACTTGGACTGCTGCAGGACCTGCAGATCATCCTTGGTTCTATATTGCAGTGCTAGTGCTTGGGACATGAGCTGCTCTGGGGCTGCAGCACCACACCTCCCCAGCAGCAGTGTGGGGCCAAGAAGGGTCCCTCCTGAGCCACAGAAAAAGATGAAGTGATGCCAGCTGCATGCATCTGGTTGATATGGAAAGCAGAAGGTTCAAGCAGGGAGCATAGACAGTGAGGAAGGGGATACAGGAGAAGACAGTCATTCCAACGTGGTGACAGAGACAGCCTTTGCTGGGACAAGGGGGTTTGAGGCCCCTCCCATAGGTGGTTTGCATAGCCAGAGTAGCACCTACTCTGTGTGGTGGCTGTGCAGTACATTCACCTTGAGGAACCATTGTCTAAACCACATCCATGTTTGGAGGCCCTATAGGTGTGAAGTGTGATGCAAGTGTACAGAAAAGGGCAATACCAGCCCCAAAGAGCCTTAGAATAAGCTACACTGGGGTAGGGTGGAAAATAGAAGTGCGAAGGGGAAAAAGAAATGTCCAGAATGATGTACGTGGAGGCAGGGCAGATTTGGGAAGTGGGACTCAAATCTTCTGATTGTCTTTAATGATAATGTTCTCTGAAAAATAAAAAAAGAATGAAGTCAGCTGCACTCCCTCTGTCTCCACCTGTCTTCTCCCCCTTTCTGCTGTGCACATATAAAAGCGCTCAGAATATTAACTATATGACAGAGGTGATACCAAGTTAATGACTGTATCAATACTGATATATGTAAGGAAAACCAGAAGTAAGTCACCAGCATAACAGCACAGCGCATGTGAGCTCCTGTGGTGCTATTCTGCAGAGACATCTACACCTCTCTGTTTGGGTTAGAGTTTGTATGCGTGAATAGATGCAGATTGATCAGACTTGGGTGGGGACTGATAGGCTGGGGAAAGGCTGGTGCAGCCAGGGCAGTCCCAGGCAGGCACACCCAGGGCACCTCACTGTCCTGGGTAGAGCTGCACCCTCACAGCACCCATGCTGGAGCCAGTGGCAATGTTGTGGGAAATCCACTAGATGTAGATACAGCTTTAGACTGTCACTGATCCAGGAAAATGTGGAATCTGTCTTCAAGGGAAAATTACCTTTCAGTGCCATGAGAGGGGGCAGGTGTTTCTGAACAGAAACGAAAAGCCTTTTAAGGATTATACTGAACTTAGGTTTCGTAACAATAACAAGGGTGTTGTTTAAGGATCTTCTAATAATGTCTTAGTTATTCAACCTGGTGTTTTAGAAAAGCTTTCTTTGCTCTGTTGCATTATGGTTAAGTGCCACCAAATGCCATATTATCTTCCTAAGATTGCCCTCAATTACCCCCCAAAGCTCCTGCCCCCTTGCAACATGGTCACTGAGTTTTGTTACACAGCTCACCAGGGCAGTGCTGGCGGCAGCTCATGTCATGGGGAACACTAGTGTGCTCTTGGGTGAGAGCAAAATATTGTGAAATAAATTATAGGTAAATAATGCTTCTGTCCTGAGGTAATGAGGCTCGTTTTTTGAATGCAGATGAGGAATTCATCAAAAGAAGAAGGTTAATGTAAACTTCTGTTTAAATCATCTAACTGATGCATGAGAAACACTGCCTGGTTGTACTCTGCCTCGTGCAATAGGGCAGAGCTTCAGCTAATGTGAATCCTTCAGAGCTACAGCAAGGTATAGTAGCACTGGACCATGAACATCCATGGGGCTGGCATGGACAAGGAAAATGTGCTGTAGAAAAAGCTCCCTGCTTGCAATGGGACAGGTAAAAGAAATAAAAGGCTAATCTCAAGGGCTCGTTAGAGGCAGGTTCACTTTCTCTCTGAAAGGCACTCACTGTTCATATTCTCCATTTATTTTCCAATGTAACACAAAGTTAGGGTAGCAAGTTTGCCCTGCAGCATTCTCCTAGTGTCTGAAGAGTAGGAGAAAAGAACATCTAGAGAGGAATGAAAAAATAAAATCATTAACCAACTAGTAATCTTCTTAAAGATAAGAGAGGGAGCAAAGAGGAAAGGCTGCCTGCAGGCTAATGGTGTTTGCAAGGAGTTGAGCACTCAGGGAGACTCAGAATGAAGAAAATTGGTAATTTTCAAAGGCAAACATCAGATTCAATGATAACAATGAATCAACAAACGAAAATGCAATTAAAATAGAATCCAATAAATAACTATTGAAAGACATTTAGCAGTTTCCTTATGCCTGCTGATACCTGGTGCCAAAGGCAGTCCCATCATATTCCTGAACACAGGCATCACAGTATCCACACCACCAGCTCAAACAAGGCCAGGAGGCAGGTTTGAGCACTGTCCCATCAATTATCCAGGTGTTTAATGGTTAACAGGTTTCCAGGTGGGGTTTTGGTGTATGATAGATAAAATTTTCCCCAATCCTTCTAAAGCAAGGTTTGGGAGAAGCCACATGCTTCCCAGCAGACAGTATGGGTGTGATTGCATCAGGCTGTTTCCCTCTGCTCTGTCCTCCAACCTGTGCCTGGGCTTTGCACCCACAAATGCCTCCACATGCCAGCACACTACATTGCAGACTTTGCAAACCAACCACCACCCTCCTACCACACTGAGGACAAAACTATCACATTTTTTCAGACACTTTTATCTGGGTTAAAATCAACCTTCCGTGTATATAATACAGAATAATGATGACACAGGGACCCAAGACAAGGTGCTGAGGAGATGCACGTCAAGCACGGTGTAAATCACTGAAGATGCTTCTCAACCTTCAGGCCAAGGAGACCAGTTTCCCAACCTGTTTTAATTAGCTAGGCAGAGCTTTAAATTGCAGTGAGGAAATGTATGGTTGCTCTGTAAATTCCCTGGTGGAAATAAAGAGATGCACATGAATAAACTGTGCTCTATGTCACAGACTACAGAGCAGGGATTTGGGTATAGTAGGAAATGTTTCCCGGCCTAGAGTTTGGGTGGACCTGCCTCACCCACACTGAGCCGTGTACAAGCAGCTGCCTGGCAGCAAGTCAGGTCACAGAGTGGAAACTGCCCCTCATACCTCGAGCCAGACCCTGCATTGCACAAGCTGAAAGGTCTCTGGGAAGCATAAGCCACAAACGCCAGTTGGGTTTTCATCATGAAGTGTCTTTGGCAAGAAGTACTTTTTCACAAAACAAAACTCTTTGCAACACATTAACATTTTTCTAATTTTGTAAAAGTGTTGAGCTACTTTTTTTTCATCCAATATTTTGACATAGTGTTACTAAAATTACTGCTAAAATGTTTACCTGCTAAATCTCAGTCTCTGATAAATCAATGGAAAAGACATTAAGAAACGCTATGACAACATTTTCACAAGAAAGCACAAAGAATAATAGCCATAAAAAAATGACAATTTAAGAGAAATCAGAGAATTTAATTAAGTTTGAAATGTTTGGAATCTCAACACTTAGCTCGTAACAACAATATTTTTCAATGAGTTATTCTCAGACCTGCTTTCAGGAGTTATTCACATGCTCAGTGTTTGCTGTTGCCTTCAAAGATTATAATCTCAGTCAAGCAGAGACTCATCTTCTCTAATGTTTGCAAAGCACTTGCACAACTTTGAATGTCACTGGAGTTAGAAGCAACAGACCCATCAACACAAAGAGCAAGCAGAAGACAAAAAGAAAAAAAAGTCTTCAAACTGCATTTGAGTGAAAACACATGTTTATATACATTTCCAGAATGGAAAGATAAAGTTGGATAATATAATCCAAGATCCACATAATAATACCATTTAGCATCTTGCAAAGCTGTGGGCTAGCTGTGGGGAGAAGCACACGAGCACGTTGCGTCTGTGCCTGTACTTGTGCAGCAACAGTGTGCGTGTACAGCCTCGAGCTCTGCTTAGTGTGGAGCAAGGAGGTGACTGGGCTGGCTATGCAGGCTTGCCATGGGGTCCTCAAATGACTAGCATTACCCAGCCCCCCCGCCTCTGTTTCCCTCACTCTCGCTGCCTGGGCTAAGCTATTATGGCTTCAACATTGCATGTGGTTTGCTCATTGCAAAAAAAAAAAAAACCAACAAAAAACAAAAAACAAAAAACAAACAAACAAACAAAAACAAAAAAACCCCCAACAAACCCCAAACCAAAAAAGCAACAACCAAAAAAAAAAGCCAAACATTGCCAGTTATAATGTACTTACTGCAGGAGGGTTTGACCTGTATGTGAACTGAAGGGGATGGCTAAGGAAAGAACATTCACATACACAAAACCTACATCTACGACATTTATGAAGTCGACTGTGCCTTTCCTGAAATGCTTCAGGGGTTCAAAAGTGAGAAACATTAAAACATGGGCAACAGGGAGCTTTTATGGGGCTCAGTGCTGTGTCATGTATCAAAGACCTAGCCAAGAAGTCCTAAGCCATATAAATGCCATACTTCACTTGGATTAATAGACCGTCTGTCTCACAGGGGCTGGAAGGTAATTCAGGTATCTTGGTGCACTGCTGCAATATGCTGGGCAGTCATACACTACTATTTAAGAGGGGAAGGATTGGATGGAGGAAGCTATGTAATTTACTCGAGCTCCAAAAAATACCTGTGGTGGAGCCAGTCTCCCAAATAGCAAAGCACTCTATGCACTCATGCACCCCATCTTCCCTGTGTCTGTGTAACACCCAGAGGGAGAAGGGAAGAGGTCAGCAAAGCACCCAGCAAAGACGAAGAATACACTGACACCTGCTCTGCAAATTAAAGAATTGGTACTTGAAAACTATGCTTACAATTTGGTGACAATGTCCTCAGTGCTCCAAACCCCTTCACAGACATCATCCCCAGCCTAACCTTTTAAACCTGATGGTAAACAGGCAGGAGAGCTCAGTTCTTTACTCTGTTTTGTTAATGAGATCCAGCACATAGAGATCCCTCCCACTTTTCCTGATCATTTGTCAAATATGTCGATGTCTTATCTGCTACTCAGAGCAGAAAACATCCAAATGTCATTAAAGCCTGCCCTTACTGTACAGGGACAACTGTTTGATGGAGGAGGTCACAAGGGCAGAGGGAGCTTTTAGACATTGCCAGGTGAACAACTGAAACAGCACCAACTGTCAGGAGACAAATTTCAACTTGCGACATAAGATGCACAGAATGGGATATAGTTACTGTACTACTGAGACAAAGAGAACAGATACACGGGATAAAACTAATGGTTTCAACAGAAATTGTGGAGCCAAAGACCAGAGGTCCCTTGGCTGGGGCCACCAGGGCAAGAGTGTTTACAGCTGGTGGGTGCACTATTCCCCAGTCCTTGACTCAGGCCAAAGACCCGGGGCTAAAAAAAGTTTATTGAGGTGAGACTACAAACAATTTTCGGCTTGCTTTCTCCTCCACCACGCCACAGCCTTCTCACCCAAGGACCTGCATTGCTTCATGCAGTGCCATTTTGAATGTGCTTTCATTTTCCCAAAAACAACCTGTCTTTGGGCTGTGTTTCTTTAATCTTTTTTTTTAAATTTAACAGTGTGGTTCTGAGTGTGGCTGCCTCTCAAAAACATGAACTCTTGAGTACAAAGGACTGGATTATATCCACCACAACCTGCCATTTCTAAGTGCAGTTAGCCTCTTTCACTCTAATTCCAAAATATGCATCCTGTTGTGCAGTACTTTTTTTTTTTTTTTGCATGAAGTGTGTAACAGATATGGTATACAGGTTTAAAAATATCAAAAAATTACAAACTGCTCCTTCAGTTTTCCTGGAGAGGTTTCATATGTGATGAGTCTGTCACATGTCAGTTATTCAAAAAAACCCCAATGACTGAGTGTCAAGGTGGAAGAAAAATTACTTGATGCAGAACCTCACCCATTCACAACTGAAACCTGTGGCAGTCACTGTATGGAGGAGACCCCATTTCAGCAACATTTTCAGCATGTCTGTGTACAGACAGCTGGAGCTTTCCAGCCCTCCCACAAGCACTGGGACCTTCCCTTCCCACCTTCCCACTGCCTGTAACCATTCTTCCTCTTTTTCACCCTGCGTTATTTTTTGCCCTTCCCTGCCTGACCCCTGTCTCCTACTGGGTGCCCGCTTCCATGACTGCTGCTGTGGACAGCAGAGGGAAGAACAATAGGGGGAAAATGCTACACGTGGAGGAGAGTGACTGTGTACCATCTGCTAAGGGACATAGAAGAGGTCATCAAGGTCTTGCAAGCCACCTCTGCCACTTTAATGCAAACTTTGGATCAAATGCTGACAGGAACTCCTAGGATCTGTTTGCAGGTGAGAATCCTCATGCATGTTGAAGATACTGTTTAGTCCAGTTATAGAGTATCCTGAGTGATGCTAACAGACATCAGTTGCAGGGAGTGGGGACCAGGGTCCTGAAGGCTGACACTGCTCATCATTAGTCACCAAGGTGGTGGGAATCACCAGAAATGCCCACCACTGTAAAAAAACATCACCAGAACAATCAATGTCCCCAGAATTGTGGCTCACCTTGCTCAGAAGTGTAGAGAACACACTGGTGGATATAATGAAGGCATAATATGCAATACAGCATGCTGAAGATACATTGAAGATACTACATTCTGCTTATGAAGGTGGTGTTTGTTTAACCATCTTTACTCGCAATAATTAACTGTTGCTATTGCAATTCTTTTTAGAACCAATTAAAAGTTGTTCTGCACTTCTTTAACAATGTATTTTTAAGGCACTCAACGCTTAATACAAGTTTGTAACCTGCAGGCTCAAGTCTTGTAGAGACTCATGCACATGAATAATTCATACACTAAGGAACCGTGGCAATTAACATAAGTAAAACTACTTGAAAATAGAAAAGTAGCTCATGGTTGAATTCTTTGCAGAAATTGACCTTAATTTGCTCTTCAGATCTAGACTACTGCCCTATTAGGAAGCTTTCTTGTCTGATTTTTATTTATTTTATACAGGTAGGAAACACAGATTAAAAGGGTCTCCAAACTCCATAAATCTTTTAAGTCAGACTGAACTTTCATGACACTATGGACAGCATCATAAAACAAAGGGTTTCTCTACCTCCCTCATTGCCCCAACATTCAATACTTTCTGTATGACTGCGAGGAGGCAGACAAGATGACTCAAATGCCATTAATGTTTACAAGATGGGTCTGTGAAGCCTTAAATCAGTGAGGCTCAGCTGTCATCGCATGCCTTTGCATTCACAGGGAAAAAGCAAATACCTGATAATTCCTTGATTTTTCTTAAACAGAGACAAAGCAGAGAAAATTTTAAAGAGCAATGAAACAGAATTCATCTGTCACATTCACAAAGTGCCATACATCTATCTTGCTGTTAAAAACTGTAGGAAAATATCTGATAACAGCAAACCTCTCCCTGCTTACAAAGTAAACAGTGAAATATAAACCAGATGACCTGTTATGTCAGGAATATGTAACTGTTTTTCAGGGTGTTCAGATATTTTATTCCAGAAAACCTTCACTAATTTCACTGGATTCAAGCTGTAGCAGAATAATGGTGAGATGATGTAGCCTAAGATCCCTCTTACTATATGCTTGAGAAATGCAGAAAAAGGATGGATCTTGCCCTCAGAAGTTAAAAATTTGCCAGGTGTAGTTGTGACTTTCACATTTTCAAGAAAATAACAAACCAAAACAATTTTGAAGCTTTTTGTTTTGATTTGGTTTGGGGTTTGTGGTTTATTTTGTTTTTTGTTTTGTTTTGTTTTTTTTATTTGAATAATTTACCATTCATTTACTGCAGTCCAAGTTACAGCATGAAGACTCACTCCCTTCTCTCAGCGCTGGCAGTTCATTAGCACCCAGGTTATTAACCTTCCCACAGGTTGTGAGCACTCCTAATTTTTCGTTATCTCCTCTGCTTAGGAGCACAAATCCCCTAATTTTTTCTGCACGAGCAACAGACCATGGGATTCAAGGGAAGAAATGTAAATTTAGGACTTTGATCAATGTCTTTGATGCAGTTTAAGAAATTTCATGGATTGAGATTCATTCTAACACTTCTACCCTAAAACTGCCTTAGTTTCAGACAAGCCTCTCAGCTGAGGACATGTTTTCAATACAGAAGGTGCAGAGTGGCCCATCTCTCCACAGCTCTGTGCATGTGTCATTTTGCATCTTCACCTGGGTTGTGTGGGTGAAGCAATGTCCATGTCATCTTCTTCAGATTAAGAACCCAAATTATTTTTTCCTGTGTTGTCTCAGGACCCATTTGTAAACATTGCAGGACACAGGAATGCAGCCTGGCTTTCGTCTGTACCTTATCGAGATGTCCTGGCCACTAAGCTCTGACAACAGCTCCACTGCCACCCGCTGTCTTGCATCCCCAGCTGTGTGTCTGGCTGAACAGGATGGGCAGAGGGGACAGGTCTCCCTCTGTACACATTGTTTCATGTCAACAGCTTCACTTTCTGGAAGCAGCATTTCTTCCACAAGGTTTAGCAGGCCCTACCTGCCACTATACCCAGCAAACTCTGCTAAATGTATCTTTGTTTTTTTATTATAAAGTTGTGAGTAAGGCTTTAGGAAAACAAGTTTGAAAAGACATTTAAAAGAAAACCTAAACAATTTACACAGAGACAAGTCTCTCAACATATTCCAAGGTAGCCAAGCCAAACCACTGCTCTGCAGGTGCTTATGGGTTCAGATAAATGAGGAAGCAGCTTTCCAGTTGCACCAGGCTCTCTTATTTCCTTTTCAGTTCTTCGGGACTTTCTTTTTTCTCCCACAGTACCAACCTAGCTTGATTCAAAGTGAAGGCACCACTGATGATGTCTGCCTCGATGCTTAATAATGTTTTAGAATTAGGTTTTTTTCCTTTTAGTTCACATGGCCTGAAAATAATTATATACCCAAGGCTAGTAGCAATTGTGTGCTTGTGATCTGCACAGCCTGTAGTACTGCCTCAGCTTTTAGTAGAGATACACACCATTTTTTTCAGTATTATTAGCAGGACATAAAAATAAATCTAGCCCTGGTCATTTCTGACTCAGATTAGCCAGTATAATTTTGAGCTTGTCTGGGATCATACCAACAGGCAGCCTTTGAAGCCTCACTTCCAAAGGGAAGAAGGTATCCATTGGGTAACCTTGATTCAGGCATCAAATCACATATGATGACTATGTACTTTTTTCACCAGCTCAAATGCATTTTATTGCATACTGTAAATGCATCCTCAACACCCAGCTTAGCTTGTTGGGAACATATTGCAGGAGCCAGATAAGTCTGATGGTTAAAGAATAGCAGAGCTTGCAGCCACAGACTTACAGTTCGCTGGGACTTTGCTGTCAGCTTATTCTGTGCATGTCTAGTTCAAAGCTGACCTTTTGAAGCTTTCCTCTCCCTTTGTGCTACACTCCCTTGTACTTCGATCAGCGCAGCTGCACAACAAGGAACAAGCGAGGAAGCCTGGTACAGCAGGAACCAGCAGAGTGTGGGTACCTTGAATAAACAAACTGAAAGGAGGGACACAAATCCTGACTGACTTCTTGCACCTCTTGATGAAAGCAGTATATCCTGGCAGCCTGTGTGTCTCACTGCTCCAGAGGAATTAGCGTGGTGTTTACCTGCTCCTTCCCAGGCTGGGCAAACGTTTGATCTTGCTAATGTGTACACGAGTTTTTGACAGTTGCCATAGCACAACAGGAACCCTCCTTTCTCTCTTGTTTGTAACCTTTGAGGACTAACTAGCCAAGCTTCCTGACAGCATCAAAAATGCAGCTCCTTTTAAATTAACTTCTAGGGCAAAAAGGGCTGCTTTCAAGGATCATACACTGACTGAGTTGGATATTCCTCCATTAGCAAGCATCAGCTTCTTTCAAGGGGGGAAAAGGCCTTTTCTGCTCCAAGAGAATAGGGAACTGCCTGGCTTTTGGAGGTCTTTATGGAAGAAGGATCAGAAAGGTGGCACTGTAGTGCTTACATTTGCACTGGAGGAACAGGGAAACATTTCCCTCTCTTGTGGGACTCCATTTGGGTACTATCCCACTGTTATTTCTTGCATAGTACTTAATAGTTGTTTCTAGTATACACTAATGTTCCATTGTCTCCCTGGGCACTTTGTGTAAAGTGACATTTAACCACAATAAAAGCAAGGTGCTGCCAAGACCATGCCGTGGGAGGTTGCTGAACAAAGCTGGGAAAGTTTCCTGGTGTAACATGGCTGAAATGAGGGTGGACCTACAGCAGCAAACTATGACCTGTGTATGTCACAACAAGGGTCCACAGCATTGATGCCTGCATAATACTTCTTTTTCTTCCTTTTATCTTCATTATGCCTGTCTTTCTTCATATACCTGAACAGGGTTTATATGAGTTAGGTAATGATTCAGCAGTGAGTCATGTACCACAACCAAATGCCTTCTCCTAGTCCACACAACCAACAATGTCCAGTGCATGGGTAGTACATTCACTGTAAAATCAGGCAGCAGCTTGGAGAGCCCTCTGGGATTGTGTGATGGGAGGTGAGCAGTGCTTTTCACAGAGATGCTGACATGTACAGTGTCAGAACATTAAAACTAAAGAATAAAATAGGTCTTTGCTACCACTTTCACACTTTTTGAAATGCTGATCATAAAGAATGAACAATATCTAAAAAAGTAAATTAAAAACTCCTCCATCTGCTATTTCCAGTAAGCTGGAAGTACTGTTGTTTAAATAAAAGCTGAAAGAGGAAACAGAATTTTACAGCAGTAATACCCCATGTTTTTAGTGGCTCCACTTATCTGGATCTTATTTTGGCTTGGCACTGCTGGTGTAACTCCACTTTTCAAACACTAGCATCAGCATTTAAATTTATCAGGCTCTGAGGACTATCTGTTGAGATAAACTCAGCCTACTCATTTACAGCATTAATGGAGTCTCAAATAAAACTGATGGGTCCTTTGCAGTGCTAAATTAAGCAACAACAGAAGATTCACACTGTGCATGGTCACTCTCCATGCAAGTAAACTGAATTCCCACAGCTCCATTTCAGGTTCCAAAAGGTTTAGTGAATGGAAAACTGCAAGATAAGTCCATTTCCTGTCACAGCTAAAAGTCATGTCTGGGTTTAACTCCTTGATCCCCATTAAAAATCCTGGTATTCATTTTCTTGATTAGAGATGGCAAAAAAAGAAGGAGGGACAGCGACCAGAACTATTTCTAGTCTTTAAGTTATCTACTTACATCATTGCTGCTTTTTCCCTGAGTTTGCACCATGGGGTTCGAAGGCTAAACGAGGAGGCGGCCAGGTACTGGTTATTCAGTGCCTGCTCCAGAAGCACAAGCTGAGATAAAGATGCCTTTTTGAGTCCTGATTAATGTCCCTGGTGAGTTGGAGGGTAAAACCTGTAACACACTCTTATTTTTCATGTTATACTTTTACTCAGAAGATTTTATGTCCATTTATCACACTGGAAATGGATGCATAGAAATTTCATGTTACAAATCAGGAAGAAGTAATGTATTATATTCACATAGGTAAAAGGAGAATTAAAATGTCTCCTTTTACCTTAGACTCTTAGAACACTACCTTTCTTCAAGGAATTGCATGTCCTAGCCTGTGTTAGCCATAGTAGGCATGGCAATGTGCAGTCCATCATACCTGGAATCCTATAAATACTTTACCAAGCAGCAAGCACCCAAACTACCCAAGCTGCCTTTTCATAAGTGGTCTTAAAACTTCCTGGGCCAGGATAACTAAAGAAATTAATTAACTATTTAAATATGACACGATGATCTTGCAAAAGACAGCTGGCAAGTTATCATTATGTAAATCTGGATTCCTATTCTTACAGCTGGCTCAGTAACACTCCTCTGGTTTAAAACTGATCATATTATCTAAAACTGATCATATTAGCTCTTTTCTATAGTGCTTGATTAAATTAGTTTCTTTTCTTTGTGAGGCATTCACAAAGGACTCCTGTTTCCTCTCTGTCTGACTTTTGTCTGGGTGCCAGATAACTTACACAAACTAACCCGTTGGTGAACTGTTGAATTAGACTGGCAAACTGAGGTGCATGGCCTGGCTCCAAACTGCTGATTGGAGCCCTCCCAACAGGTCTCCTGTGACAGTGAGCAAACATCACATTGAGGTTCATATGGGTACTCTCAGGTATTGGCCAGCACCTTATTGTATGGCTGCAGACTGAGCTTGTCACTTGGCCGTTGCAGTGCTGTGCAGGCTCTGCCAGTGTGGTCATGGTGAAAGTACAGCTTGTACTTGCCAAAAGGATCTTCAGCTCACTCTAAAATTAACTACAAGTGTACAACTTGTCTGCCTTTTCCAAATTTGCCTTTTGCCAGCCTATTTTTTTTAACTGAAGGATCATATTCTCTCAGAAAAACAGTGAAGAAACATTTCTTGTACAGACAAGGTTAAAAAACTCATTTACTAACAGACATTTGTAGCTTGGCTGGCTTTAATGAAGTAACATGTCAAAACAATAAATATTAAAAGTGAACACAAAGATTGATGGTAGAAGAAAGTTTTTTCATTAGAAACATCAGAAAGTACTTGTAGAGAAAGGACTCCTCTTGAACTCTGTCAAAGTCTGTGTGAGGTCTGTGCATGACTATGAATTTTAATTTATGAACTAAAAGAAAAAGATTCATAAAGGACCTTGGAGACATTTGTTATTGATCAGCAAGAACGAAAAAAAAGGAAGGAGGGAAAGTAAGAATATAGTAAGTAGGTATATAGGTATATATGTAGGTATATATAGGTAGTGAAACAGCAGAACCTGAACTGAAAGAATGATTCCTGTAAAAGTCATCTGATAGAAAGTATGGTTCATGAGTTTCCATGTAGTAAACTAGGAGATACCACTGAGAAACCACTGAGCAATTGATGTACAAGAAGTTCAAGAAGTCCAGGCAAGAAAATCTGAAAATTGGAACTACTGTGTGGAATGCAAAAAAGAATACTGTAGAGAAAACCAAAACACAGTCAAATAGCAATCGAGATTAGCATTGATGATAATGAGAAAAGAGAAATACATAGTAGACTGCTGTAATCTCTTCAGTACTGCTGATGGTATAGAAAATGATTCCTCAAGATTACTAGAAAAGATATTAACAGTACAGGAAGATACATACTATAAAAGACAATAGAAGGTTTTTAGTTTCTAGATATCAATTAGACATGAAAATCAGATATTTGGTTTGATAGCCAAGTAGTTTGTTTGCAACTGAGAACAAAGAAAGGATTTTTATCCAGCCTTGGTAAAACATAAGACTATCATAAAAGGTAGTCTTCCTTCATGTGGGGTTAAACTAACTTAGAAAGATTAACAAAAAAGTCCAAACTAAAGACTATTCAGTTCCAGAAGGGAAATCTGTAGGATATAGGAAGAGATAATAAGTGAAGGCACAAGTGATGAGGCGTTCAGAAAATTGAATGAGACTGAGGTGTTAGAGATAAAAAAGGTGCTACTCTGACCTTTATAGCAAGAAAAAGATGAAACTGTAAAGAAGGCTCCTAAAATTGTTTAGGTAAATAGCAACATAAAAATTATGTTTGGAATAAGTAAAAAACCCAAAACACCAGGACAAAAGATCTATTCCAAAATTCAATGTTACTCATAGACCAATTCTAACAGCTGAATCTGTATCTCTGTACAGTTATTCTGCAATGCTACAGGTAGCTTCAAAATCTGCTGTGATATTTAATACATTTAATGGATATGCTGTTATTATCTTTTCCTGGAGGACAGGAAATTTTGCTGGACGATTAAGTCCATTTTAGACTCCGTTTCATCTAACAACACTTATTCAAAATGTTTGAGATGTTTGTGTAACTTTGCATTGCCTCTTTCATCCCACAGATCTTGGACAGAGTCCTTTCCCCTGCCAGGGATGATGCTAGAGCATACTTTCATAGCTTGTCCCAGCTGTCTTTAACAAAATATGATGTTCTTTTCCACCAATGGAATGGAAGGAGGGCAATCAGTTGCAAAGGTGTAGAACTCAATCCAGTCATGAGCTCAGGTGGGACTACCTAGAACCCTCAACATTCCCTTTTAAGTCCTTTCTCATCTTTGATCTGTTGCTGCCTTCTGGCTTTGCTATGTAATAAGGATCTTACTGTTTTTAAATATTACAGGTTTCTGCTGCTCTTTCAACACTGCCCTGAAATTACTGAAGAGAGAGACCACAGTAGCAATTTACACAAATGGTGGAAGCACAAGTTATAGTCCCCATTTTCTCTCAGTTTCACTCATAGTTCAATAATTCATATATACTCAATATTTTAAATTACTTTCAAGTTCTATGACTAATAGGGTGTGGAGCTGTAATTTACTTATATGAATGTTTCATTACTTCCTTTCCAGTGAATTTGAGGAAGGTATCACAAAACTTCAATTCTTTAGCACTTTAACAGGGATCCAGTGACTGAGATGAAATTCACTTGAATTTAACATGTAAATTCTGTGCATCTTCAATAGAGAAAAGATTGCACTGTTGTTTCACTTATCATTACCTTCCATTTACAAGGAGTGTTTCAGATGCATTTGGATAAGGTCCCAGTGCAAAGAAGGGCAAAATATAGCATGCGAAACATCAATTATTAAAAGACAATATTCATTACAATAGATGTAGTCACTAGGATTACATCTCAGAGATGTGCTCAGAGACACATGTTAGTCTTGATTTACAGATACTAACTGATGTACTGATATTTAGACAGAGTAAGTACTGGGTACATTAGGAGTAGTATTAAAAAAGCACCCACTAAGACTCAATAAAAAAAAGGAAAAGAATTGTGATTTATTAATATTTCATTCTCTGCCATTAGGGCTGCCATGTTGAAACCCCATCACTTATGTTTTATCAAAAAGACCTATCACTTCTGTACCGGAGCATCTTAAAAATTTACAAACTCTCCAATATTTTGTTTCCTTCTATTCCTTCCTCACTCCTAATTCCCTATTCCCTCTTCGCTGCCCTTTCTCTGCTTCCAAAGCTAGTGCGGCTCTTGCCCTCTCAGAAAGACCCTCTGAAAATCTTTGTTGACTTGTGCATACCTACAGCAACATTAGCCCAGCTCTCTAGCTGGGTCAGAGCACCTTATAACTTCTTCCAGAGGGCTATGGCTGCCAGAATTTATGTTTCATACAACTGCAAACCTCTACACGCATCACACAGTTTACATCCACCCTTCATCCGTCAATGCAAAAGCTCCCCCATTGCTCCAGCTCTTACCCATGGAGCAAGCACCCCCAACAGCAGCAGCCCACAGTGTCTTATCTCAGAGTTTATGAAGACTAGCCACAACAAGTCAGCTTGTGAATGCCAATTCCCCAGAACTGTTGCAAGGAAAGGCAAATCTGGAGATCCAGGATATACACACCAGTTCCCAGAAAAGATTGCCTCATCAAGGGAGGGAGTTGCCAGTGACTTTTTTTTAAGAACTGGTTGGACAAAAAACTAACAGGACTGGCAGAGCCAGAGATTCATAAATGTGCCTTTGGGCAAAGGAAGGAATTCAAAGACGTGGTACATTCTCTTTCTCCTCTGCTTTATATCATGTCTAGGTACACTGATTTTTGTCATCTTTCTTAAGCCTTCCCTTCATGCCCACACTAATTTGAATGATGAACCATCAGAGAGATGCTGGAACAGGAATCAGGATGTGCAGGGCATGTTTTCTCCTTCAGTATTGCCTCACTGTTTGACCTTGAGCTTCTCACATCCTGCTGTGATAGCCAAGTGAGTGCATCTGCAAATAGAGCTCATGGTAATTCATTTGCTTCACAGTGCTAAGATTTTGGATGACAATCAACATGGATTTTCACTAAAAGATCAATCAGGTAAAGTAAGGAGAAAATAAGTTCTAGCTTATGTGAAGAATTGTTACCATATGGTTTGAGAAGCAATCACAGAAATAAATGCTTACATTGCATAAAACGAAACTGGGCTCTGCAGTGCTTTTTGTATTATCTAATGGACACACCAATAGGTTGTCCAACACGTTTCATTTTTGTAGAACTAACCTCCAAAAAACCTTCCTGAAACTGTGGGGAGACTCACAACAAGTAGAGAACTGCCACCACTTTGATTAAATTCCCCTTGAGACAGAGCTGGCATGTCTGAAAAGCAAACTTTCTGGGTTGTTGGCCTCACTCTCCTGCCATGTGCTGCTGTCTTTCCCAAGTGAATCCTCATTTTTCCCAAGTGAGCCCCAGTGACATTGACACAAGTATTCAGAATATGCACAGCAAGGAACCTTGATTGTGCAGTAGCATTTTAAAGTGGTTGACTTTTCCACATATTTCTCATTATAAGGACTAAAATACCTTTGAGAGTAATACAATCCCTGGTGGAGGGAAAAATGTTACTTATCTCCACAAATGTTTTAAAGAACAGGTAGAAGAGAAAACAATCCATATGCATAAATACCTTTCAGTCAGATGAAAATGCACCTATGTGCAGCCTTTGTAAAAAGTAGGCCTAGCAGTCAGTAATCAGAAATATAAATTCAATAAAAATGTCTATGTGTACAAGTTGATAAAGAAAAACTGCTGTACCCTGGCTGTACACAGTAAGATTGTGCTTCAGACTGAGTTAAGGGCAGAAGTAACATATTTGCATTACTTTCTTACTGTATAACCAAACCAAATTTTTAGTCTAAAGGGCTGAAATATTTGTATCAGTCCCACAAGCTTCACAAGGACAAAACGTGATTGTACGTATTAAAGAAGACTATATTTAGCCCCAGTATTTTCCTTTATAAATCCTCTCCTAAATGGATAGATCTGTTCCAACGCCCCCCATCCTTCTCAGCTCACTGCTGTCTGCTGGACCACTGCTGGCCTCCAACCCCTTTTTCCCCTCTCCCGACTTGATGCTGGAAAGCACCTCATTTAAACACTGCTGAAATAGCAAAATAAGGATGTTTCTGAGCGGACAGTGAAAGATCTCTGAACATCTGATGCAACAGGAGCTCTGGGTCCTCCTGAGGGCTTCACCCATTTACATTCACCCACGTTAACTGTGGGCCTGTCCCAGGCCATCCACTAACAAGCTCCTATCAAAGTAGAATTAAGAAGTGCATTTATACTGTAATGTCATGTTATAAAGTTGTAGCTTAAATTGATTATTTTTGCAGAGCCAAATTATGTTGTGTGAAAGTACACAAGACTCAATATCCTCTCCCAGCACGGTTGGGCAGCAGCCACTACCTCGTACTGTGTCACTGTTCATTTCCCAAAGAGATATTAAGTGGGAATGAAAATCATGACAAGAAACATGAACCTTGTTCAGCACCAAATCCATTATTTAAAAAAACTACCTTTTGCTGTTGATCAGTAGCTCCAGCACCCAATGTTAGCATAGCTGAAAGTCAGAGTCAGATGCAGAGCTCATGTTTTATTAGCTACATTTGCTTGCTCCAACCACATCAGAACTCATGCTATAAGAAGACATGACATAAAAGCAAAGGGTGAGTGTGAAATAGGGAACTGACACAAACTTCCTGCATCTTCAAATGGTGTGGAAATCTAAAATTACTTAATTGTTTGTTTGTGTCAAAATTTCAGCAATATGAATCTGTTTGGGTTATATTTGGGTTTCTCTCTGCGTGAGGCCAAGATGACTGTAGATCCTACTTCTTTTTTATATCTCCTTTATTCTGGTAAAATTAAATGATTCTTTAACTAAAGAGATTGTCTTTCTTAAAATGCACTGTCATTTGGGCATTTCTGAAATGGCACACGCCAAGCTCTGGTGGGCCCAAAATCAGAGCTGATAAAGAAGGCATTAAAGCCCTGTGCACAATGTAATCGAAGTCTTGTCTGTCTTTCTTTTTCTCTTTTTTTTTTCCCCCATGGTATTTTAATGTAGAAGGATGTAATCTATGCAAAAGTTTGACAATGTAAACTTTACTAATTGTGTTATTAGTCCCCCCAGGGAATAAAGCAGAAAAAAGTGATATTTGCACTGAAACATCTGTTTCTCCTTGGTTAAAGTAAAGAATAACAAGAAAAGCTGGGCAGTAATGATTATTAAACAATTACGTTCCACTTTATGTTCAGTCAATTTGTGTGTTTGAGAAATAAGTTATTTCAATTTCAAATTTCTCAGTACGTATCTTCTGAAATGCAAAAGCATCCAGATTCTGAATTTTTCATCTTGTTAAATATTTGGATCAGTGTCCTAGGCTCTGTTTTTGTCTGTAAATCCTGGCAATTATTCTAGCATAATTACCGCACCTTGGTTTCATTTTGGTGTTTATAACTTGCTAGTTATCTGCAAATGGAAGTCCTTGCTAGTACCTTTTGCATCTCTCTTTTCTTTGGTCCTCATTGTACAATTGAAGCCTGGAAAAATTTTCATCTGAAATAGCAATAGAGATACAAATCTAATTAATTCAGATGTCAAAATTGTGCAGCGGAATTATATGCCAGAAGCTGTGTGATTTTTGAGGTAATTTCCCTTCCCTGGAATGCTTCTGTCTCATTTAAAACATTAATTTAGAGCCTGAGGCCCCAGCCCATGCTACACACAATACACTGGGCTGAAAATGAAGCTCTTAACTAACAAGTCCTTGCTGCCAGAAAGCAATATATTGTTGATGTCCGCAAGTTTTGTAGCTTTAATCCAACAGCACATTGCACTGCAGGCAGATACTCCTATTTAAATGAGGCAACTCAGGAGGGAATGTGTTATTATTAAATATGTATAGCAACAAAGAAACATCCTGGCTGTGTTTTTTTCAAGTGTTTGTGTATAGGTATAATGCTGTGATTGATGTTTCTATACCCATGTGCTAATAGCCAAAGAGATTTTCAAATTCACAAGAGCCACTGGAGAAGATCCAATTCCCCTACATTCACCTAAGTGTCATAAAAGCAGTAGAGGGATGGCTGATCCTGCACTAGCTCTTAGGCTAAAATAAACTTGCTTGTTCTTGGTAATGGCATTCTCAGCGACTGCAGGAGGAGTTCTATTAAAATGTATTTGGCCAAACAGGCAGATTTTCAGCCATGTGCAAATCTCAGTTAAAATCCTGGTTTAGACCTTCATTATTATCTAGTAAAAGGTGTAGACCTACTTCCCAAAACTGAAGGAAACATGTATCTGCACTGCATCCACAAAATGCAGTCTTTTCACTGTTCTCTCATCTTACTCTATTGTTGCTCAGCTGAAGAGAGTTTTCAGTGTTTCCTGTGGAAGCAGACTTCCCAGTGAGACTTGAGCCCACTTCTTACACCTTTTGTAACAAAGACTTTTCAGTCCATGCATTCTGTTCTTTGCTTTAGCTTTCAAAGAGCAAAGCCTTTTTGATAGCAGTTTTCTGGGAAAGTAGGTAAGATTCACAGAGAGACCCACAGTGTGAATGTATCTGTAGATAATCCCATGAAGAAGAGAGACTTTCTTACCTCAAACTCCTCTCCATGATGTTGTCCTGATGTGCACAGGTACAGCCTGTGCTCCTACCCCTTTCTTTCCAATCATGGTGAATTTTGTAACTCTGCATCTGGAGGAGCTGCCAGGATGGCCTGATCTGCCCCTGAAGCAGTTGCAGGAGGTAGGTGCAGAGGAGACAGCCTCCAGCATGGATCTGCAGTTACAGATGGCTACAAAATCCTCCAGTTTACGGTGTTGTGGGAAGATCCCCCGCTACCCGAGTGTACATATGGCTCACATATCTCAAAATAGGGGTAAAGTAAACCTTTGGACAGTTTTATTCAGCTTTCTTCATTAAAGACTAAAAATATAGCATGAATGCATAAGAAAGCTATATCTAATTAATGAGGTGAAAATAAACTTGTTTTAATGAGATGGATGTAGCTGTTTGATTATGCTCAGTCATAATTTTCTCAACTCAACTTCCCTTCACATATCAAGTTCTTACTATAGAAAATCATATTTGCTTTCCTGTGTTCATTACTGCTGCAGCTTTCCAAGTTGCTTTGTAATTTACTGTAATCCTCCTGTGGGCAAATCACCCTTCATGCTGGTGTCTTCTGCCAGGAATTATTTTTGTGTCCTGGTGCACTTTATTGAACTGTATTCTTCCACAGAGTGACTGATGACTCTAGTAAAACTCAGAAGTAGTTTATGACCAGTAGAAAGTTTTCTGTGACAGAGAAATAACTTGAAGGTCTGTGACAGCTTTGGAGGGCTCTAGCCAGTTTAAGAACCAAACAGTTTGGGGAAAAGCACATAACACAAATATTGTGTCTCTTCAGTGTCACTTTTACTTTACTCCCAGGGTATTTCTGGGAATAATGCCAGCCAAAGGTAGCATATACACCTGCCACAGCTGAGAATAGAGTGCCAAGTGACTCCAACTGGGATTGGCTCAAGAGTTGTAGCTCCTGCCAAATACTCTGTGAATAAAAGACTGGCTTGGATCAATTCAAACAACACTAGAAGACTTTGTGTAGGACTGACAATGCTGAAGAAAACTGTGCTTTTCTGGTTTTACTTTTTGTTGTACAAGTGTCACTCTTTCAATGATTATTTCTATGCATGATTTTCACAGGCAAGGGGTGTCTTGGAGGCACAGATCCTATCTGGGCAGTGCTCAGGACCAGGTCTAATTCCCAAAGCAAGACTGCCTGGGCCAGAATGACCCACGCTGGCTGTGAGATCTGTGTCCATCCATTGATTCACAACTGGGTACTCAGTGACAGCAGCTATGTGAAGGTTGCTGCTCCCAGTGGGTCTGTGGGAATGCATTGCAGTCTGTCCTCTGGAGAAGAGTCTTCAGCCTAGGCTGGGTGGAGTAATGAAAGGTTTTAACTGAGCAGTGGGTCTTACTCATTCTGATGGTTAGAGATTGTAAAGCAAGGGGGCAAAGCTTTAGAGGTGGGTTTGTGGCCACACTGGCTGCATGAGTGATGAAAGCAACTCATTCCTAGGCCTGTTGGCATGAGAGAGTAGGTTTTCCCTGTAGAAGTGAAATTCTCAGATACTCCAGAAAACTGCAGACAAACTACACAGCTGAGGATCTGGTACTGAGTCCACTTTTCTGTTGAATCCATAGAGTACTCAGACTCTTGCTGGAAGATTCCCATTATTGTGAAATACCCCTGAGCCAATAAAAAGAATGAAAATTCCAGAATTCTGTGAATATAAGCTGGACAAACAACCTCAGATATGAGGTATTACAGGACAGTTCTCCTTTTCTAAAGCTAAGTTCCTTTAGGGGATTTTTTGCATTTGAGGGAGCTGCAAATGAAATTTCTACAAATTTCATCCACTGTCTCAGCCACTGGTAATTGAACATGACCCTCTTTGTAGTTACAAATATCTCAGATAGTGTGGTAAAAAGGCAAGCCCATGGCTCATGTGAATTAATGGAAGTAGTGGAAGGAGGCTCCTCCCTACATGCTGAGAAGCTTGCATGACACTGGGCATCTCTATCCTGCAGCTTTCACACCAGCAGACAAACAGTTCCTTCAGAGGCAGCTGGAGAAGCATTTGAAAGTCTTCTTCAAACAATAGTAAATTATTTCAAGCTATTGTGCTTTAAGCTCTAAAGAGCCTCTGCTTTTTTAAATGTCTAAATATAAAACACAATCAGACAGTCTCCATATAGAGAGGTGGGTTATAAACAGAGCTCTGCCAAAATGTTGACTTGTAAGGCTTTTTAATGGCTTTTACTTACAGTTAGAAGATAATCTATAGAATGGACATTATTGTGAGAAGACTTTCTTCAGCAGTATAACTTAGCAAAATCATTTCAAGGATCACAGGCTCAAATCGCTATTAGCACAGGATGATCTTGTCCCTGAATCAGGAGCTTACAGAGAAAAAAAGAGAAACAACAGTGTAAAGCTTTTTGGAAGCATTGACATATCAGTATGGTGCAGTTATTATGATATACAATGCACAGTGTGCTATAAGGAATAAGCTGTCTTACTTTTTGTCTTAGAGCCTTGCTACAATAATGGTTTCTTGGTAAGATACATCTTCATAATCTTTATTATATCTGTTACCTTAAAGAATTTTCCTCTCGCCTGTTTGGCTGTTCCTGGCAATTTTCCTTAAGGTACATGCATACAGCGTCACATAAAAGAGCTCTGCAAGAAGTTGTTGTAACTGCAAAAATCACTGTAGTGCATCGCATCCTGCCCAGCTGTGGAGCTGGTTCCATCTCAAACGATGACTCATTCCACAGACAAAATTTATTTTCCTTTTTCTTCTCCAGTACTGTTCTGTCTCTGCTTTTTAGGCACTACATACCCTTTTGAGTCCTGCCCTAGAGGAGCATGGCTTTCCAACCCTGAGGCCACAGAGCAGCAGAGCTCTCTTATTCTGTTTCACTGCTTCCTTTTCTGCTGCTTTCCTTACTAAATAAACAAAACACTTTCAAAAGATGATGCCAGGAAGTCAGATCCATAAAACTGAGTCAATAGACGTTTTTAATGGAATGCTGTAGTATCTCTCCTCCCTCCCCCCCATTAACCTTCCCGTTCTCCTTAGGCAATACATTACCTGTTATTTTGGGTTTTTTCTTCAGTAAGCGATAATCACCTTCTTATCTTATCTAACATCCCCCATGCTATTCCCGAGGCTGAAGCTGCCCAGCCACTCTCAGTTGTCCTAAAAGATTTACACATCTAATTAAATACAGAGGAACTAGGATTCAGCTCTGAAGCTTGCTGTTTCATTTTTATACCTAAAGAACGACTTGTGTTCCTGAAAGCTTATTTGCTTCTTTCAAATACAGAAGTTGTTCTCACAAAAGGTTATCCCCCAACCTTGTCATGTTATATGTTTACAGTGGTAACAAGATGTGGACAGAAAAGGGAGCCAGAAAGAGGGTTCAGAGAAACAAAAACGTGAATGAGATCTCTGAGGGGATGTTGTCCCACAGTGGCAGTGTTTTTACTCACGCTTTGTTTGATTATTAGATTATAATTAGCCCTGATAAAATTACTCATCTAGTCTGTGTGGGATCATAATATGTCAAAAGTTAAGAATAATAAACAAGCATCTCAGAGTAGGAGTTCTTCACAGGTTTTTATCTGGTGGTAGAAACACTTTAAGAACTTCCAAGTTTATGAACCTTCACCTGTAAAAAAACATATATTTTTATAACCTGACATCAGACTTCATTCTGTAAGCGACTCAACTTGTTTGTCTGAAGTTTCAGTGAGATAAAGGACATGGTCCTCTACAAATGGCTATTTGAAAAGCATAAAGGACTTCTGCTTTCTTTTCCCTTTGATAAGACGATATCCATAGTAGAATTAGCTAAATTTCTGAAGATTAACATTATTTATGAGTAGGGCCAAAACAATGATAGCAGAGCAAGATCCTTCTAAGTTAAAACAATTTGTTATTCAGCCAAAGTGTTCATTGATAAAAATGGCACAATTTCCCTTTAAAAGGCTGAACCTCTGTGGTAGCCGTTCACTTTATTTTGAGTGAGTAGCAACAAGAATCTGGCTTATATTTGCTATATTAAACAGTGGACTAAATGACCGTAGATAATTCTACCTAAAAAACTTGCAAAAAAGAAACCATAAAAAAACCACCAAAACCAAACCAAAGCGAGAGCAAACCCCACACAAACACACAGGCACACAAAAGAACCAAGAAAAAACAAAACTATACCAAGCTTTAAAAAGCTCATTTGGGCAGGTTACCTACAGAAACAGCTAATTGAAAACCATTATTTCGGCATTTTTAAAATCATTGCCTGGGATTACAGAGTTTTTTGACAGGGAGGATGATGTGATGGAAGGTACATGAGAGCTTAATGATGCAAACTGTCGTTCATGAAAAATACAAACTTTTAGGTCCAGTAAAGACTCAGCAATATCAGAGAATGGCCATTAGGAAGGAGGCAGCAGGGCAGCTAAAATGATTGCAACCCTGCAATAAAAACATCTCGATTTAAGAACAGAGGAATTGTGCATTTTAAGGGAGGACTCAGGGGTGCATCCGAAAAATAGTGTTTACTCCTTTCCTTAGAGCTAATGCAAAACTGGTATCAGCAAATAAATAATAAGCTGTTTCTCAAAACAGAGTGAATCAGCTCAGTGCTGGTTCATCTAGCAAGCCTCCACTCCTGCTCAGCACTTGGTATTCAGCAGGAACAACATGATGAGTGAGCAAAGCAGAACAGGGTAATTAAGTTGCCCTTTCCTCTGCCAGAAAAGAAAGAGCTCCTTGTTCAAGCTTGAAGTTTCCTATTGCCTCCTTCCAGAGGCTGTGATATCTCCTGAAACAGACTGGTACAGGTAAAATTAAAGCCCTGGAGATGAGAAGTATCTTTAGTTTTGTGTTTATTGTCAGCCTTTGATTCACCATGTCCTGGGGCTGGCTCATTCTCTGTCAAAAGGAAAGGCCCTGGGTATCAACTCTCCTGTTTTCTCCTTTGGAAATGTCTATTGCCTCTTAAATCTTTCCCATAATCACTTCAAAAGTGTTGTTCCTGGTTTTCAGGGTCAGTAGTAGGTTAGAGTTCAAATATACTAACCCAAATAGTTTTGTCTGTGTGATTTCCTAGAGCCTTGTTTCCTATTGCCTGACATGCCTCCAACAGCAGGGTCTTGGCCCTCCCTCCCCTCCACCATAATTCCATCCCAAATGGTCCCTCCTCATATATCTGTTTGTTAGTGTCATCCAACCCATCCTCCATTCCCATCAAACTCCTCATTTCCCCAAACACCAGTGTGACAAAAGACAGTTCATGCCATGCTCTGGTGTGCATCTGGCATGTGCTGGACAGTTGACTGGTCAAGTGTGGTGATAATCGTGGGCAGCCAAGGAGGCAAATCTCTGTCCTGCCTCCTGCACTGGGTGTTACCCAGTATCCCACCCCAGCTCTCACCCACATGCCAGCTGGATGTGCAGGAAGAGAGGATCCTGAGGCTTCTTGCCCTCTGTCAGCTACCATGACCAGAGAGCAGTGGCATTTTCATCTGATTCTTCTCCTTCAGTAATCAGACCAGGAGTGGGTTCTGATTTGAACAGCCTATGGCAGGAATGGGGTAAAATGAGCTGTGCAACAACTGTTCACAACACTGGAATTGAGATATCTACCATTAGTTTCTGAGGTTAATAACCTACTGCAATGCATGGCAGAGACACTAGTTTGCAGAGTGGCTGTAGATATTTGCTTTAGATTTCAGACAGAAAAGCTGGTTTGACCTCTTTTGAAAGTGTAAGAATATTATTGCACTGTCAGACAGAAAAAAATTACTAGACTATAGATTAAAGCCAATATAGAACATATACAAAAAGAAGATGTAACAAAATCTGAAAAATGCTATAAAATTAAAAAAAAAGATAGTTTTACCATCATTACATAAATTACTTAACAGGTGAATTTCATTTTGTGGTCTGTCTTGGAGCCAGTGACCCATGTGACTCAGACTGTTGCAGTGTTCTCCACTCTTCAGCTCCTCTGCTCACTGCCACATTTGTCACATATGACATATGGTCATTGCAAAAGTGCTCAGACAGGTGAGAGACATTTTCCTGATTACGGATTCTTGGCAGAAGTAAGAGGTTCCAGTTTGAGCAGGGCTTGGACATTAAACATCACTTTTTGGGAAAAGTAAAATTAGTAAATTAGAGATTAATATTTTTTCTTGGTAATACAATGCTTTCGTAAGTAAATAATTATTGTGTGCCCATATTTAGATGGTCTACATCATACTGGAAATAATTTACATGAAAAGTGTGTTTGTAAAGTAGTATGTAGAACTTTAAAATCTTCTAAGGCTAGTTAATTCAAAGTTCCTTGATTTTTTAGATAAAAACTGTTTTAAAACAGTATTTAAGACTTTACATCTCTTTCTAGATACTTTGACATGTGCTGCAGTTTTACATTATTGTAATTTCTTTATCTTGAGACTCTATAGTTCTGTGTATGAATTAGGCAAACAAGACCCTAGCTCTACTGATTAAAAAAAATAGTTCTTTGTAATATTACTGTATTTTAAAAGAAGTCCAAAGATGTGACTGCACCTTCTGCTGGTAAGTATCATTTTAAGTATCTGAAGAGTAAAATAAACATGTTTTCATCCCTGTTAATTATTTTGGAATATGAAAACCAGGGAGAATTGCATGGTATTATATGTTCATTTCTGCATGATTCATGTTTTCAATTTAAGCATTTGAAGGCTTTGCTCAGTTTCAAGTTCCCCATATGTAAGTACTACATACTTCCACTATATTTCTACCTGGAAAAATTGAAAGGGAAGACTGATGATATAAGGTGGTGGGAGTGCATAATCCTGTGAATGTCTCCTTCATTTCCTGGATGAAATATCAGGCTTCATGGATCAGTAAATTATTACTAGGTTTTCATCCATCAAAGCAGAGCGAGTTTGAAAGCTGCAGCAGCTTGGGATGGTTGCAAGAGCAGGGATGTTAAAGGGGAGGAGAGTGTCTTGCTCTGCCCTCAGTGCAGCAGCAGCTCCTCCAGGAGCTGGCAAAGTGAGGAGTGCCAGGTGAACAGGAGGCTACTGGGGGCTCCTGCCTCACCATGCCTGGTGGCAGCAGAGCACAAGGGACACTTGATCTTTGCAAACTCCTTTTCACAGCTTGCTGCACTCATTTCAGCCTTGCCAGCCCTCGTGAGTGGTGGCCTATGAACCCCAGAGCACACATAGATCTCTGCTACTGGTGCCCTCTGGCAGAAAATCAAGAGGCAAAGAAAGGCAACCTCTTCTATCAGCTGTTGCTTGTGTGTGTGATGCCAAAAAGGCACTGTGATGTACAGAGGGTGGGTGCTGCATAACGCTTGCTCATCCTGGAATCTTTCTTCCAGGTCTGCCTGCATCTATTGTGCCACTTGGAGTGATTTTTTTCATTTTTCCATTGTTTACTTCATCCTTCAAACTATAAACTCCTCAGTGCACTTACTATCTGTCATCAGATATCTAGGCAGAGGGTAAGACAACCAGCTCCAAATACCCTCCTGCTCCATCTCAGCAACCAACACCCTGACCTGCAGGTACCAGTCAGGCTGGGCAGCCACTCTGTAGCTCTATTGCCTTTCTTTCTTTCCCCTCCACACCACGGAGATTAAATACTTGTGATCTGCTGAGGCAGCAAAGGATTCATATGTGAAAGCAGTTTAAAATGCAAAGCACATGGAAAACAAATTGCAAAAATACAAATTAATTGTGGTTCCCAAGACACTATCTTGATACAAACTATAGCAAAACATGCTTCTGCAACCTTTTCTGAGGTGGTTTCTTCAACCATCTGTGCTGTGTACAACCACTTATTAACATTTGGTGAAAGTCTGTAGGGTAATGTGAAATTAAAAGTCACTCTGGCTGGTATGCACTGATGAGAAAAGCTGGTTTTGAATTTCAAATAAAGCTTGTAGGACTACAGAACACTCATATAAGCAATTCCCATATTAGAGGGCATCTTCCAGGAAAGCAATTAACATTCTATCTCCTGTATCTTCACTGCTGGAGAATTTGGATGCTGACAACTGTTGACATCTCCTTACTTACTCCATTTCCCCTTGCACATCCAACTCTCAAACATGAGTGCTGTTTCTTGACTCCAGCCCTCTTATTAGTGATAATAACATTGCTTCAGTGAGAGCAATTACAAAGCAGCCTCTTGAGAGACTTAGCAGTCATTTCCCCTCACGCTAAATATGTCAGGATCTGTGTCACCTACAATTTGACCAAAAAGTAGTTTGCAACTTCCCCACAGCAATATACAGTTCTGACTCTATCATAATCAGCAGACATGAGGACAGTGATGGGAAGACTGCAAACAGGCTCAGCAGAGCAGCCATCTGAATCTGGCACAGGTTGGAATCAGTGTTGAACTGGGATTCTGACAGTGCCTGTGCGCTGGTGGGAAATGGTAGAGACATTTTCCATAGGTGCTTTACATTTCTAAGGATGGTATCTGTGTCCCACACTGAACTTGGAATTTTTTGTGATCACTATGTTCATTAAAAACACCACCATATTAGTAATGAAAGTATGAAGTAACTAGTACCTTATTTTTAATGACTCAACCAACTAACCTCAAAGCCTCTTATGTTAAACAATGGAAAGAGGGGCAGAAACCATGCATCTTATTTCCAAACAGGTGCTTTAATAGATCATACTTTTTTCAGGTCAATGGACAGTTCTGAACAGAAAGTAAGGTGTGGTACTGAATAACAACTTAGTGGTGTCATAAAGTTCTTTCCAAATAAGCAGTCAAATGAGTGATGAAAAATATAATTTTAGTTTGCTGAATAAAATTATACATACCAGTCATGTTCCCCCTGTGTTAGATTCTTTAAAAAAGCTCTGGAATCATTGTCTCAAAAATTTATTTGGGGAAGAAAAAGGATTTAGTACTCAAATCCCAGGCTATATTGCAGATTTATGGGGATACTTGACCAGGACATCGTTATTATTTTGAAAGTGAAATTCATCTTCTCCAGTATTTACCCTTCTTCTACTAGCAGGACCTTTCCTTGTCCTTCTCTCCTTTCCCTACACATACCACCAATCATTTTAATTAAGTTGCCAAGGTTTTTCTCCTTTCTCTAAACTCTGCTATGTGAGTAAGCTCATCCAGGATCAGATTAAGCACTAGTATATGTTTTAGTGAACGGAATTTATTCCCAACCTTCAGCTCTCCATCCACACTTACAAACCAATCCTTCATTCCTTTAAGCAGAATCCGAGGAAGAAGCCTCTGTATAAAAGACTTACAACTCACGCAGACTCCAAGGGATAAGCTGTCAAAACAACGTATTGAAGGGCTACAGCCCATAATACTCATGTTTATTCAAACCACAGCAAGGTTTTTATTCTATGCACTACTCAAATGTCAGTTATGAATCTTGCTAAGTCTTTTGAAAACTAGAATTTTGGTATTTTAACTCATTACCTGATAACATTTTAGCTACACAGCAGATGCGGTGGTAGCGATACCCATAAATTTGAATAAGAGGCTTGCAGATGTGTTCGACATCCTTTACCACCTTTAGCAGATCAAGCACCTTTCACTGAACTTTGTCTCCTTTTCAGCTTAAGGATCGTAAAAAAAGTCTACTTGGCTCATGTCTAACAATGAGACTTTGGCCTTGTTCCTCTGTATCCACAAAGATTTGCACTGTCTTTTATGTGCTACCACAACTATGACAAATTGTCAAGCAAACTGACCTGAAGCACTTAATAACATTTTTGTGAGGTGAAGTAGCTGAATTTTGCCCTGATTGTGTAGAATCATAACAAGATTTAGGTTGGAAAGGAAACTTAAGATCAAGTCCAACCACTGACCGTGCAGTCCACCACTGCAATGTCTGTAATTGCCACGTCTTTCAAATACCCTCAGGATGATGGTTCCACCATTTCCCTGGGCAGTCTGCTCCAATGCTTGTCAATCCTTTCGGTGAAGAAATTTTTTCTCATATCCAATCTAAACCTCCTTTGTCACAACTTGAGTGTGTTTCCTCCTGTTCTATCACTTGCTACTTGGGACAAAGAGCAACACATCACCACAACTTCCTTTCAAGTAGTGGGTTTGGATTTTTTTGTGTGTATATTGGTGGGGTTCCTAGAAGACAGAAGGGCAAAATAGCATTTGTTTGATATACTTCTGAAAATTTGATAGAACTAGTTGTATCTTTACTCATCAGAGAAACAAGTAAATTTGGGCGATCTGTGATGGTCAAAAGTATCTTACTATTGTCCTCACTGGAGTCTTTCCCCAAGTAGAAACTGGTTATCTCTATAACAGAGGCAGTTCCAGGCTTTGCAATTCTTTTGCCTGCACTGTTTGAACAGTCCCTGGCATCTGAGTCCTGGTCTACTAATAAGATCCTGAACCATCCTGGGACATGGTCTGGCAGCTAGCCTGCCCCAGAGTAGGCAGCATGTGGCTACCATGGCTGGGAGGATGGGCAAGTTCAATGACACATGCCTGGGCTACCTTAGCTGGTCAGCCCCAGTCCTGAGCAACCCCAGCACATTTAATTTACTTGAATAGATGAAACCTGTGTGTTCAAATACCTTTTATCTGTTTTTATATATGTATGTGGAGAAGTCATCAAAAGAAAGGATGCTACATCTTGTAAGTCAGGACAGAGCTAAATCCCAGGCTTTTGAAACCTCTAGTCAAAAGGAAAGGTGCCAACAAGGCAGAAGCCAACCTTAGGACAGCTGCAGCCTCTGGTTACCTACATATTATGAAGTGGAGGCTGCCTCATCACACCAAGCCCAGGGCCAGGGAATGCTGTCAGTGCTCGTGCATGTCCATAGGACCCTCTGAAATAGAACTAGACCAGTAGCTCCCCTGTGCCAGCAGGGCAGACCCTTGATCTCCTGTAACACACCAATGCCAGCATTCACTACACTCTACAATTTGTCACTGAAGGTGGAAAATCCATATTCTGCCACAACACTCTCCCTTTGCAGGTCCTAAAAAACATTTTTTAATCCTGAAGCTTTTATTTATTTATTTATGCAAAAGGAAGCTGATCTCACTTGTGCTGTAGAGCTCCTGGGCATGTGTAATGATGCCCTGATGACTGCAACCTGGGAAAGCGCCTATACTTCTTTAATTTTAACCACATGAACTGCCCCATTGAAGTCAATGAGAGCACACCCCAGACATGTTTAAGCGCATCTCTTATTCAGGGATGGCTACTCCATCTGGAGCATGCACACACATTTAAGTGAGAGTGTGATTTCTTGTGTGTAGTAGAGTAAAGTATCTGGTGTGCCAATTTACAAACCCCCTCTTTCCGTAGTGAGTATTTTCAGTTGATCTTTAAGGCTGATTTTTCAATGTAATACCAAAGTCCCAAATGGGTGTTAGAAATTTATACCACACTAGGAAAAGAACTAGAAAACAATCATAGTCCTTCCACCACAATTCGCTTTGGAGTCAACACCAACCAGAGAGGTGGATATAGGGACATTTTCCACACTCAAATGAGTGCAGACATCATAATTGTTCCTGTGGTCTCTAAAAAAAAAAATCCATATAATTTAGAATAGGCTAGTTCAGTTCAGTGGATACAAATATCTTTTTCTCCATGTGCAATGGTATCACTTTTGGAAGACCAAAAAAGTGGTACTGGTGACAAGTACAAGACAGTAGCACAAAGACATTGGCTCCTAAAGCTTTGCATAATTGTATATTGGCACAATTTGGTACTCTGTATAAGGTCTAAGAAACACTGGAGTAAGAGGTAGTGGTACCTCTTGTTGTCACACATCTTTTGCCAGATCTACTGTATACCACATAAATATAGTTTCAGTTACCCAAGCTAGCTTTTCATCTAAATGGTGCAGAAATTAACTATTGTGGGCATTTTAAAAGTTTAAAGATTAAAATTACTGTATTTGCGAGATACTGTTATTGTTCCACTTACCATTCACAACACTATTTTCAGTTTTATATAATCATTCCACTTCCAAAACCCTGTTGTCTTTACAGAACTAACACATTGATATTTTCTAATACGTATTATTTGTAGCTATATTAAATTAACAGCAGCTAGGTTGTTATTTTCCTGTATTGCTCCTTTCTTATTGTTTTTAACTTTCTGCAGCAATGCCCCTGTCCCTTACTCAGTCCCATCCTAAAACACAGTGGCGGGTTAGTTAAGGATACTTCAGACTCAAAAACGTTAGCAATAGAGAACAGCCAGTAAACACAGACATCACTCCTGCCATAGAAATTTCATGCTCTACCAACACATATTTCACTAAATGCCCAGGCTAAAAGATCACATCATAAGTGTCAGATTATGGTGAAGTTGTATGTTACTGTCAAACCCCACTCTGTGCTCCACTACATGAAGACCTTGCCTTCTGCAATCTTTATGGCCATTCTTTGAGACTTTTCCTGAAACCTGTCTTTGATGTTATCATATGCATTTCTCATCTGTGCTTACAGTGGGATTTTCTCCACTTTTATTTTAATTTTGCTTATGAGTGAAGTTAGGAGAATTTCTGAAAATTTAATTTAAAAATTTTAATTTAAAATATTTAATTAAAAATTAATTTTCAGAAAGCTGCATAGTTATCACAGGATGGCAAGTTAAGGAGAAGCACAACATGGACAGCCCATAACTTAAGGAAAACAAGTGGGCTTATACCATAGTGAGACAGATGTATGGCAGTAGTCCTGAGTCAGGTTCCTGACTGTGCTTAGCATCCATGATAGGACCCTGCAAGTGGGACAATACTGGGTTACTTGGATTTTTCATAGGTTTTTATTATACCCACTTTTATCTGCTGCTTCTCCTACATCCCATCCTTCCCCTGCGTTCAGTAAATTAAGCCTCCTCCTTTCACACAGCAGGTCACCTACGTGTAACTTATAACAACATTATATACTTTGCCTATGAATTTGGCTGAGAAACCACACTGCTTTCCATACTACTTAATTTTGTGCAATACCATACATCAATTTTTCAGCATATTTGAGGAGAAACAAGAAGATCTCCTGAAATATCTGACATCAGGATCTGATTTGCATGTGTCTGCACCCTATTTAAAGGTGCATATTGCTCCTGTATGTGAGAAAATGAAGAAGTGAAGTCTTGGTGGTCTTTTTTTCTAGTTAGGTTTCAGCTAGAGAAAAGTGAGCAATTAACTATCCAAAGAACATCATTAATAATCCAGGCCAAATAAACCATGATTAAAAAACTGACAGCTCCTGGCACTCTTCCTTATTTTCTTGTAATGTATACTCATTCAGAATATCTTTAAAGACATTAATTACCTGTGCTTTTTACTATCTAAAGATCCTCTGCCACAAGATTTTCTCAGTTAGCAGATTGTGCTGGTTTAAATGTAAACTGGCAGGAGAAACAAACAACACAAAAGAGACTATAAGTCAGAGTTACAATTTAATAACAATATTACAATAAATGCAATGTCACAAAGAGAAATTGGTTTTAACCCATAAAACCTAGAAGTATAATCCAGCACCCTGGGGCACAAACACAATGAGGTTTGTTAGCCCCTGTGCTGAGACCCATGTGTTTGCCCCAAGTCCAAAGCAAAAGGAAGTGAAAAAACCTGTTGGCGCAGATGACAGTTGCAGTCCGGTGAAGAGTGGCGGTCTCCTCCTGTCGAGGTTCTGATCCTCCTCTGGATTCAACAAGTAGCTCCATAAGGTCTTCAAACCCCAAGATTATATACCCTCAGGTCCAGGTGGGAATGCCCAGTACCTCCCCCAGGGCAGGGAGTTATGCAATGGGTGATCTGATTCTGTGAGTCATGGGGTATTTTTGAATCGTTGATGGCCCATTAGCAAACATGCCTCCTCAGGCTGGGTGTGAAGGTGCTAAGGACTTCCTGGAGGGGAGTTATCACAGCTCTTATCTCACAGGTGGCTTTCACATCCAGCTCACACCCTGAGGAATTGGGTGTGCCCTGGGCAGCTGCTGCAAATGGTCCATTGTTAATGGTTCTTGTGAAATGAATAGAGGGTGTAGAATACATAGCTTTGGTCACACCCGCGCAGTGATAAACTGGTCCCACCTGCTGAACTAGGACACAGACCTAAATTCAAAGAACTATGAATAGCTGAAAATGGGTAAAAAAACCCCAACACTGTATGCTGAGAGCACTTTGGGACTATTAACACATAATTATAAAATTCTGCTAAACAAAGAGCCAAACATAAAACATCAGCTATTTTTTTGGTTGTGGTTTTGTATTTTTGTTTTTTATTTGTTTGTTGTTAAAAGACACAATTTCCAGGATGAACAAAATATATAGAGAGAAATTGTTAAAATGGAAACACAAAATATTAGCTCAGGGAAGCAAGATGTAATGCATTTTACATAACATACAAGACTTTGTAGTCTTTATGATGTGGACTTCTGAAAGATTTTTGACAGTATTAGGAAGCACACTAGCCTGAAGACACAAGGCTGACCCTAAGGCCCAATGTAAAATAATCATTGACTGTACATGCACTTACTGCAACGGTAGTTGCAATCTATCCTTGTATTAAAGAGCTGAACCCCATTAGATGTATGAGCAAAGCAAAAAGGGCAAAACATTGCTCACTGCATGAGCTGCCCTGCTGCATCCGAGGTGGTTTCTCTTCAACTTCTCTCATGAAGAAACTGAGTAATTAGGTGGAAAAAAAGCCTTTCTGCAAAGAGACAGAAATTTAAGTCTTGGCAATTGAGACATAACAGACAGAAGAGAGTCCTATGCACACTACCAGGGCAGCATTATTTAAAGATCTATATATAACAAGAACAAACACCATGACTCTGATTCTCATAAGCCTGCTACAAGCCAAAGCACAGGACCACAAACTGCTCTCAGATTCACTGTCAGGAAGAAAAAGAATGAATATCTCAAATCCTTTTCACATCTGCAAGACAATTGACTGTGGATCAAGTTGTTATGAAGTAAGGTTATGCCAAAGCCCTCTATCTCCTTCATTTTTGTGATACAGCCACTGAATGAACTGTCTTCTTGGTGTTCCTAAGAAAAAAGTGTGATCCGTTATGGCCATTTGCTGAAACTTATCTTCCCCGAACCTTGGGTTTTTTTAAAGAAACACAGAGCAGGAGTGTGCCAGCCCTGCCTGTGCCACACCTTGGGTGAACTTGGCCAGAGTACCAGCCAAGGACATATTATGAAACTGCCAGAGTCCTGGCTGAAGGGTGAAGAAATGTAGTCAGGTGACAAGGAGCAGTGGTGTGTGAGCAGGGTGCAATTTGAGAGCCTTTCCCACAATCACATGGGCTACATCCAGCATTTTCCTCTGGGGGCTTCTCACTCTTAGAGCACACATATTCCCAGGAAAATCTGCAGATGTTAATATAGAAGCCTATCACCTGAGCAGTAAGAGGTATTACAAGACACACTTCATCTTGTAATAAAACAGATATCACCAGCAAGCAACAGCAGAGGAGAGGGGAACAACACAGAAGAATTAGTTCAGATGTGGAAGTCTGCAGTGTTGATGTTACATGGGGACTGAGTTCCCTAAGCACAGGCATCTGGTGTCATTTGAGTCACAACAAGATGTATAAAGTGGCCTCATGGAGCCACCAAATATGGCACATTTTCTATAGTGCACAAATGTCCTTCCAGATCAGCATCTGGATATCCCATGGGTTGACCCTTAGGCAGTCAAATGGTGCAGAAATCGACATCCAAGTATCTGACCTTAGCTGGGCTTTAGGGTGACCTCCATGATTGTGTTGACTACAACTCTGTTGACCATTGATGCAGTTTAGACTCATGGCACCTACATGGGGACACAACATTTTGTTCTTTGCTGAACTCCACCAGTACCATTAAGTGACAGAAATCCAGGCATAGAGTCAGTGTATAAGAATGCAGAAGAGATTATTTAAAATGTATTGATCCCAGGATTTCAAACTCTCCCAGTCACAAGGCTCACTGCAGCACAATGGGGATGTGGACAGTGATGGTTTCTCCCCTCAGCTTATATGCCAACTTTTGAAGATTTAAGATCAAACATACAGCCCTTGAACAGAAAGAGCTAGTTTACAGATCTGTCTTGACAACATAATACACCTTAAGTGGGTTTTTCAGAAGCCCATCAGATACTATTTCTGCTGGTTGCATTCCACTACATAGATAAATAGCTCAAAGGAAGCATTGTTCAAAAGGAGTGTTCAGCACCTTCTTACTAACCTCAGCTTTTTTGATATAGTTAAGTGATAAAATGATTAAATATAATTGCAGTATTTTAAGATGTAAAAAATTCAAGTGACAACAGTTTTCTCTCTTACCATTATTCCTTTCCAACCCACATGCTTGGAAGAACTCCTTCTACTTGACAAAAACTCATTGTTTCTTCCAGCTTGTGAGAAATCTGGCATAAGGCCCTATTTAAAGTGGAATTATCAGGGTCTCTGTGTGTCCTCAGGGAGCACAGACCAAATGGCCACAACCTGCTCTATAAACAGTGAACTAAAGCCTAAAGACCACCAACTTCGCATTCCTCTGCTTGCAAGCAAAATAAAATCTCAGTGATTTCTTCCAATGAAGTTAAAATTTCCCATAGCTTGTTTTTAAACTACAGCTGTTCCCAGGAGTGAATGACCTCATTGATAGGAGTGAAGAAACCACCTGAAGGATGAACTGGATTGCAGCTTTACTGAGTGTGAAGTTTCTGACAGCACCCTGCTTACAGAGGTAGAACAGGAATGATGCTGCTGTGGTCTCTGGAAAGACTCTGAAGATGCCCTCCTTCAAGTACAGTGCACATGCATAAACACATGTGTACACAGCCAGGGGAAGGGGGATGAACTCTGCCAGGCCACCTGAAATAGGAGGCTGGAGGTCAGTTCCTTGTTACCATCTTGGGGGAACTCAGACCAGAACTGGTTGCTCTGGGGGGTGCGTGGGTGAGGTCAGCAGACAGTAAAGCCCAGGGGAAGCACATCCACCAACCTGCCACCCAGGCTGGACCAGTTCCCATTGACTGCCTGTCAATAACTCTGATGTAGGGTGCTCTGATCTGTTATCAGATATGATCCAGTTTAGGAAATCTGAGATCATGCTAAAGGACAAATCAAAGTGCAGCAAAAGGAGATTATCGGGAGTTTGAGCTGAAAAACTCATGCCTGAACTGAATAATAACTGATATAAAAAACCCAATAGAAACACCCCTGTAAGTGAGCTCTGTGTGTGAGAGGCCATGCCTTGCCCTTAGCCATCAGACATTGCTCTTTCTAAATTTTATGTTACTATTTAAAAATTAAAAACTCATTTTCACAGAAATATTTTCATTTATCTGTGTGTATTTTTCAGTAGAGATTCTATCTGTCCTTGGAGGAGTTCCTGTTTTAAACACTGAGATCAGGACACAATTAGTTATTTTTCTTCTGTGAGAGAAAATTATGATTCTGTTGAAGCATGGGACTCTTTCTGGCAGAGCAGGATGATGGTGGAGGACTCCAAGTGTCCTGGCTGAGTGGCATGAAGCACAAGCCCGTCCATGACATGGCAGGGATAGCAGCCAGCTGTTCTCTGCAGGGAAGCAGGGAGCATCTGCTCTCCTCCTGGGAACAGCCTAGAGACACGGAAAGGGGAGAGCCAGCCAGGGCCCCAGCTGGGGAGCCATCAACACAGAGGGGAAAGCAAATGCCTCTCCTCAGGCCCCAATTAGCACAAGCATGATGAGTGAGGCCACCTCCCCTGCAGGCTGCTGAATGCTTGGCCAAAGAGGGCAGTGAGGGAGCAACAGTGGGAAGAGAGTGATAACAGACGTGGAGAGCTAAAGAGGAAGGGAGTGGAAAAGATAGACAGTGGGCCTAGTGTGCTCTGAGATAAAATAAAATACCAAACACATTATGTCAGTAAATGCATTTCAGCCCTTCCCTGTGCAAAGCTTTAGTCCAGCGACTTTGCCAGTAATCTAATACACCTTACCTCAAGCCACACAGAGCTCAACTGAGCAACTCAACTGTGTCTTGCTGGCAAAGAAAGCAAACCCTTGCTGTTGTATTAGTGAAAATGGTCCCCATTTCCATGTGCTTTGCTATCATTTCTCCTGTTGAGCCACAAATAACTTGATGCTGTGTGGCCAGGCTTCAAATCAGTTTGGTGTACGTCAGGGCTGTCAGTTAGACACTCAGCACCAAGCAGGACAAATATAGTTCATGTAAGTGGCACTCCAGCTTCAAATGGAAGGAAAATTCATATTGATGTGGAAAAAAATGCATTTTTCACTGCAGAGACCAGTGCTGGCTTTGGAAGGTGGTAAACCCCATTGGGAAGGTGAGGGGGGACAGATGTGGAATACAGCCTTTGTGAGGTGCCCTCCAAGAGGTGAGCTGCAATAGGGCTGTATTTGTATTCACCAGCTAGAAAAATAAGACCTACACTAGGTAACAGCTCTGCTAGCAGAAGAATTTGGAAGTGCCACCACTTCAAATGATGTGTAAAATTATTTGAGTGTTCATTAAAAACATCGCCTATTATTTGTATTCTTTGCCTGGAAAAGGAAAGATTTTGTGCTTTCTTTTTCCTTTGCCTTCTTCTGTAGAGCACAATTGAATTTGAAGTTGATTTTGCCAGCTGACATCCTTGCTGATCATCCCTCTTTGATCTCTAAAATCCATTAAAATATACTGGGGCAATGTAGTTACCAATGTATAACATCAGCCTCTTCAATGAAGAGTATAGAAGCATAAAATGCAAAGCGCTCACACTGAAGCTCAAAGACACAACCTAACACTTTGATATGTCCTATCCATTTCTATATTCAGTGTTAGGAATGCCTAGACAGTATTAAGAAAAATAAATCTCCCAAGTAAGACAATAGTAATCTAACGTGTGCATGTTTTGTCTACAGCACTTTTAAGTTTCTAAAAAAGTTCAATAACTAATAGATTATATTTTACTAATCAATTTAAATTATTTAAAAACAAAATATTATAATTAGTTAAGTGATAAGCTCTTTACAGTACTCATCTCTGTTCAAAAGCTTTTGTAAAGGTTTAATGAGCATTGATGTTTTTTCCTAATTTGACAGGATGTAAGCTATTTTTATTTCTTGAGTGATTGTATGTCTGAGCAAACAAACTGGCCTGATGCTTAGTGTCCTTATCTCTGACTGAAGCCAACAGGGACTGGAGTTGTTTCTAGCTTAACAGCATTCACTGATACCCAGAAGGTCTTTTTGCATGGAAATCTATGAGGACACAATTATTTTTCACCATCTATAGCCTATCTCTTCATCCTGCCATGCTCATATAATTTCAGTTGGCTGAAGTAGCATGCTCAAGAAGGAAGGAAAGAAAAGCCAGGAACATTGTGGTCTGGCAGATGACTTTGGTTTCTCAACGAGTCTGTGCAAGCATCAAGTGATTCACAAGTGGTTCAGCAAATGTTGGCTCTGCTGAAATCAGATCAAGGGCAGTTTGAAGCACCACAAGGAAGCATATGAATCCAGAGCCAGGGCTGGATTTGGAGGAACTCTGGTGGGTGCACACTCTTCTACCCAGGGAGCTTTTCCCATTCTGTAAAACATCTGCAACAACCCGACCAACTCTTCCATTCTCAGAGGAGTTTATCACAAGACAAGAGAGAGTGCTAATCCAAGCTCTGTCCCATCTCCCCTCACCACGTGTCAGGGCTGACCATGCAAGGTGCTGGGTGCCGACAGTGCACAGAGGCTCAAGAGGAGGCTGACACTGTGAGACTGTGTGTGTCAGTGCCTGGTTGCACACTGCCTTCCACTCTCAGGAAAGGGCTATTCAGTCTGGAATGAATGCTCAATGCTACAAAATTTGATGGATCAAATTTGCTCTGTGCTTAGGGTCACTGGGAGAATCACACACACAGTGCACAAATCCCCCAATCAGAAAATTTAATAATTATGGCTTTTTAGAAACATTTTTTTCATGGTAATTCAGAATCGTAATTCGGATTACCAGAGTATCTGTTCATTCATTACTTAGTACCAATCTTACATCAAAGGATCAAGTATTTCACTTAACTTTCATTCTGCAATATGCTGCCTGACTTGAGTATGTGTATTCTTATTTTCTTTACTTTCATAAGATGTTGAACACAGATCCTGAGCATGTCAATAGAATAATTAAATACTTTCTTGTAATGTGAAAGGAAAAAAAAAGTCTAAACATTAAAATATTTTAAAAGTGATTTTTTTAGGGGCTGAGTTTCCTTTGGTGGTAAGGTGGTTAGCAAATGGGGTAATGGAGGTCATTTTCTAAGGAGAAATTTCAAGTAATTTTGAAGTTACTACCTGGAGTTGCTCTTTAACTCCTAATAACAAGAAATGAGCTATATTAGGCCTATATTACAGGTCTTCCTCCATGTTCAGCTGGTACTAAAATAACAGAGACTTTCTATCCAAAGCCAAAGAAAAAGAAACTGGTGCTATTTTTTTCTTCAGCAAACGCTGACTTTTGTGGGGAAAAATAATTACCTTAGACTGTAAATAAATAACATATCCCATTTTTTTGTGTGTCAGTTGCTAGAATTTCTTTATTTTAGGTCTAAAGATGTTTTAGGTCATTTACCAACCAGTTTAATACACAAACAGAAGCCTAACAGAATCTATACAGAAAATTTAAACAAATAGATCATAGTAAAAATGAAAATTAAATAGTTGTTTAAGAATGTCAAATTATCAACTATTAATTTTTTTGCCTTATTCCTCTTGTTCTGCAAGATCTGATTGGTCTTTATATACTTTCCTCACAATGCTGTTTTTAGCTCTGTGCCATAACATGTTCTGGTCTTACAATTGACCCTGCTTGGAGTGGGAGGTTAGACTAGACACCTCCTGAAGTTGCTTCCACCATGAACTTCCCTCCAATCCTACGATCTGCGCTGGCTCCACTTATCCCCCTCTCTGAGCTGAAGCATGCTCATGGGCTGTATCTGCACTGTCAAATCCGTCAGATCCTGGGCTGACCCCAATGCCCATGGTGAAGAACGGCACCAGAGAATGAAAGCAGACCACTGGACCCAGACTACACTTAAAGCCAATCCATACTCACCCCACACCCCTCTGCTCTGGACTCCTGTGTTACCCCCATATGTGTTACTATATGTGTGAGTGGGGAAAGGGGTCATTTTGTCCAAAACATCTGAAAAGTGAGGGTCGTGCTTGGTCCAGTCTGAAGTATCTGTCCTGGAAACCACATACTGGCTGTTTGAGGGTGCAGGGTGTAAGAGGGAGGGCAGAAGGAGCCAGGCCTGAGAAAGCCTTGTCCCTGCATTCCTTCAGAATTGTTCTGGGGGTGGAATCTCTTAGCAGCACCCAGGGGACTTGCCTGTCCCAAAATTATGCAACTGGAGGCTTCAAAGCAGAGCCAGTGTGGGAACAAGGGGACAAGTACTCACATTTCCTCCCCGACCCCTTCACACTTATCAGGTTAAAACCATCCCTTGGTTTAGCTCACCACTGTGAAACTCAGGGTCAAGTAAAAACCCAATGGCCTTGGACATCTACTTTAGAAACCTAGGAAACTTTTCCCTTTTTATTTTTCTCAAAAGAAGATATCTTAGAAAGCCTTAAACATACAAGTTGGTTTATAGAGAGGGTGCCATAAATAAGGTTCCTGTACTAGCTGTACTTACAAAGATGAAAAATACCAAGAAATAGATAGAAGAATATTTTCTGGCAGGTTAATTCCTGTTTGGACATTGAACAGTCACATGGAATGAAAGATTAAAATCACCAACACTTGGAGCTCTTTTTGCTCATTTCTCAGCTGAAGTTGAGTACCTGAGTTAATGTTTGCAGGGCAGGGATAGAGCTGTTCATGTAAGAAGTCTGGACTGTTGTTTCTCAGAAAAGCTCTGCAGTAAGAATAACTGTGCAATCATGTCCAGAGCAGCTGCTGCAACACACCAGCATGATAAAATCTTACTGAATCTGTAATTTTGTTTAATGTAGCTGTTGCAACATAAACCTAATGAGGCCTGAATACTGGGGCTTATGTTTATTTGTTTTGTATAGCTTTGGAATTGATATAATTATACAGAACAGCTAAGCTATTTTATTTTCTTTATCCAAGAAGTTATTTAATCTTCAGAGTCCACCAGATTAGACGAAATCTTTTTTCAAGATAAATTAATGTAAATCAAGAATTTATAATCAGGTCATCTCAAGAGTATTGAGAATGCTCTTTGCTGTTAAGTGGAGCACAGGTGATACTGGGGTGAATTTAGAAGGACTCAGGACAAGGTCTGATTTCACCATGGAAACAACTGTGTCAGAGAGCCGACTTACAGTGGAGGTGTTACCCATCTTAGCCAAAACAGAACTCTGTAATGTAACAGAATCTTACTCATCTCCCTAAATGAAAGCTGAAAATTATCAAATAGACTCAGTTCAACTCAGAATAAACATACGTATAGAATTGTTGCATGTCATGGTGAATATCTAGAGAAGGTCCAACCAACAATTAATTAAATTTTTACTGAGGATTCAGAATTGCATCTATACGCTCAGATTTATTCTCTGGCCTCAAGACAAAATCAGACATGATTTGACCACATCTACACTATTTAACTCGCTCGTTAGCCAAATAAAAGAGCTGGCAATAGCCAATAGCCTGTGTTAACTCCTAAAGTCACTCAAAGGAAACACAGCCTATCTATCCCCTCTGTACCTACATACAGTGCAGAGTGTAGGCTCCCTTTTAAGCTTGGAAGATATTTGCCTTTCATGCCTGAACTGTACAAAAGTCCTTAAGAAAGTGACAGGATAAACCACCACACCTTCAGAGTTATAGTGACTGATGACTTAAATGTAAAGGTTTATCCTTGGCAGGGGAACTGTCTTGATAAATTAGTTCGTTTTCCCATCTAAACTCTGAAAGGAGCTCTTGCCTCAGAAAACTGAAGGAGACCTGAAAAGATATGGAAGAAGGAAGCAAACAACCTGCAGTAACACATGCAAGCACATTTACCAGTTTTTCTAGAATTTCATCATTTTTATGCCTAAAAAGTAAAACCCAATCACCGTTTGGAGTCCTTAGAAAACCTGTACTCCAGCAGTTTCCTTTAACTATCACAGGCCCATCAAGAATTGAACTAGATCTGCATGCTAAAGGACATAGGTGAGATTTTAAGCTCTGCAAAATCCTAGAAAACCACAAGGTATGCCCACAGGGAGAATTGCTGGCTCCTTCTGTAGAAAGGCAAAATGCAGACCTCATTCATTAGTAACTCTGCTGGAGACACCATGCAAGAACTCTTCTAGCCCTAAATTAATATATAGGACATACAGATAAAATATTGTCTTTGGTCAAGTTCTTCACAGATTTCATAAAGAAAGAGGTTAAAATTTGCAACCACTGATAAGAAAAATTTAGTGATTGATTGTTGGTGGATGGTTAAGCTCCAGAGATCGGAGCGTGGGTCTTCAGCTCCGAGAGGCACTACGGCCGAAGGCTTAAAGTGATATGAGCTCTATTAGCCTGCCTCTCAAAGCCTGGGGTGGCTCCTCCCGCACCCAGCCCAGCGCAGCTCCCCAAGGAAGAACCACACCTGAGGCCAGGTGGCAATGGAAGAAGCAAAGTTTATTAGGGTGCCCGGCTTATAAAGGGGTCGAGGGAGGTTTCCAGAACATGGGAGGAGAAAGGGGAGGGACAAAGCATCCCACTGGTCCAAGCATAAGCAGAGGGGCGGAACAAGGAAAGGATCAATGGGGAACAGGGATCTGAACATAACCATATATGGAAGTGTGGTGCATTACACCAAACTGGGGCCAATCAGGGAAGGGTTGGCGGGAAAATCTAGGGGTTTGTGGGAAGAACTTGGATTGGAACAACTATAAGGAAAATATAATGGGTAGACATGTTGACAATACAACTTATTAAACAGGGGAAACGTTCAGGCAAGAAGAATCACAACTGTAGTCCCCGTAAACTCGGTGTTAAACGCCAACATTCATGGGACCAGGCTCCCCGACCTCGACATCCCCATCCATCCATCCATCCATCCATCCATCCTTTGCAATATTCCTGCCACTTCACGAAGTCCAGGTCTATCCCAACAATTGATAACTGAATCTTCAGTCAGACTACAAGAAAGCCTTAGGAAGAAAGCATCATGAAGTCATTCAATTTGTTATTAAAACTGTAGACAGAAGATGACAGACTCTGTATGTTACACATATCTACACATTTCAAGTTCTGGTACTGTGCTTATTGGGTGAAATTTGCAGTGTTTTAGTGTTTGACTGACAGATAGATTTCTTTAAACATTAGGAGCTGTGTCCATCATAAACAGTGTTAGATGAATATATTCAGTTACATTTAAAAGGAGTTCTACGATGGGCAGTGATTTTTTATGTGTGTTGCCATCTTCCTTGCAACCATCCAGATTTTGAGAAGCTGCACAGCTCAATATACTGCTGGAGATATTGAAAATGTAGAGCATGTCTGCTGCCTTCTCAGAGATCACTATGGTATTTATGGGTCTCTCCCACCAGCACAAGGAAGTAGACCTGTGCTCAGCTCTGGTGGGAAAGGCTGCAGTGCCAAAACTCCCATGACCCTTCTCTCAAGGAAAATGTGTCAAAATTTTTGCCTTAATATAACCATTCTGGGTTTAGTGACTCACCACTTGTTATAAAATATTTAATATACTCTACAGAAAATGGATAAAATCAATAGGGAATGGGATTTCCAGCAGTCAGTGTCTGAGTGAGTCAACACCTGCATAAGCTGGTAGGATGTTCAAATGTCTGAAGACTGCTCTGAATGTTGTTTGGTTCCTGTGTGCCACTAGGCTTTTCAAATATGAATATTATCCTGTAAGGTGGTGTGGTTCTTGTAGCCTCATTAATGCAGTGTGCTGAAGGAATCTGCAATGATATGGTGCTTCTGCCTGGTTTAGGATTCTCAATCCATAAACGCAGGAGAAGTGTGTGCTCAATGTCTAAGCCCAACCATGTTCTCCCTGAGAGCCCCTCTGAAAGGACACACAGGAGGCACAGGTCAGGGCAGGAACAAAGAGGCAGTTTATTCAGGGGAACAGGTTTATAAAGGACTTGGGGGGGATACAAATTCTCCAATAAGGGACAAGGGGGAAGTCTGGCTTCAGGCCAATAAGAGTAAGGGGATTTACATTCAATGGGAGAGAGTTCCAGATACCAGAAGGTCACTATCTGTGTCCCAGCCCCCTGACCTGGCAAGGGACTTCTGGGAAGAAGACAGTGACTTTGCAGTTTTACATTCAGTACATTCAAACTACACTAAAAACATCAGTTGTTAAGGCATTCTCAGTGGATGGCTGTTTTTCTTCATCAGCCCATTTCTGGCATGACATTCTCCAAACCATGTATTGAGAGTGCATTGCTACAATCCTGTTGTTTGATTTCTAAATTTCAGTCTGTATCATTAAAAATGAGACCGGGAAAGCTTATAACAGCATGCATGTTTGAAGAGCTGAAGTTTTTAGATATCATATTGTTATTTGAATGAACATCTCCATTAAATATCTTGACCAGCACTGAAGGTGAGACTTTTTCAACCTTGTTTAAATCCTTCCACTTTGCAAGGTTAACTAAAATCCATGCACCTTCTAAGTGCATGGATACGAGGTTGTAGAATGAATATCTTCTGCCCAGGACCTTTAGTAAATTTTTAATTAGACAAACAGAATAAAAATGTTTTCAGCAACAGAATCTGACTGGCAACGAACTACAGCACCCAAATTATAACTACTGTGTGGGGAAGCAAGAAATCCAATTTTCAAACTTTGCTCCAAATCTGTGAAGGGAAAATGGTCTCACATACTTGCCAGGTGAGTACTCCAACTAGCAGGATCTAAATTATTTATAAGAGACAACAGGCAGTCCTCTTTCAGAAGTTCAGTAATCAGTGAACTCTCATATGCTTCCTAACATGGCCTGTGCACTCTGAGGGAAACCATGGATAGATATGTAATGTCTTGACACAGCAACAACAAAAACTTTGCACTGATTGTTTTAGGCATCTGCCAGGCAAAGAGACAGCAGAGAGAATTTTGAGGTGACACACAGGTGCTACAAGTTCACTAAAACAACAGGGATCTGTATGGCTTTAAAGTCTTTATGAGTTTTAGATTTAGATTATTAGGTGAAAGAGCTTTTCCATGATCAAAGCTAACCATATACTGAGACTAGGCTCAACGCTGCCTATAAAATGCATGAAGTACTAAGTGGCCTGACCCATCCCTGTGTTGGGTGAAATGACTGTGTATGAACTTAGTTGTAAAGGGTTTTGCAACCATTGAGGGAGGCTATTTTAAAACTGCAAGCTATGGCTGTGGAAATATTTATCAAACTCATACACAACAGAAGTAACCATAAGAACCTTTGACTGAGTGTCAAGTTTATTTTAACACACATAACATGCATTCATTCCTAAAGAATTTCAATTCAAAATTCAAAGAATCCCTTTCAGGATCAAGCAGAGTTGTTCTGGGAGTGAACTTACTTGTTTCCTCTAGAGCATCTAGCTGTATTATACTGTGAAAAGTCTGGCTCTTCCCCTTCTTTTATACATTACACAATGAATTTCATCCCTCAGACAACATGAAAAATACATCAGTGTTTTTAAATCAAAATATTCAACTGCAACATTTTAAACTAACATGTTAGGTATCAAACTTAGGTTGGACTTTTTATTTTTCTACATTCGGTGTATCAGAGGTGTATGAAAAAAAGGAATTAGTAGGCTCAGATGTACTGAAGGGACAAAAGGGCATAAATGGGGAAGGCAACATGTTATGGCTTGCACTTTCCCTCTTGTCACTGCCTGGTGTAATGCATGTCGTATTTGTTGTCCCTTTCATCTCTTACTCTCACTGTGTTATTTCATCACTTTTCTTCTGTTCTTTGTTCTAATAAGGCTCCCCATATGTTGCCATGAATCATTGTGAAGTAAATTACACAGTCCTGTTGAGATCCATGATGGTTGTTCAACCTGGAAAGTGGTACACCTGGGGTTTCCAAATTTTACTAAAACATAAAGGCCACTAATGTCAATTGTGAACAAGCTGGATTGATTTTAGGAGGAAGATGTTTTCTGACTAAGATGCCAAGTTGTTTAATGAAGCAAACAACCCAAAATTACAAGGGTGGGAAAGTATGCTAAGCAATCTGGCAGTGGTGGGAAAAGCTAAAAGAGGACTCAGAAGTGACATCAGTCTGCCTCTGCTGTACAGTGCTCAGGCTCAAAGTCTTAAAATTCTGCCTGAAGATGTACAGGCACTCCTATATCCCCTATTATATGAACCTGAGAGTGAATCGGGACCCTCACTGATTTCACGTTGAAGGGCCTGAAAGTTCCCCACTGGAGGCAGTTGTTTGGCAACTGTTCATTTCCGCGTTGTGCCTGCTTTACGTCACCAGAATGTAGCAAACAGGACACCCAGTGGCACCACGGAGTGTGTCACAGCAGGAGGGAACCACCCTCCGATCGGGGCTGCAACACCTGCGCCCGGCACCGGGAGCTGCTGGGGGAGAGAAACCTCAGTCCTGGAACATACCTGATAAGATGGTCTGCAAAATGGGAGGATCCCCCTTCTGTCAGGGCTTGCGCTCCCCCTTCTCTGTCCTCTTTGCCTTTACCTCCCATTGCCACTGCTTTATTTTTGCCCTTTGACCACTATAAATCAAAGGAGTGTCACTGACATTGGCAATGAGGTGGGAACAAGGACAGCAATGACCTAAGCTTCGCACACATTGTACTTTTTGCTTAGTTTCATTGCAGCAACTCTCAGTTTTTGACTTTCCAGTCTCTAGATGCAGGAAATGGGCCCCAAACACATCTCTTATTAATACAGAGTAAGAAATTGTTTGCCTTACCCCACATACAATTCAACTGCTTTGTATTTAGTGATCACTTTAAATGCCAGCTGATTCAAAGGTGTTTTGAAAGACTCCGTTTCTTGTGAAAACTCATGGTGTCAGTTAAGGCTTAGTGTGCACAGGACTTGCTCCTCTTACCTTTGCTTAATGCATCGATGCCAGATGACAGCTGACAGACTGAGGGATTGGTGCTGCTGCACCATTTTATCTCCATTTTATTGCCTGCAAGCGTGTGCTGGGACAGGGGCAAAGGTGGTTTGCTTGGGGCTCTCATAATACACTCTCTTTCTCTCTGCTTTTCAAATAGAGGAAATGCAATGGCTCTCTCTTCTTTGAACATTGTAAGAGTATATCCATAAATATGAGCTCATTCCAAGAGATAGAAATATAAATATTTCAAATCATAGAATCATATTTTAACCTAAAATGCATTTAGTTTTAAAATACATGACCTAAATATATTTTAAGTATCACATAAATGAGCAGCTGCTGTATTGGTGTACCTTATTAAAGGAGAGAGGGTTATAACATTTTGTTGCTCACAGTGTTTCCTGACCCTGGGAAAACTCTTCTCCTACTTTAACAGTTGTCGTCATCACCCAGGATTCTCAAGAAAAAGTACCTCACACATCAGGAAAGGCAGCTGAAAATTGCTGTTGCAATTTTTCATGAGAAATTTCTTGTGACATGCACTTTGTGGCAAATCAAAACTTGCGTCTTCCTTTGTCAGTGAGATGGGGATGAAACAGGCTGAAAATGCAAATTGTTTTAACAAAACTATCCAGGTTCATCTTTCAGGCATACATTCAAAACCAAGGACATTTTAAGAGAAAGGAAAATGTCTCAGCATTTTTGAATGTTTTAAATCTTCTTTTTCATCCAAAACAAGATTTTTCAATTGTTTTTCATATCAACTCTAAACACAAATCTGTTGTCCACAGAGAAAAATAGAGTATCTGCTTTAGCTAGTGGTTTTTGCATCTGGCAAGGAGTGAATAAACAGCTTTGATAAAGAAATTAATTGGAGTTGTTTAATAAGGAAACGCCTATTGATAATCGTGTGTGTTCATTTTTCTCATTATTTCAAATGAATGTAAACAAATATTTTTTGGTAAGTTCTTAAAGCTCAGAGATACAAGGCACTAGAAAGTGGAACACACAAATCAAAATTCATAGGGGAATGTGAACGTGTTGTTACATCATGCAGTGCTACAGAGCTCCAAGTTAAAGGTTGAAGGAAAAAACTAAGACAGATTTGTCAATATGGGAATGAAACTTTAATATTGTTACTAAACTCATCACATCTCTCAGTTTATTGCTCAGATTCACTGTCAGAAGACATTAGTCTTCTCTATATGCCCAGCATCCCATGAAGCGTTTAAATATGTAATGATATTAACTACACTCTTACACATCTGTGTATGAACTGCTTTAACAGGAAAGTGCTCTCTAGTAATTAACTGTGCTTAAACTTTTATTATTATCTCTCAGTTTTTGAGAATACTACTTTTTAGGCAAGTGAACCTGTGAATGAAAAGAAGGTTCTTTCTCAGAAAACCCCCCCAAAAAACCCCAAACCCTCATCTATTCTACATAATCACAAGAATTTAACTCTAAGTGATCTCACAGTATGTCACCAGTTTCAGTTCTGATTCAAGCAAGCATCCTTTCTGGGATCCTCACTGTGAACAGACAGTCTTATGTGTTATGGGGCTTTTGGAGTTGACCTACAAAGATGATGTACAATTAAGGGGAAAACCAGCAGTAGAACCATGTTCAAAAGAGAATATTTCTGTTTTGTGTGTTTCTGTGGTCTTCACTGAAGAGCTAGCCCAAATTCTGAATCCAGAATTGCTCTTAACCCTTCCCTTGCCACAGTGAGAACCTTGCTGGTAGAAAAGTAGTATACCCTGAAACTTCATAATGAGGACAGACAAGCGCATAGCTCATGTCTCCCTTTATAAACTTTTTTGCTACAGTTTAGTGATTATAGAGATCAAGTATGAATCAATCACCACAAAAGCATTCTGATATTATAATCCTCCGGAAGTAGCAGACAAACTAAAACCAAGCCAAAGCCAAACAACAAAAAATATGCATGAAAAACCTTACCAATATAATCTGGCTTTTGCATTCTATGTAGGAAAAGTTATCTATAGTTCAGTTATTATTGACTTCAGAGGGGGTGCATCTCACATGTGATCATGAGCTAAAAGTTGGACTGCCCCAGGTGGTTATCTATGACTTATGTAATCTTCAGGTGTTTACATTACAGTCAATGGCTCTGTCTGTCCTGTCTCTTCAGAACTGCCAGCCCTAGATGGGAATTCTGTCCCTTTTTGAAGTCTGCCCTCTGTTTCTGAAGGGCAAAGGTTTATAACACACAATTTAGATTTGTGCCATTCCACGGCACTTGACACTTGCACAGCCGCAGCACAGCTGTGGGCCAGGGGCAAATGTCTCCCTGCTGCTGCCGATGACCCGGGAAGAACAGGATGCTGCTAGCACAGCTGGAGGCACAGCTGGAGGCACATCTCTGCTGCCCACCCGGCGTGCCCGGACCCTGCTCCGCCGCTGTGCGCTGGCAGCCCGTCCTTTCCAAACCATTCCAATGGCAAGAAAGCCTTTGAGCTCACCACCCGGCACGGCCGCCAGTTAAACCGGCGCGGGGGGCACTGAGACGTGCGAGCGCCGCGAAGAAAGCGGTGCAAGGTGTCGCTCCCCCACGGGAAGTTCCGCTGGGGTCTGCGAGTCAGGCCCTAAAGCAGCGCCCTGTCGCCCGGAGGCGGTCCGAGAGAGGATTGCTTCTGAGGGTAGCACACACGCAGAGTGCCCGAGCGTCTGTGCGGACCCCACCGCACCGCTGTGCCCCCGGAGCTCCGGCCGCCCCTGTGCCGCGTGAGCTGGCGGGGGCCGGGCCGCTGCCCTCACCAGGGCGGCTCCCTCCCTCCTCCCTGCCTTCCTCCCGGCCGGGATTGGCTGTGCCCGGCCGGCGGGGCGGGCGGGAGGCGCGGACGGGACACCCGGCGCCCCGACGGCGGAGCTCGGCCGTCGGAACTACCGTCTCCGCGCAGGGGCTGCCCTCACCGCTTTCTGTCTTTTTCTCTTTTTTTTTTTTTTTCCCTTCCCTCCCGGGACGGAAGCAGGATCCGCGTCCCTGAAACTGCTATGCCAGCTGAACTCTCCCGGGCCGTGGGAATGCACGCCATCTCCGACCTCCACTCTTCTCTGCCCCTGCGGCTCCTCAACAAGGGGCCCGAGTACCTCCGCAGGCAGATGGAGGCCGGCAACCCGGGCAGGAAAAGTGCCGTGGAGAGACTGGCCGCCGATAAGGCCAAGTACGTAAAGAGCCAGCAGGTCATCAGCACCAGGCAGGAGCCCGTCATCTGGCTCAGCTCAGCCTCGGAGAGCAGCAGCGAGACCTGCTCGGTGGAGAGCAAAGCAGTCAGCAGGGACTTGGGCAGAGGGAAGGGCGCGAAGCCCCTGGAGCCGGCCAAGGCACCGTACTCCTGCCGCGCCCCCCTGCAGCACGGCCCCCCCATCGCCAGGCGCGGCACCCACAAGAGGCAGATGCGGCCGGATTCCCTGGTGATTTACCGTCAGAAATGTGAGTTTGGCAGAGGTCAAAGCCAGGACAGCTCACGGGGGAACTTGGTGAGGAGAATCTTTCAGGGGTCCATAAAGGAGAAGCAGTTGGCTTCCCCTGAGTTGCCCAGAGTCATGGAGGACACTGCAGCCACCGAGAGCAATGAGTCTGTCTCAGGAAAAGATGGTGACCATGAGCCAAGTGACCATGCAGTGGAGCAAACTGTCCCTGTGAGCACCAAAGGCACAGGGGTATGTACACAAGAGGATGGGACACCCTCAAAACTGAGTATACCTCCTGAAGAGGTCAAGGAGGTGAAGAGGAGAGGTCTCCATCGCTCCCAGTCGGACATCAGCTCTCGCTACTCCAAGTCCTTTGCTGAGTTTGATACGTTTTTCAAGTATTGTGGCTTGGAGCAGGAGGTAATTGAGGATCTTGGAAGAGAGAACTTCTCCGTGGTGTCTGACAATGTCTCTTTCAAGATCCGCAGCATCAGTGTGGCAACATCCGAGAGTGACTTCACGAGGCACAGTGGGGATGAGGGGCTGCTGGAGGATGAACTCACAGAGCAGGTCCCCAGCAGCACCTCTGTCATCGAGCGCAACGCTCGGATAATCAAATGGTTGTACACATGTAAGAAAGCCAAGGAGAATAACAAGGTGATCCAGGAACTGGCGTGATGGCTTCTTTCAGCGTGCATTGCAGCCTGGTGAATTCAAGGTGTGTGCAAAGCCTCGCCCTGGCGATTCCTGTGTTTCTCTTTCCTCTTTAGCGAGTAGTTGGCTTTTCTTGGTTTATATTATCTTTTCATGAAGGGCTGAAGGAAAATTTTCTTTACCAAGTGTTCCAAGTATGGTTTGTTTGCAAAGCAGAAATCCACATTATTACAAAAACCAAAATAAAAACAAATAAATGCTTGCAGCTTGCCAGGTTTAGATCAGACCCCCCACATAAAATTAAAGAGTCAATGTCTATGAAGGATGCCTGTACTTTGCAGATTCCTGCTTTGCAAATAGCTTGTTTTCTCTATTTTCTGCTGTATTAAGTGCTAGGGAAAAAAACCAAACCTAAACCAAAATAAAACCCAAAACAACTTAGAAAAGTATTCAGCTCTTTGCTTGGATAAGAGACTGAACTGAAACTTACTCATTAGGAGTATACTGTATTTATACTATTCTGCTAAAACTATTACTCATTAGGAGTACACTGTATTTATACCACACTGCACAGTTTTTCCCTCCTTGCTTTCCTTCCCCTCTCTCTGTCCCCTTTCCCATAGGCATCCCCAAATATCAGGAAAACAAAACTGGCTCAATGGTCTTGCTAGCAATCTTATTTCTTCTACAGCTTTCTGTTGTTCCAGGCGACCCCCTAGCATTTCACAGGCTTTGGGTTTTCCTCTGCTTTGGGTTTTGCCGTTATGGGTTACGGTCGCTGGGAATGGGCTGTGTGGTTTGCCTTGGTCAGAGGGTGACTTCGCTATTTAAACTAAAGGTAACTAATACAAGTGTGTGGATCTAGACTTGGAAATCAATTACTTCACAGACAGAACCAGAACAAATTTAGCCCTGCTAAAAGCCTATATCCTGGTTTTCATAAAAGCAGTGTTTGTTTTGCATATGATCTCCTGAAAAAGAACTATATTCATGGAGTGTTTGGTATTGATCTAGGAGATAACAGTTTTTCTCCTTCCAGTGCATAATGCCCTTAGGACAAGTACCACAGCTTAGTGTGGTATTTAAAAATTGCATGAATAGTTCTTGATATGAAGGATTACATGTATATTTTCTGACAGTTCATAATTGGTGCGTGAGAAGGACATCACTTGGCGTAGATACAGCTGTTGATAAAGCGTGTGGGCCTTATGAATGCAGAGAATTGTAGTGCTTGAGCCTCTTTCCTACATAGATGTGGAGCTGTCACTCCTGATTCCTTTAATCCATATAATACAAAAATCCATTTACTTCCTTGAAATTCATTTTAATTATGTGAAATTTGGTTCACCTTTAGAATAGAATTTTTCTCAAAAGCCTATTTTCTTCCAGCAAGAGGAGGAAGAGGGAGAGCGAGCCATTTTCGCACAGACTTTTCGAGCCCTTGGAGATAAGAATGCTTGTCAGGTGTCTGCCTGATAGATTAAAGTGTTGTTATGTAACAGATCCTTTCCCAAATTACCTTAGAGAGAAGAAAGGGCTCTCCTGAGCTAATCGCTTCTCCTTGTTCGTCCTTCTGTGTAATAGGCCAGGGAAATATACAAAACAAAATGAGGAAGGTGGTCCTTTTGTGAAGTTCCTTGCAGCTGCCAACCTTGGTAAACACAGAGGATGGGAGGAACATTCCAGCAAGCATGAACCACACAAGAAAAACAAACAAATAAAAGCCTGCTCCTGAATGACCCTGCTAGGTTCAGGGTCTCAGGACAGAAGGCTACAGAGGGAGCAATTGGCCCTTTCTCCATCTATTTTCACAGTGCTGAGCATGTCGAACTCTGCAGCTGAGGCAGGAGATGCTAGTGAGCACCCTGGGGAACTTGCAGTCTTCAGAGGAGGTGCTGCACCAGGGCAAAGGCAAGGGCAGGAGGGGGGAAGTGCTTTTTCAGGGGCTGAACCAGGGTAACCTCACATGGGCTTGGTCAGTGACTTTTTGGTTTTAACATATAACATAAAATGGTACTTCACAGCACGTAGCCTAACAGGCTAGTGCAAAGATCTCTGTGAAGTAAACAGCAAGTTTATTCAAGTCAGTCTGTAGTCATTCTGCAATAACTTTAATACCTAGAACGAGGGAGAACTTCACGTTTGTAGCAATTTCCTTTGGCACCAACATTTTTTACAGCCTAAGAAGCACTGATTCATAGGGTCCTTATTATAAACCAAATTTTAAGGATACTAGGGCTGATTTACAGCTGACAGATCTCAGCAGTAGGGTAATTTTTGAAAACTTGAGAATGTACTTATCATTTAGGCCACAGAAGCAGGAAGTTCAGAAAGGTCAGGTAAAACTACCTGTACACAACACCAGAATAAAGGACAAGGGCCATCAAGAGTAACCATAATTTAAATATTACACTTACTGGGCAGATTGTAAGGAGAGAGTTTTTATCACCACATAATTGCAAGATAAATCTTTTAGTTCTGATAAAAATTTTCTTTCAGTCCTACGCTTTCTTTGACAATGCAGCATCGAGTTGAATATCCATGTTTTTACAATATTCAAGTATTTGGTTCTGTTTAGTTTGCTTACTGCAGTAGACTCCTGTGCTGCACTGGGGAGCAATGTGCTCTTCCTAGCTCTCCCAAGAACATCTTCAGAAGTTCCTTGTTTTATACAGAGGCTTGAAAATTGTTGCACCTTCTTTGGACAATAAGGCAGGAACCTCTTTTCTGAAATCCCAACATCCATTATGTATAAGACACCTTTCAAGAACTGCAGGGCTTTTGTGGACCAGTGATCATCCATTCATATTTTATGTTCCGTTAATTTTTCATGAGCTCTCCAGGACCAGGTGGAGCACCATGCAAATAAAAAGGCTATTTGAAGGATCAGGTTCCTTAACATGTTTCATCAGAATGATGATTGCAGAGTCTATGGGTTTTGAGCTTCAGAAAGCAGGTTTTCAGCAAGATGGGCATTGCTGTCCCATGGTAGGACACTGCTGGATTCACCTGTGCAGTTCAGCTCCTCTCCCTGTCTGTCCTGCTTGATTCTAAGAAGGAAGGAAGGCTCACTCTGCATCCTCCTTCCTGAGCTGAATCAAGATAATTCAGCCTCGAGTTTCAGCATCCTAAGGACTTAAATAGATGGGCATTATTCAAGTGGAAATCTCCTAGGAGGGGAATTACTATGTTGGCAATAGTCATAAGCAGCTGAATAAAAGCTTAGTGTATCCTCTTATGCTTGTCTGACGTAGTAAATAAGAAATGACACTTGTTTTCTTCTTTCTTCAGAATTCTTGACTTGGAAGTTCAACAAAACCAGACGCAGGAAGAAACTCTTCCCTCATCTGGCTTAAGGCTAGTTTGTCCAAGTTTAGTATTTTATTATTGCCTCCTACCCTTGTACCCATCCCCTGGAAGCCTCACTCTTGTCAAGCCCAAGGGTGTCCGTGGCTGCGATGACAAGTGGAGATCATGAACTGTGCCCCAGCGAGACAGTGGGAAGTGAAAGCCCCTGGAAAAGCAAAGCATGGCTGCAGCTGCCATCCACAATAACATTCAACATCAGCTCACTGCCTCAGGATGCCAGTCCAGGTTGTGACAGAAGGTCTGTTTTGTGCACCCATCTCTTTCCAGCCATGAATTTGATGACAGGGATGGGCAGAGAAAGTGGGAATGAAGTGGCAGTGACCTCTGGGTCAGGCATTTCCTTACAGACAGACTCCACCTACACGTTCAAAGTCTCTGTCTTACCAGGACTGTATGACAGGGCTGATCATGAAATCATTCCACGTCATTTACTTGGCTGGTGAGGACTATCTGTGGCAGCTTTATCTGGAGTACTTGTCAAACATACTGTAAGCTAAATCCCTGCCAAACCTCTCTTTTCTCTGAGAGTATTCAAACCAAATTGGTATACCTTGTATCCATCTCGTTTTCTCTCGCGAGTTTGTCACACAGCTTGCTCAGCCATTGGAGAAGAATAGCCCAAAATACTTCCAGGAGCATGATTCCAGGAAACAGGTATTGAGGGAGGGTTATGCCTTGCTTCTGCTTGCAGGACACTACAATTTGTTTGCAATGTGTCCCCAGCTCTGACATTGCAAGCAGTTCAAGGTTTGGCATCTTGTGGTTTAACACCTTTGATTTTATGCACGGTGGGTGAGCAGGTGGCTTACAGAATCATGTTAGGAGTCTGTATCCCAGACTGTGTAAAGCCACGCTTCCCTAGTGTGGGTCTGCAGTAGGGCTGTGCAAGGTGGCATCCCTGTGCTGCAAGGCCAAAAGGCATATTAGGGCACAGGCAGGCCAGGAAACAGCCAGGCTAGTCCTGATGACACCCAGTGTAGACAGCACCTTACTCAGTATCATCAGTAAAATGCTTCATTTGGGCTGGCTGAGCCAAACGTGTTTTAAAAGCTGATACTTTGGATCATAAGTGTAGTGAATAAGGCCTCTGCAATAACTCATGGAATTTGCTGGGTGTGCCTCAAACAGCCTAATCCATCATCGTTTGCTAGAAAATATCTTGCACCAAAGCATTTCTATCTGGATGTTAGTAGCCACTAAACACTGCAAAAAGAAAAACTCAAAGCCAAAGCTAGTTTCCCTTTCATTTGCATGGATGCCCGTCTGTGATAGCTGCCCCACTGGCATAATGGGGACTTGACCTGGGGGTCCTGCAGAGGTTAAAAATTTACATTGTGTTACCATGGGTATGGAAGAGTTGCTATTGAAGAGCTCATTGAGTGACTTAGTTGACATCAGCTAAGTATCATCTGAGTTGCATTTCCATATGTTTAAAATGTGCTTGTCAGTCCCTGGATGGTTGGTTCTCAATTACAGCAACAGTCTGGGAATGCAAGGTGTTTGTGTTCTGTTTCTAGTATTATGTACTAAGGTCTACATGTCTGAAGTTCTTGAGATAACTAGATAACAATTCCAGATAAAGTAATTATTAAACCCACTTGTTAGTTGGGATAAAACTAAATAGTTTGTATGAGTGAGCTCCTGGAGATTTAGAGGGAGAGTACAGCCAGATATTTTCTTAAATAATGAAATTTCCACATGTATTTGTGACATTATTGTGAAAGGATGATTCTCAGAATACTCCAAGATGCTGTTCATACAGTAAGATTTATGCACATAAGGTGTAGGTTTTTAAGGAATGAGTCTAGATTTGTTAGTCAGGAACACAGCCTGACATATCTCTTCTGTTCACTCTCTCAAGGTGCTGTACCACATATGTATTTATACACAGTTGTCAGAGCTAAGGATTGCTTTACTTTTAAAATATGAATGACTGTAGACAGTTCAGAGTGCAAGAAAAATCTTTTGCATTGCCATTTAGTGCCCCACCACAGGAGAAGAGAATTATTTTGTTTTGTTTCCAAGGAAATTTCTGGTTTCATTTTCAAACTTGTTTGGTTTTGCTCTTTCGGTTGAGCAGCTCTCAAAAGTTAAGATGAAATATGTATTGCTCTTGAGTTTTTGATGTTAGGAAGGAATATGTTTCATTTGCTTGAAAATAATGAACATCAGCCTTTCTCAAAACCAATGAAGGTTTTATGGTAGAAGTTAGTGAAATCAGAACTGGCCCCATTCTGAATATTTTTTAATCCCCTTTTTTATCTTTGTGAGTAGTTTACTGTGGTTGGGGTGACTTTCCACACTGATACGTGGCAAAATTTCTCTGTCTTTGTTCACGCTCTACAGGAATTCCAAGATCTTACAGGTATCGTTTACTTGAGATGTGCACCTGTCTAAGTTCTTTTCCTAAAAATCTACAGATGCCCTTTATTTAATAATACCTCTGGGGAAGCTAATAATTTACATTTCCCAGTTATGTCAGAACAACAGTAGATGACAATCTTTCTTTTTCCATACATCTTGGGAATGGGTAATTCAGTGCTTTTTCCAAATGGTGGGAGCTCTGGTCTTCATTCAGCTCCTGTTACTGTTACATGTACAGGCTTTTCTCTTCTTCTGCTGGGTTTTTCAGGTGTATCCCTCAAAATGAGAAAAACTTGTTAATGTTAGTCAATACTTACCTTTTCTCAAAAAACAAAAAAATTCTCCACCTTTGTTTTTCGTTGGTTGGTTGGTTTAGGTTTTTGTTGGGGGTTTTTGTTTGTTTTTTTTTTCTTTATTATTACAAAAGACGCGCTTTGGAAAGGGTGGGATTTTTCAGCTTTGGTGGTAAGCTGTGGTCAAGTGGGCCACTGCAGTCTGAACAGAGGTTTTAGCAGCAGAGTTGGTTTTCCAGTTTTCTGGGGAGCCTAAACGGGGGCTGAGGACAAAGGCAAGTCATAAGTTGAATGATTTTGTTTGACTAGAACTATGTAAACAAAAATAGTCAAATGGTGTGCAAGTGTACAGAGCCAACTGCTGTTTACGCCCAGGTGTTTCAAGGTGCTCCAGTGCTGTGACAAGGGGCAATGTCCACAGCTGTACAATAACAGGAGAGAGGCACAAAGTCTGGGATTTATGGCTGGAAGCAAGTATTTGCAATCACGTAACGACTGGAATCTTTGCCATATACTGTAAATATTACTGTACAGAAATCTATATGTAAGAAATACAGATTGTTCTATAATATGTATATTAGTTTTCTAAGGGATAAAAGTCTTCATGTTTTGTGAAATTAACCAAGCACTACATTGGTGAGGATTAAGCAGAAACTTCCTTCTGGGAGCAAGTTGTCTTGTCATTGCCTCCCATAGAGTTTCTTGGATCTGGTCACATTTGGTATGGATGTTTCTTCCTTGCTATGTTTATATTTCTATGAAAAAAACCTGTGTGCTACTGAATGCATACAAATAAAACTACCACTCTGAAAGTTAATGTTTGGGGTTTTTTTAAAGTATGTTTTTATTTTGCTGTCTGTATTAAGGTACTATTATTTTAAAGCTGGAATCCCATTAGGGAATTAATTCCTCTGTGAGTGAGGTTGATACTGGATTGTGAACATCTGAAAGTGCAATTCTTCCCTGGGCCATGTCCAGACCCCTGGCTGAGAGTTTAGGCAGGGAACCTCACAAGGAGATGGCACAGTAAATATTAGCTTTCAATATGAGTAAAGTTGAAATGTATGAGTCTAGGACTCTTCTACAATAGTGCAATATTTTTCATTTCAGAATATGGTTGAAAAGATAGAGAGTTGATTTCTGAAGGATGCTATTTTTTTCTGAACTGTAGTATTATGTTTGTTTTTGCTCACTGTCAAAAGCTACAGTGTGCTGCAGGCAATACCACATTCTTCACAGCCAGTGTCTAAAGTGGCAGCGAGTTTGAGGTTTTGCTTGGAAAAAGTATTATCTCCAGAATCTTATTAACAAATGGCTGTTTGACTGTTCTTTCCATAGAAGGAATTCAATATATGATTCCAAGTCCCTGTTTATTTATTTTGTGAAGAAAGCAGCAGAAATAATGGTTGCATACAGTGAGGTTTCACCAGAGACCAATGCAATCCAGTTTCACAGTTCTCGTTTTGGAATGGTCTAACTTACTCAGACATGAGTGTTTCACCAGCAGCATTTGAACACAACTAGAGGCTGAGCTAAACAAGGCTCTTCCACAAAAACCCAAGTGCAACTTTGTCATTGTTGACATGTAACCTTCCTCTCACAAGCCCTGGCTGACCTATGTCAGTGCAAGGTACAAAACAAGTCTGGAAAGGGGTGATAATTTGTGCATCCTCCTTTCTATGGAAGTTAATGTCCCATAGCAATCCTTTGCTCATCTTGCTGCCTTAGAGAGGAAAGAGTCATCACAATCTCGGTAACCTGTGACCAGCTTTGCATTTGGGAACATCGTTCTTAAGTCACTTTCCACATAGCAACTTTGTCCCATATTTTATGAAGTCCAGTGGATTTCTTCCAGAAATAAGGTTTTGTGAGCTCCTATTCTTGGACTGTCTCATACAAGCAACATCTAAAAGTCCACAGCATAGTGATTCACTGCTTCTCTGCTGGTTCATCTCTGGATAATAAATAAGTGTTGGCAAGAAACCAGAAAAAGGCCTTTTCAGGTGCGTGTATTGTAGATGTTGGTGCATTCTGAATACAGAACTGCAAAAGTAGTTACTATCTCCAAGAGCTTTTCCCAAAGAACAGCCTATGTCAACATCAGGCAAACAAGCAAATACAGGATTTGGCTTTACTTTGCAAAGATGCCTTCAGATTTTGAGAAGGTTTAGTGTTTGGGCCATATTTATCTTGGTTTTATCCTGTAGGACTAGAAGGCACTGCATCAATTCACTTAAGTATAATGTTGCAGAGAGAGGTAGTATATGCCCCATCTTTGGAAATAAAATGGGTTTAGAAAGGACTACTCATGTCATTTGCAGGCAACAAAGTAACAGCAGCTTAGTCTGTGGAGGTTTCCAAGACAAAAGGTGTTGAGAATTTTGATCACTTAGACTTGCCAATAAAATTTGGGATATAGCAGAAAAAGAAACAGTACCAGAGAAAAACAACCTCTGGATCAAAGTTAGTTACATATATCCACCTCCAGGAATCAGTCTGGCTACTTAAAGAACATGAAATCCTGTAAAATTAGCTTCTACATTTGTAAAGGAATTGAGTTGCTTCAGTAGTTATGATTAAAAATATCTAAGAGCTATGATTGTCTGGGTTTCAAAGTTTGCCTCAGTTATCAAGAGCTCCACAGGAGTACCAGTCTTCATGTTCTTCATGGGGGTAGCAAGAACCAGAGAATATCAATCATCCACAATTTCCCACAAAAACACGAGATTATCGTTCAGGTGACGATTGACACAGAAGTGCTGAACCAGCCAGTACTGAGATTTAGACTTGCACAAAGAGGCAGGCACAGGTGAGCACACTGAGGGGAATGCTCCCTTATTCCTTCCTGTTAGCCCAACCTCTTCTTACATCACTGTTTTTGGTGAGCAGGAAGTCTTAACCACTTCCTCAGTTATTCATCAATCTGAGTCGCTCCTCTTACGCCCTTTCTGACAGTCCCTTTCTGTGTTTACATTTCCAGTGAACTCATTCATGTGCTAATCATTGCACAAGGCACTATTGTCCTCATCTCATTTTTGTAATCTTTTTCTCTGAATAATGCTTCCACTTATGTTTTACATCCTTCTGCTCAATCTTTTTCTGTCTCTACCCCATGGAAACTAAGACTGATCATCCAAAATATCAAGAAATAAATGTAATGTATAGTTAAGCAGAGGCTTACAAGATCAGAGACCGAGTATCTAGTTCTTTTTCATGTACATAGCTCTTCTCGCGTAACTTAGCATGTAATTTTTCATTGTTTTCCTCTTTGATACATGTTTGTAACATCATCTTTGGCTTGGTTTATGTCTTCTAGATAAGTATCTCTGAGCTGTGGTGACACTTTGTCTTCAAAGAGCCCTGAGACCAGCTACTGCAAAATCAAATGCCAAATCACAAGTCTTTCCACGGCATAGTACAGCCTAAACCTTATAGGAAGTTCAGTGTGGCTAAATAAGAACATTAGGCCAGTGAAAGTAAATTGGGCAAGCTTTGTAGCAACAGGACTGAAAAAAGAGATGCACCTGAAGCAGTCCTCTGTAGGACCCAGAACAGAGAGGTATCTCTTGAGCTTGTTGTAAAGATGCAGTTCGCCACTCATTTCTTCAGAACCAATTTTCAGTCAACATTTATTTCACACAGGAAAGTAAGAAGAATTTTATCACATGCAAAAGTCAATCAGTATCAAACGGTGATGTTTGGGTGTCTATTGGGTTCACATGCAAAAACAAGCTGAAGTGACTCTCCAGACATCTTAATGGGTTTAAAATGAGCATCTGCAGAGCTGCCTCATCTGCTGTGACAGCAGTGAGAATAGGTCTCCGTTCTTTCTCCCTGTTGCAGAAAAGCATTCAATTCTTTGATTTTGGCTACCATAAAGAGGCTGAAAATTGTGTTATTTCTGAGAATGGGTCTTCAATGAAACATTCCAGAACAGACTAATAGTCCAGAACCTACAATTTTCTTAGATTTTCATGTAATTTAAATAATTTTATTATCCTACAGTTATTGAAAGAAAGACCATCTTGTTCCTCCAGACCACGAGGTATTAATAGGTCATCTTATATTGCTCTAAAACCATCACGGAAACAAAGTAGTGGGATAGTAAGAGGACTTCTCCGCCCTCTGATCATAGTGTTGGAAGTGAGTTGGAAGTGACTCACAAGGATCATCAGGTCCAACTCCTGGCCCAGCACTGGACAACCCCAAGAATCATATCATGTGCCTGAGGGCCTTATCATGCACTATCCAAGAGGGTGGTTTTCTTCCATGGCCACTGTGTCTAAAATCCCCACTTACCTATGCTTGATCTCAAACTGTCACCAAAGAATTCCCCTGATGTTCAAATATTTACAACATAAATCAGTGTGTTTTTATTATGTTAGCATCCTTTTTTACCTGAGCTCAGAGAACAATATTAGCAACAGTTCTCATATGTAAAACATTTGTAAAAGTGCTAGAATACGTAAAAAAAATTTGAGTCTTCTGATTAAATCACAATACATAAGATAATCTGTCAGATTTGTTGTGGAAAAAATGAATATGATGCAAAAAAAATAATGTCCTAAAAATCCAAAGAAACAAGGAAAATAATATGAAGGAATGTTTAACTCCAAAAGTTACATAATTTAATGTCATATTTTCTGTCTTTCTGCAGAGTACCTTAACCATATCTAATGGTTCAGCAGAGCTGGCAAGATCTGGAGAGATTGCAGTAAATTGCACAAGTGGTGTTGCCTCACATAATAGAACTCAGATTCTGCCTGCAGTTGGGAGGCACAGGAAACTTGTTTTAATTAGAAGTATGGATTTAAATCTATTTATATTAACTGTAATTGTATAATGGAATTGATTCAAAAGGGTTGCAAACCTCCATGCGCTTGATTGTCCTTCAGCAGTCCTCTCTCTGTTTAGTTCAAGTCAGCTTGCCACAGGGCTCAGCTGCACAGAAAAAAATGAAAATATTTGGAATTGCAACATTCATTTAGCTGAGATGTGGCCATGGAACGAGATCCTGCTATCAAATGCAGTTGAGCTAGTTAACATCCATCACCTGCAAATCTGGCCTCCCAAGATATGCTGCAGTGCACAGTGAAGTCTGACCACCTTCAGTCCCATTTCATTGATGTAGCATATCTGGGAATCTTCTCATGTTGTTGTCTGTGTGGCAGGAGGTGATGGAGGAATGGGGACTGTTGGGGAAAGAGCCTGCTAGGAAGAAGAGGTGGTTGACTTGGACTCTAAAACCACTCACCAGAGATTATCCTCTCAACAACAGCTGTCTCCGCTTTAAGGCCCATTCCTACTGCATAAGTAGAATACATACTGGTAAATTAAAGGAAGAGGACAGAGTTTATTTTCCTCTTAATGAATGATCTGCCATTTCAAATAATCCTGTATTTGTCCTTCTAAATAGATCACAAATATATATTTCTCATTTGAGCCCAGATTAAAATGATGTAGCTCATTCCTAAATTAAAACAAACACTGACCAAGGACTCCTGTACTTTTTCTCTGTTGATTTTACTCAACATTCTTCCACAAAGATATCTTTTCAAGGTATATGTAGGTATATTTCAAATAAAAAAATTTCGTAGTTCTATAAAGAGAGTTATGATGCAGATCAAAACCATCCAAATATTTAGGACTGTGCAGTTACTAAATGTGAACAAGAAACAGAAGGACACCAATTTTACACTTAAAATTTTCCTTCAAGCCTGGTCTTCACATTTCAGAAGAGGAGGCAGGAGTGTCACGAGGAATGTACGGTGTGTAGGATGTCTGGTCATGGGTAAGTGCTGTGTTTTGCTGTAGGTGTATAGCATGTAGCGTGATAAGGTCCTGGGCATGACTGCAAAACATAAACATTGCCCAGTACAAATATTTCCAAGAACTCTGTGATGTCCATTTCCCACAGCCTTCCCAGCCTTCCCTAGTGCTTGTATTTGTTGTGACTAACCTCAAAGACATAGCTGGAGACAAACCAACGGTGTCTGCACACTCAAGATTACACCTTTGCCACTATGATCAATGATGAAATGTAAAGCAAAGACAAAAAATTCCACCCAAACAGGAAGTAAACATGGATGGTTCTGAGTGAAATCAAATGGGATGGTGCAATGGAGACACAAAATGTTCAATCATAAGCTGATATATTTCATAGGAAGAAGTGTGCCACATAGCAACCAATTCATCAGAAGTAAGAGAAAAGTCAGTGTAGCTGAACAAGGAGGTGAAAATGAAATCAGTTCAAGGATTCTTAAAACATGAGGAATAAGGTGAAGTAGAAAGCTCCCAGACCGTGGAAAGAAAATGTAGCTGTGATGTTGGGGTTTTCAATTGTGTAGAGGATGCAGGAAAAATTCATCAGGAATCAAGTGAGAGATCATGTAGATGATTTGGGTTACTTATAAATAGTTGGGATAGGTCCACTATTCTATTTGAGTATGATGAGCTTCTAAGGTACAAGATGGGAGAATCATTTTAATGAAGTCACAGGGACTAGATTCTGGATTTATATAATGTTTTGCTTTCCAGGCTTGAAGATTCTCGCTGTATTTAACTGAGTAATTAATTGATTATTGGTAGTCATTCTAGCTAGAAAGAGCCATGCGACACTGCAGTTAAGAAGTGGGGTGCTAAGATGTTTGGTCATAGCTTGATCTATTTGAAATAGTGTGGCATTTCAAAAGCACTCACAACCTTTCCAAATCATAATTCTCTCTATCAGAAGTATCTCGGAGCCAGTTTTGCAAACAGATGTGGGTACTAAGAGTTCAGCAACATTACTCAGCTATGGCAGCCAAACCTGCCAGCACTTGTCCTGTGAGCTGCCATGACTGTCCAGGTGTGTGCTCTTTCCCTACTCCAAATGGGAGGAGATGCAGCCTAGCCTGTAGGTATTTTACAGCTAAGGCAGTTGCTTTGTTCTGAGGGCAGGCTAGCACAAACAGTGCCCAGTATATCTCACCTAACTGCCTACGCCTTGCAGGTCCCGCTGCAGTCAGTGCGTCATCCCGTCTTCTGATGGACCTGGCTATGAGTAATGGATCCCTTCTGCAGCTATGTACAGTTCACTGCTGTTTACTGAGGGGGACTAGGTGACTAATTTAGGCTAAACTACTGACCTTTTGCTAGTGACATTCAGTTGAGAGCAATCTCACCCTTGACTGATGTTCATAACCTGTAATGTTGTGTGTGCAGTGTCTGAAGCCATAAAGCCGACTGAGATTTTTAGGGAGGGCCTGGCACTTTTTTCAGTCCTTCATTGAGATAGAACATTTTGGTCAGAGTAGCTACTGTTTCTGAAAGTCCCCACACAGATGCAGCTAGAAGAAGCTTCACCTTGGTAAGCCCCAAATTTGTCAAAACTGAGGTTCCCCAGATGAAATGTTGCAGAGCCAACAAGGACACTGACAGAAAGTCCCAACAGGGCAAAGAGGGTTGGGTGCCTCTAGGCTAGGTGGAGCTCTGGAAATGTGACACCACAGTGGTACCCCAGCACTGAGAGGAAGAGTAAAAGATATGCTTATTTATCTAGGAATAGGCAAGTTATTTAAAGATAAACTTAAAATCTGGATATTAATTAACTTCTGTGGAGTGCAGTTGTCTAAGACCAGCTCTTCATTGTCTCCTCCCTTCAATCTCTTTTCTGAAGGTTATTTTAAACTCTCAACCTACAGGTTAAAGTGGTGCAAACTGAGCTGTGGTGAGATTTGGTATATTCCTTTGACAGAGAGTAACATAGAAGACAAATCTGAAAAATCAACAGGTGTTCTTTTATTTCAGAAAAGAGCTGTGTCTTTAGCCAAAAAAAATTAAGCAGTCACTGGAAAGGCAAAGAATATCAAGGTAAGGATTGATACAACTGCCTTTGTATTATTTTCAGAATGAAAGAGGAAAGAGCAGTTTGTGAAAACAATAGAAAGGTGTTGAAAATCAGTGGGGGGAGGCGGAAGGAGATGTGAGTCATTAGTGTACATAAATTTAGATATGTAAAAGGTAAGGCTGGTCAAAAAATTTCCAACAAAAATATTTCATAATGAAATTTAGCTTTCATGGAGTTCATGTTTTTCATGAAAGTATTGAATCAATATCTTCCCCCACCTCCCCTAACCCCCTAAAAAATTAACTCTCCAACAAAATTAGAAATCTCTGAAAATTAATATATTTTTGCCAGGAAGAGCAGCCTAGGTCAAAGCAAAACATCACACGCACAGTAGAGGAAGTGGTATGCCCAGAGCATACTCAGAAATAGGGTCATTTTCAGTTTGGATTTGGGGTTCTTTTCTTTGGAAGGGGGATCATGGAAAAGTTGACTACAGTTAATTAGTAATAGTTCAGCTGAACTGTAAGGAGGAAGATACAGTTTGAAAGTGCATTCAATGTGTAACATTTGTTGTTATTGTTGTTGTTGTTATAGGTAAAGGCCAGAACTGCTGTGACAAGAGTTTTAGAGAGCTGTCAATATACCATACTCTGTACTAGCACTACTGAATGTAGGCACTGTACCTCCTCAAACTTCAAATTTCAATATATACGTATAGTTTCTGAAGTCCATTAATACTAAAGTTTCAAATTCATTAGCATTTCAGTCAGGCAAATGTGTTCTAGGCTGTCAGACTGCAATACAAAGATCCATTATTTTTTCCAGAAACGTTGTATACACTTATTTCAGTGGCAATATACTGAAAAGGAAGCTTTCTCTAAAATTGGATGCCATCTTAACATGTGACTGTACAACTACTGAGGCTGTTAATGTGTAACTAAGAGAAAGATACTTTGGAACAATACTTTGAGTCTGCAGTTTTCTCGGTTATGTTACTGTCAAAAACTTGTGATTTACATGTGCTCTGATAAAATATTTAACAAGTATAGTTTGCAGCAGAGAGGAAAGTAAAGGCAATCTCACTTCTAGCTACTTTTTTCCCTCTAAAGGTATATGTCCCCCTCTCTAGATATTTCTTTATTCCTACTTGTATGAAAGGCAAGTCTGTCATGAAACAGTCTTAAATCATCCAGGAAGTCTTGTAACATCCTTTCAGACTATTTTGCAATGATATCTTTACTTCCAGGTGGAAAATTGAAGTAAAAAGAAATGAAAATTTCACCAAAATTGAGAAATCACATGCTGATGCTAAGGGGAAAATTTGTTATCTGGTACAAAGGAAATATGGGAAAAAATACAAAGCCAGGCAGGCAGGCAGGCAGGCAGGAAGGAAGGAAGGAAGGAAGGAAGGAAACACAGGCAACATCAGGCTGAAATAAAAGTGTCTAGGAAACAGAAATCAATAAAATGCTTTAAAAACATAACCTGTGACCTGTTGGTAGCTCAGCTATCCTTCCTAAGATATGATACTCTACACTGTGCTCCTAAATTTGCCCCTAGTAGTCTTCCCCCCCCTCATAGCTGACCCTTTGATTTGTAATTGTGCTTATGAAAATAAAGTCTGCTCACAAGGTTGCACAACACCCCCAGGACATATACTAGGTGTACCTGAAAGTCATGCCCTGTATTTGCCTGAGGTATTGGCTGCTCCTCCCATAAAGGGGCAGAGATTGCATCTGTTTGCAGATGAAATCTATATTATTGATTTCTAGCCATCTATGTTCAGGCAGATGCTGTTTGCTGAAACCCCAAGGCAAAGTATGAATTGCAGCACCAGAGAGACACCAGCTAATTTTTCTTGCTTCTGCCATTTCCTTACACTAGCACATACATCTTTTATCCTGACTTTCTGCTTTGGAGACACGTCTAAGTCATATTTCACATAAATATGTTTTGTATGCTGAGATTTTAACTTGCTTTTCTAAATGCACTAGTCCTCCAGACTCTAGCAGTCAAAGGTGATCAAAGAGAGAGCTGAGAGGAGACATTTTGAAAGGGAATTGCTGATCAAAGGAATCGAAAAAAATCCCAGAGATATGCAATATTATGTCATAAGAGAATTGGTAGAGAGGGAATAATGGTCAATTTTATTATTAAAATAAAGGTTTACAATAATAAAACGTTGTTAAAAAGGAGTCTAATATCTTTTATTATTGTCTAATAAAAATTAAACAGTGGCTTTCTGATAGCTTTTTAGTTCCTTTCATCAGCTCTTCAGACCTAAATGCTCTTTTCTCTTTGGTGTACATTTAATTCCTTTGCTGAAGTCTCTTGAACTGGTCACTTTTGAAGATATTATATCAGACTAAATGGATCAGTATTTATATTCTACTGGTTTGGAAATCCCAGACATGTTCTGAGGAAGAAAAATTGATAAAACTGGCAAAGATTATAAGCTATGAAGGGCAAAACATGTAACTGGACAACTTTCAGTATTTGTGTGAATCCACCAGGAAGCTACCTACTTTGTACTGGGCTTTGTGCTGTGGGAAATGCATCCACACAGCTCTGAATCCACTCTAAGACAGTGTAGGACAGTGGTCTCTGCAACAGCACAGGGGTGCCTTCAAACCCCATTTCCCCAAGTGCTTGACAAGGCACAAACACAAACATATATTTGCGACAAAAACAGTTTACATTCATGGGGATGTCAAGAAATGACTGACAGTTACAGTAAAGACAACAAGTGTCAACATTCAAAACAAGGTCAACATTTTCAAAATACTACGAGATATCTTAATCTATAGTCAGGCAACCTAATTACTCAACTACAGCCCTCATTAAAGGTATTAACAATTGTGAAAGTTCTGTAATTCTGAAAAGAAAAAAAAAGAGGTCCCATTTTTTCGCCTGAATGCAAGTGTACACCCGAGCTTTTCCAAAGTACACAGGGATTTTTAGTATATATGATTCAGAAAGGCCACCTTCAGACATGACTGACAGTCCAGTTCTGCAGAAATGCCAGAGAGGAACCCACCCCTTATTGACGACGTGTCTCATCTAGCTAGTAATTCAAAATTTTGAAAATTTTGGTTTGAATTCCTGATTATAAATATAATACAGGCTCACCATGTACTCAATATTTAGATTTCAGAGTAGACTGTCACTGTTCTTTCAATACTTTGATATCAGCAGTGCTAGAGGGAAAGTATGTTATACCATAAAATGATTGTATGAATTTGAACCTCACTGTACAAGAAAAGCTCAATAAGAACACAGTTCACAATGACAAATCCTTTCAGTCTCTTCTTTGATAAAGATTCATTCTTCAAAAAAACCACAAGTAAACAAAAAAATTATGAAATACATCTACATTTCTCTTATTGCCTTTTATTTTTTGGGTTTTGGAAGATCAGTTTGTAAATGTGCATCCCTTATCCAATTTCTGATCTATCAGCCAACAGAAAGTTAGTAACATTTAAAAATACTCATACCAACCTGAAACATAAGACAGAGCTACACATGGACTTTTTCCTTCTCCAGAATTAGAAATACTGTTCACTTTTTGGAGAGCAGTGTGAAGGAATAGATGAATAGGCAGAAAAAGAGGCAGACACATAAATAATTTTAAAAAATGACTAAAGTTCTAAATCATTAAATGAAAATTTTATCATTTTATCATATCTCTTTCCATTCAGTTTCCTAATTCTCTCATTAGGAGATGAGAGAATTCCTCTTCAGAATTCCTCAGTGTCTTTCCTGAGAGCTTCACGACTGTGAAAGAAGTGACAGACCAATTACAAAATAGTGGATTTCCCTTAATTAATACTGTCTGGTTAGCAATTAAAATGCATATGACAACACAAACATTTCTAGAGTTTGCAGACAATAATGATTTAATAACCACTGTGATATGTATAGTCATTTTTGTGTGTATTTACATAACAAAAGCACCAAAGCTTGCTGAACTGGAAGACGATCAAAGTCATATTCCTAAACAGAGAGTAAGCCAAAGGGAAAGGGCGAATTGATAAACTCTTCACAGTATTCATATACCCCATAAGTCCTAACTGATCAAAGATTATTGATATGGAATACTTCACAGTGGCAAAACAATGGAAGCTTTTATAAATAATAAATGTACATTTTTATTTTGTTCCTCCATTTACTCCATGATTAAAGCAAATAAAGAGTTAATCCAACCCTTATCCTTTGCTTATGGCAGGAAGTATGAAATGGAAATATTGCCTTTTAACCCCCCCAATTACTTTTGAAAACTTCCCTGATAACTGGAAGTTGTCTTCAATTTTTAATTATTTTTTCTCTTCAGAAGGAATGTAGGATTTGATGTGTCTTTATCACCATAAAAATGATAATTTCTATCGAACAACAGGAAATTCATATATATGTCTTTGAGGAGTTTGGTTTTATTTTCCCTGGGACATTCAAGAATCTCCCCCACAGTACTGAAAAATGATGCTTTGAACATTCTCTTTATTCAAAAGTACTTTTCTTAACCAACTACAGGCTTCATATGTATAGACATTGCAAACAAGAAAAAACTGAGCTGTGCCAAACCTAGGTGCAAAGCCATACTGTGCTAGCTTACCATATTACAAGTATTTTTAACTTACTTTCCTAAAAGGTGATTTATCCTGATCTGACTGGAATTGTCTCAATTTGTTGTATCCCTTCGATACAGAAAACTTTCCTGAAAACCTGAAACAAGTCGATCCTTCATGTTACAGTGAAGACTTAGAACATTCAGCACCTTTCAGGCTGCTGTCTCAATGCAGCTGCTCTACTGGTGCTGCTGCTGCTGCTGCAAGGCAGAGACTGTTGGAGCTGTCAAGAATTGCTCATGGCACAGCAGGTGAGCTATGCCTGCATGTACCTGCAGTGCTTTGTAATGATTGTTGTAAACCCTCTAATATGAAACATTTGAGAAAATGTCCAATGGCAGAGGCCAAACACAACTAGCAAATGTTTCCTTCAGCAAGAAGATGAAGTTCTTGCCTAATCCTCTTAACATACAGTGAAGTGGCCCTTCAGAAAAAGGAGGTTTTAAATCCATTCCTGTGAGAAACCACAAATATACAGGTTCACCACACCCCAAAGCAAACATAGAGCCCATTCTATTTGACTGCAGCAATTTTTAGCTACACAAGAGAAAACATGATTTCATAATGCCATCCCATCACTTATTCGTTCTCTCTCAGCAGCCCCAGCTCATGAAGCAATTTAGGTCACACAGATGACTGCACTCAATCTCTCTACCAGCAAAGCTGATGTTTAAGAACTCACCATTACTCATGCTATATAATATTCAGGTATGTGCATGTTACAGTGCAGTCAGTGCCATGCACAAACCTGTACATTCTAACCATCATTACAGTGTGGTCAGTGCAGTGCATGAACATGTATTTACTGATCATGGTTAATTTAAAACAGGCATCTAAAATAATTAAGCAATAAAACAGAAAGCATTCCAAGGAGATCAGTGATTTTTCTTTGGGTTTTGCAAGGTCTGGAAGCAATAAGAGAGCCTTGAACAACACACAGTGCAAAACTATTCACAAACTATACTGCTAATAATGTTTTAGATATTATATAAAGGTGTGTAGATACATATTAAAATTATTATTATCATGGTTTTACAGCCTTTCTGATGTGTGATCTTATCTGCCACGAACAGCACCCGAGTACCCCACACAGACAGCCCATACTGCTATTGCCACCAGGTTAGATGCACATTGCACTTGGGTCCCCATGCAGGAAAATCTAAAAGATGTGGTGAATGTGGTGGGTGGGAGGCTGGACATGACCCAGCAACGTACACTTGCAGCCCAGAAAGCCAACGGTGTTCTGGGCTGCATCAAAAGCAGCATGGGCAGCAGGTCAAGGGAGGTGATTCTGGTCCTCTGCTCCACTTTGGTGAGACACCACCTGGAGTGCTGCATCCAGCTCTGGGGTCCCCAGGAGAGAAGGGACATTGACCTATTGGAGCAAGTCCACAGGAAAGGCTGAGATAATTGGGTCTATTCAGCCTAGAGAAGAGAAGACTTTGAGATGACCAAATTGCAACCTTCCAGCACCTTTCTGGAGCCTGCAAGACAGAAAGAGACTTTTTTTACAGGGGCTTGTAGAGACAGGGCAAGGGGGAGTGGCTTAAAACTGAAAGACAGTAGGTTTAGATAAGATATTACAATTAAAAAATATTCTTTTCTGTGAGGGTAGTGAGGCACTGAGAAAAGTTGCCCAGAAAAGCTCTGGAAGCTCCATCCCTATGATGCTCAAAGGCAGGCTGGATGGAGCTCTGAGCAACCCTGGTCTAGTGAAAAGCATCCCTTCCCACAGCAGGGGAGTTGGCACTAGATAATCTTTAAGGTCCCTTCTAACTCAAACTATTCCATGATTCTATGAATCTATGATATATCTGTGGGTCTGCAAGAAGCACCTGTCACCCAGCTCAGCAAGGAATAAAAGCTTTTCCCTTCACACAATTCAAAGCCTGAGGACAGGAAAGACCATCTTCCACTATCACCCTAGGGACAAATCAGTCTGCGGAAAGCATGTCACCTTGTTGTGATGGCACATGGAGCCAAAGGTCCAGGGCACAGAGGTCATTCCCCAGAGGATAAGTGATTCAGCAGGGCATATATGTTTGTGACTGAGGGCTTCTATGAGAAGTGGGAAAACCCAGTGAGAACTAGTGCTTCTGTGAAGCCCTCATTTCAGCAGGACTGCTTCAGCAAGCATCAGATGCTTATGTACAGTTCAGAAACATAGGTTAGGCAAACTGTATGCAATCAGGAATTAATTTCCACATAGGCAGGTGTTTTCAATGAATAGTAATATTAGGCAAAGACTGAAAAGTATGTCTACTTTGCTGTTATAGCACACAATGAGGAAATTAACTATGAAGAGAAGACAGAAAACTGATTGACAGTTAGGAAAAGTGTCTTGGAAGAGGTGGGAACAGGAAAAATGAGTGAGTCTTAAGACCAGGCAGAAATATTAGTGTTAACAGGTTTTAACATGACATATTCTATCTTGGACTATTGTGGAAGCATGGTGACTTTTGTGATATATATCCATATAGTGTTGGTCATGCTTGTAACAGACTGTTCATTGTCTACATCTTACAGCATTCAGTTTGGAAAGCCTCTCCAATGTCCTCAGAGAGCTCTTCTTAGTTGCACAGCATCATGCATATGCTCTGGACTGGGTAGTGAACCAGATGGAAAACTGCATGCTGTTGCTCAGCCAGTACCAGAATTCAGCATAACTCCATTTGTGGAGAGTGGCTTTTTGCATCTTACAGTTCAGCAGCCCTCCACTTTTCCTCCAGCAGGTGCTCATCCAGTGCATGCACGGATTTACATTAAATTACTGCACTGATCCCACAAGTGCAAGCCTCCAGAATTTCAAAGATGATTTCCACGTATTAGTTTTGGTTGCTGACATAAGCACTGTAAAGCTCCTGGGTTATCAGGTTTGTCTGCTCCTGTAGCTAAAACTACTCAAGCAGATGGCTTTGTTTCACCTTTTCTCAGCCTCACAAGTTCCTGTTACATGGAACACTTTGTGAAGCAAGCACCTGGGGCACTGGACGACTGCCAGAACAGCCTTGCTGTGGGTGTTTTTTGGGAAGAGGTTTTATCCCACACATTGGAAGCGCAAACTGTGTAAGACTATTTTACACAGCTGTTCTGAATTCTTGAGGCAGGGAATAAGAAATGTGGAGGAATCCACCCTGCATCTGCCTCCCTATATGTGACCCGTGCCTGTAAGGTTTGCCGCATCATCCATTCCTGGGCTTTGCCAGCAGAGATTCAACTGTCTCAGCCACTGGGGGCTATGCAGTTCAGAGACAGGAATGAGTGAGGGGAGGTGTTCTGATGGACCTCACGCTTACAAAGAGAAAGAACTGCTCAGGAATGTGAAGATCAAGGGACAGTTGACTGCAGCGACCACAAGCTGGTGGAGTTCAGGATTCTGAAAGGAGGTAGCAAGGCAAAAAGCACGATCACAACACTGTCTCCAGGAGAGCAGGGTTTGGGTTGTTCAGAGAGTTATTTAGATTTGCATAAGATACAGTCCTGGAGGGACTTTAAAGGTTTGTTTTTAAAGGTCGTCATCTCTGACCTCAAGTGTGGTCCATCCTCATAACCAGGTATAAAAGCAAAGGTGGTAGCAGAACTGCCACTCCTCTCTAAACTGAAACGTAAAAAGGGACCAAACAGGAGATGGAAACTGGGACAGGTAACCCAGGACAAATACAGGTACATTGCCTGAATACACAGGGATGAGCTTAGGAAAGGCAGAGCCTGATTGAAATTAAATCTGGTGTGGGACATGCTGGGCAACAAGATCTGGTGTATCTGCCACGGAAGTAAGACTGGGAAAAATGGATGCCTGCTGCTGGGTGGGGCAGGGGATTTGGTGACAAAGGATAAGGTAGTCAATGGGCTTGGGGACTGAATGCCTACTTCAATTTGATCTTTACTGGTCTTAGCCTTCATCAATCCCAGGGTCCTGAGACCAGTGGGAAAGACTGTAACAAATAAGACTGCCTTTCTGAAGGAGGATTATTTAGGGAACATGGGAATACACTGGGTGAACACAAGTTGGATGCACCTATCAGTACTGAGAGAGCTGCCCAATGTCCTTGGAAGGCTACTTCCCATTATCTTTCAGAACTCATGGCAATTGGCAAAGGTTCATGAGGATGGTAGAGAGCAAATGTCACTGTCTTCAAGGAGGGTGAGAAAGAGGATGTGGGTAACTACAGCCCAGGCAGCCTCATCTCAATCATAGGGAAGGTGTGGAGCATATTACCCTGGAAAACCTTTCTAAACACAAGAAGGGCACAAAAGTGCCTGGGAGTAATCAAGCAAGGATTTGCAAAGGGGAAAAAAATTCTTGACCTGATAGCCTTTTACCATTAAACTGGGGAACAGTGAATGTTTATCTTGACTTTAGCAGGGCTTTGCATAGTGCCTCTCATAACATCCTTAATGTCCTAGATGTTGGGACAGAGGGAAGACTCAACAAGACTGCAGATGATAAAAGGTTGGAATGAGTAGTTGATACACCAGGGAGTTATGTAGCCATTCAGAGAGATGGCTTGACCAGGCTGAAGAAGTGGGCTGACAGGATTCTCGTGAAGTTCAGTAAGTACAAAGTCTTGCACCTGGGGAGAAAAAGCCCCATGTACCAATAGACTCTGCAAGCCAACTAGCTGAAAAGCGGATTTGCAGAGGACGGTAGGGGACCCTGGTGGACAATAAGCTGACCATGACCCAACAATGAGTAATTGTAGCAAAGAACATTAAGAACCTCCTGAGCTGCATTAAAAGTGTGGAACAGGTCAAAGGATGTGAACCTGCCCTCTGCTTTACTTATAATTGTGTAAACAACCAGCTGAGATGTACAGAAGTGGGTGGGCCAGACCAGAAACCTCCAGAACTCATCTGTCTTGTGATTCTGAAAAAACAGAATGAGTAAGAAAACACACTTTTTAGTTTGTCTACATGGAGGAGAAGAAATCTGCATTCCAGTTCACATGGCAGTGTCTATCCTGTTAGTTATCCATTGATTTTAACATAAAGCCAGGAAGAAAGTGCTTGGCCTGTAGTTCTCAGTGAAGTGACAAAGTCACAGCTCTCTCAGGCCTTTCCATTGCTGTAATGGAAATGGCACCACTGAAGTGGATGTGACTATAAAATAACTGATGATATGCTGCTTTGCACAGAGAAAAATAAAGCAGTATTTTCAGAACTAATATCACTGGAAAACTGTGATGATGTTTGAAAATACTTCTGATAAGAAATATGATTGATAAGAAAGCCAAAGCATAGCTAAAACTGTTTAATTAAGTACATTCTGTCCCATTTTGTGGTATTTATTACCTTTGTCATTCAGTGTATTAATATAGACTCCGAAGGTCAGACTTCAAAGTCTTGCTTGAGGTTCTTTCATTTGCTCAAAATGGCCTGGTCATGATGCCCTCTGCCAAATTCCTTCCTTCAGAGGGTTTATCAAGCATTTATGAAATTTATATTTGGCCTGTGATTTTTCTTCTAAAGCTGGGGGAGATATGAAACTCATTCAATTTTAATTAATACTTTAAATGGGTCATTATCATATCTGAAATATCTGAATGAGATTCTTGGAGCTGGTACATCTTCTCAGAGGGCAGCATATTCAGATGCTTTACATAACATGGTTACAATGCAAGAGGGAGCTCCATAATTTTCCCCAGAGTGGTGCAATGCAGAAGGATGCATACTAGATGAGAATTCCCTGGGGAGGCCCAACACAAACAAGTGCCTATCATGTCCACACATTTCAAGGACATTTTTGTTTCTTTGATAAATAGAGAGGGCATCCACAAAAGAGGCAGAGGCTTGGACTCATGCCTCACATCAGAGGCTAAGACAAAGGTTCAGTTCCTTTCTCTGCAATCTCTGGGGAAGGAGTAGCAGCGTCTCCCCAAGCCTCTCTGTGAGATACAGCCCAAGCCCCAGCCACCTCATTGCCAAAGTGATTTCTTCTTGCCAGCCAATAACAGCAGTGAAGAAACCCAGAAGGAAACAGGCCTGGCAGCCTGTGCATGTTCCACCTGCATGTATTCATGTGGTTTTCCTTCACTACTTTTGGGGTTTTCATGGTGTTCAGTCTTTCTTACCTTCCTGCTGTGAATAGAGAAGTAGCATTCAGGGCAAGCCTCTATTGCGGATCAGATTCCTTTTCAAAGTCCTTTTGAATACCATCATGCAGTAAGCAAGCCACATCAACTATGATGCCTTACCACCATACCCTGTGATGTCCTTTGAGGGAGCTGGATCCCAGCACTCTTATTTTTACCCATATTAGATTCCCAGATATGCTGCCAAAAAGGATTGAAAATAAACAGGGAGAGAGTTTTCGTGGAGACAAGCTTCCACAACTTGGCTCCTGCCTGCTCATTTGAGTAAACAGTGTGTGATCCCCTAATGATCTTTGCATATTCTGTAAACAACAAGAATTTTTTACTCACAACTATTTATCTCATGCTTAGTTACTGGGTGGCAACCTCCAATACGAAATGTTGCTGTGTGTTGCATACAGAGAAGAGTAAATAATATGCTCAGCACGGTCCCCTGCAGCCCTCTGATAAAAGGAAATGTGAGCAGAGGTGCACCTTGACCAGCTGGAGTTTTGAATTGTGTTTGCAGAAGCTCAGGTTGCAGCTTGTGTAAGAGCTTTTTTTGTGTAGTAGTTTGATCAAGCCTCAGTGACTGCTGTTCACTGGTGCATGTGGAATTAAAGCCAGTGACAGGTTAAAAAAAAATCCCCAAAAATTAAAAGAGAAAACACACAGGGCAGAGGACAGAACAAGGGCTGGCTGATGTTATCACCAAGCTGCAAACAGCAGAGGAGGGGAGGGGAGGCAGGGCTGTTCATCCCAGTTAATCCAGCCTGCTGCAGATTCAAAGGGCCTTGCTTTGCTTTTAACTTCAGTTCCCAGAACAGGGAAACAAGAAAGAAAAACAAGTAGAAGGGACTCGGAAGTGGGAAAGAGAAATGAAATACAGTAATGACAGAGTGTCCTAAAGTGAGCAAGGAAAGGAAACTATAAAACATGCTCTCATGCAAAACAGTTGCTTAGATTTTCCACCTTGAACAGAAATTACCTGTTTCTTCCAAAACAAGTTTAGTAGCATTCATGTTAGGAGTGGTGTCATCTGTTTTCTCCACACTTACCTTCATTAGAGTGCACAAAACTCGGCATCAACTAATATTTCAAACCCAAATTCAGCCAAGCTCCTAAACACAGCCTTAAATTGAGGCACAGTGTTAGTCCCGCCAAAGTCAACAAGCTATTGATTCAATTAAATTTTAACAAGTACTTGAATGCTTTGCTAGACTGCGATCTCCCAGATGCTTTTACTTGCTAATTTCCCAAAGTGCTCAACAAATGATGCATCGGATCCTCCTCCTAGGCAATGTCTGCCTGCCAGCTGTGCTCTGGCTTGGGAGGCTCCACGCACACCCATTCATTGGCACATATCATTGCTGCGGCAGGTTCTCACCCAGGGCTGCCTGTGGGGGACACTGCCCTCTCATCTCCTGTTCAGCCCTTCTGAGGTGAGCCAGGGCTGGCTGAGGGAACCAAATGCAGACTGGGCCTTGCTAAGCCAGTTTGTTTTGAGTGACGAAGGTCAAGGACCCTGTGCTGAGCCAAAATGTTTCTGAGGGTGCTAACTTCTGTTTTGGCAAGGATACTGGAAATGGCAGCCCCTTCATCCCACGTGCCTGAGCCTCAGGAAAGGGCACATTAGCTGCCAGGGTGAAAGTGTTACGGTAAAACAGTAATGGGTTTTTTGCATTCAATAATCAAAGGAATAAAATACAAATCATTCTTTTTTCATTGACTTCATATTCACTTTGTAGCACATATTGTCAATGACTCCTAAGAAAGAGTTGATATGAGTGCTTCTTCTGCAGGTTTAAATTCAGGGCAAAGTCTCAGTGTTCATAAGTCTCCACTTTAGGGGCAAGCCATGAAGTAGATCGTCCAAGATATTTAATGCTCACTTGTACTTGAGAAAAGGAACAACTCCGAACCACAGAAAAATTATTGTAGGTGTGGACAAAAGCTGTAAGTTCCATTAATTCACAAGGCTGCCTGTTTAAATGAAGGTTGTACAGTTCCTTTAAGCTATACACGTCCTGGGCTTCAAAGTGTGTGCAGGAAACAAACCTACATAAATACATGGATTCCTGAAGCCTGAGGTTAAAAATGTAATACAAGGCTTATTGACTTGGTGTATTATGCTCATTCTAGTAATTCTGTACCATGCTATGCAATTAAAATGTCAAGTTACTAGGGGAAATTTAAACTATCCTTCTCAAAGAAATACTCACACCATGATTTGGAATTGGCTTTGGGCATAGGCAAAGTAGGGAAGCAGGTTGCTGGAAGGCAAATCCACCATAGCTTGCCATAGCTTTGAAAAATCCTTAAATATGTGCTGAATTCTTGATGCTATAATCAGGGCAAATGAAATAAATCTTACGGTAGATGCCCTAATTGCTTGTCTCCAGTGACTGCACACGAAGCTGGGGCCTGGCAGTCTGGGCAAATTTGTCAGCCCTCCACTGGCACCATGACTTGCACTGCCTACCTATGTCTTGTAGTGGGTGCCAAAAAAAAAAGGCTGTCAGGGAGTGAGGATGGGGTAAGCTGCTTTTTGTAACTTTTTCAAGACAGAAATCAAACAGAAAAAAATTCCTCAATGTATTGTTATTTACCCTAAACCCATTGAGAAAATCTACTGTTTCTGTCTTTTGATATTTAACTTGATTAATACAGCCAAACAGATGCAAATGTAGCAGTAAAGTGTTTTAAAAGTACTCTTATCCTTCTCTCTGTTATTTTCCAAATGACTTTCTTCCTTTCTGACTGTATCACTCATTAGATTGTATTTCAAAGGCCACTAATCAGGCTAAGTGCCCGCGGCTCGCTGGGAGAGCTGCAGTTTAGGAAGCACACAGTGCACAGCCCCATTGGAGCTGAAGAGGGCATTGCAGGTGTAAGCTCCTCCACGACTTCTCAATGGAAGAGATACAGGCACTTTTTGAAATGCTGATTGCAGTGCACTTGCACAGGCTTTCTAGAATGGAAAAAAAGCAATCCTGGGACTGCTATTCATCTTTCCCAGCTGCTAATTCTCAGATCACACATTATAAGGATTAAGAATGGGATTGAAAAAAAGCACAATGGGAGTGCAGATCTGCCTTTGGCCGTGATCTCTAACCTCACTGTAGCTGGCTGCTGCTGAGCCATCATTCACTCACAGTGCCTCCAGGTCCCTGCACCAGCAGGTGCCAGTCCAAGATCGAAAGAAATCAGAGCAAGTGTGGGTTTTCTTCACTTTCTGTGAACATGGAGATGTATCAGAGCTGTACAGAAATGTGAATAAAGACAGCTTCTTTACCTTTTTTCCTGTGAGGTATAGTATGATTCAAGCTATTTAAGAGAAACACACACAGAAAGGAGAATAACCTTTAGCCAGACTCAGCCCTGTGTTTTCAGAAACAAGTCTAACAAACGCTTGACGTTTTTTTCCTGTCCAAGGCACTGTCAAGACCTGTTTGGACTGCCTTATCCTATTGAAATAGCTGTGTGTTCTGCAGGGCAAAATAATATTAATCTTCAGCACTACCAGACTGCTTAACATTTTACCAGGCCTTCACTAATATAAACTGAACCGCAGTCATAACATTGATATGTGAAGTAGTGAGCTGACAGCAAGGTAAGATAGCAAGCAGTGTTTTCCCCCTTCTACAGATTGATAACAGCCTCGCTCAGAAATGACAGTGTCAAAACAAGTATCCATGGTCATAAATCTGGACAGTGGTCTAAATGTACTGTACTGATGTGGGTTTTTTGGTAAAATTCTCTTGGGAAAAAGAGCAGAAACATCACTTTCTGTGGATAAAATGACCTTGAAAAGCAGAAGCCTTGCAGGTGCTTAGTAATATGGCTCCTAAAGAGCTTGCAGAAACAAATCAGCCACAAATGAATCAGAATTAAAAGGCAAGAAGGATGATTTATACTGATGATGATTTATACTGAAGAGTTTGGTCCTGTGAACATACATGGACATGGTGAGCTGTGTGCCTTGGGGCTGGGCTCTGCAAAGCATCATGCAGCTCCTCTGGGGCCTTACCTGACAGCCCAGCTGCTCAGATGCAGTTGAGGTAGGGCAGGGGTGGCCCTGGACCATGATGGGGGTTGGATAAACTGTACCCACTCTGACAGACTGAATCACCTAATGAGGGCAAATACCCTTCTAGAGGGTGTTATTTGGGGCAAACATCAGAAGATACATTCTTCAGCTCTCTCTCCATTGATTCGCACCCATAGAATAAGCAGCATTCACAATAGCAATATTTGTTAGTTAAGTACATTGGAAAAATATCTCTGTTTAAGATATGTAGTTAAATCTGTAAAGCTGAAAACTGACAGCTGTCTCAGGTGAGATATTTCTGTTTTCATGACATAATCATGAAATTAGTAGTAATGCTGACAAATAATCTATCAGAAGATATAAAAAGAGCATATAAATTTTGTGGCTTATTACTGATTACAATAGCTATTTGGTCATTGTCTTAAAATTGAATGCTTATAAAAAACTACATCTTTTGTTAACTTTAAGGGTCTACAATTTTTAAAGCTTTGCTGAAAACCATTTGACTAAGGTATCTCGAGTACCTCTGAGGAAAGCATTGAATGCAGAACAAGGCAGATGTTAACAGTACTGAAGAGTTAAAATTGTTCTCCTTAATTCTATAATATTGAATTCTGCTGGTCGAACAGCACAGCCTTTTGTTGCCCAACATAAGACAAAGCATTCTGTTCAGTAAACAGGGTGCCCACCAATCACAAAATGCAGAAGGATAACATCTGCATTTTGCTAGGATCAGGGTTTAATCTGACACCACCAAGAATGTCTGACTAAGCCTTTTTTAATTTGTTTGTTTGCACTGCAAATGGAATATTCTTGTGTCAACTCAGTTAAGCTCTCTATAAGTAAATGCAGGATTCATCAAGCAGTCATCAGGATCTGGTAGACTTTAAGTCCTGTTCCAGGCTCCTCAAGAAGTTAATCCCCACTTCCTTAGGAGTTTCCAGGCTATTTTCTCTCATAGCAGGGCTGGACTAAGTGAACAAGCAACAGCTTTTTATCTAAATTACTGAGCTGCTGCACTGGCATGCAAGGGAATAGCCTTTGGTCAAATCAAACAAACAGGCCAATCAGTTGGTAGATTTTCGTCTTTGGAAGAAAAGAGCTTTCTCTAAGTCACAAGGCTGCACTCTATAAATGAGATAAGGCCACCATCTAGTCAGTGGGTTTGCCTTTCCTGTAGGGATATCACTGTGTTGCTTCTGTGAAAGCACGGGAAACCAGGTAATTTTTTAATCTAATTTTCCTCATTGCTAGTTAAGACCCTCTCATGTAAGGCCACTTCACTTGACTTGCTGAAGCATGCAAGTGCTCCCTGGTAAGTTTTGTGAAGGACATAGTGTTATCTGATAACATGAGCTATATAATAACATTTAACGCCACGCTTAGTAAGTGAATCCTCAGGTTAAGTGATTATGTGGAAATCTCAGCTCATTAAAATAACCAATATTAGCTTTGTCAGACATCACTGCTGTGGAGGAAGGCTTGATAATGAGTACCCAAAACCTCACAAACCATGAAACAAGCCAAAATAATTTAAACTAGTTTGTACTTTGAAAAAAAAAAAGTGAGACCCAAATTTCCATAATAATTTCCTATTTTTATGTGTATGTTCGTTCCTTCATTTTTAAAGAAACCTCTCAAGAGGCATCTGAGCTATGCCTAAAAACATTAAACACTGTTTTTTGTTAATTGTAAGATACAAAGTGTGTCACATGCTTTTTACACTGGTATTGCTACTGTTTGTAGAGGGATGTTTTACTTTGGATAAATATCCACCAAAATTTTTAGTTTCATTTTCTTTTATATTCTTACACTTAAAAAATCAGTTTCATTTCTGGATTTATTTAGACTCATGGGCACTTTCATTTCTGCCCAAATCCCTTTGTTATCCTGCAAAGGCCTTTTGCAATCTAAGACTTTTTCCACTTTTGAAAAACATTTATTCTTGCTATGCATAGGTTCTTTGTTTCTGTGGACACAGGAATGTCTTTTTAATGCTATGTCTTTTTACACAGAAGTCTGGATGAGGGGAGAGTGACCATAATAAGAGGCAGTAGGGACACATCTGGGCTGAGAACAGGTTTTTTGGCAGCTGTTTACTCCTGCTGCCTTTTTGCCAGTTCCCCTGGTAGAGATTCCACCTTCAGTTTCAAGTCTTTTATCCCCACGGAGAAGTATGACAGCCGAAATTACTCACCTCTTACCTGAAATTATTGCAAACTTTTTCCTTTGTGCTACATTTTTCTCCAGTCCTTACCTGATTTCATTGTGCAAATTTTAACATGCTTTCTCTTTGTTTCTCCAGCCCTCTCCTGCAGCACTTTTCACACATTTAATATCACCCAGCAGTAGCTGTCATCACACTTCAACAGGCCCATTATGAGACCTGATTTACTGTGGCTTCCCTGTGGCTCATGTTACAGTCTTAGAAACTCTCATTTTCTGGTACCTGGGATACACTGGAAAGGAGGTGGAAAGGTTTCAGTTGATGTTAAACTGCTGGTTAGTAAATTAGCAGGTTATTTGTGCCTAACAAGTCTGAGATACATATTGACAGCTGTCTTCCACAACTGATACCTTGAGAAAGGTATTTCTCAGGGCTGCTTTGAAAACTGCCTATATTTAGAAGAGCTCTAAAGGTAAAAACAGTTAGCAAATTTGTTCTGCATGGGCATCGTAACAAGGAGGTTTTTTGATTACAGCCATGCCACCTCCATCAGCAGGGGAAGAGAAGATCATGAGGGATCAAAAGCCGTATCTCCAAGTTGAAAATAAGACTAATGAAAAATGTCATATGATTGCCTGGGCAGGACCTTTCATTGTCCCGTAACATCCTGTAAAATTTGAACATAAATAACATGGCATCTGCATCAGTGACCTGAGACAGAAAGTTATACTACTGATTCTAATCTGTTTGAAGGATTTTCCATTCTTTTCATCCCTTTCTCTTTGGTCTTTCGTAAAGACATTTATTCTAGGTAGGTCTCAATTACCTTTAATGGGTGTCTTAGGTGATGTTTGTGGCAGTCTTGCAAGAAGTACCTGGAGAATTTAAGAGAGAAGTCAGCTTTAATAATGAGCTATAGTATATTTGTAGATCAGTGAAATAACTGTGCTGAAAACCTGTTGTGGTTTGTAGTGGAAATTCGAGCAAAAATCCTGTTATCTGCTGCTCAGCTGTGCATATGCTGTCCCTGCAGCAGTCCAATATATCTACTGAGCTCTTCGAAAGCAAAGGATTTGCCATCCCTGAAAATGACAGCCTGTCCAAGTAAATTTGTCCAAGCAATTATCAGGACCAACTTGAAATAACATGGAGAAAAAAGTTCTCTTCCACAGAATTACTTCCTTTTAAGATCTGCAGGCAGCCTCTCATGGTATCCCACCTCTCTCCTCCAGGGATTCTTTCCAAGAGGGTTTCTTTTGCTACACTCACTTCTCCAACTCAGAACTGTCACCTGGGCAAAATAGGAGAGTTTCCTACTTTTGTTCAGGACTTCTGGCTTGCTCAGCATCCAGAAACCACGGAGACACTCATTGGGGAGGAAGGTTACTCTTCAGCAGCCATTCCAAATTGGAAGTGCATGGGTGTTGGTTTCAGTATGTGGATTTCATAGCTGATCCGTGTTTCTGCTGTACACTTGGCATGCTCAGGATGTCTGACTTACTATGCAAGATCAGTGCACACGCAGTAGGCTTAATGCTCCTCAGATGTATTAATCTCATTAGGTACATACTGCACTGATGAGTGCAAAAGTGTTTCTATCATCTATCCTAGTGGGCCCTGAAGTGACCTTCTCAAAAGTCAATTTCTAAAACATAATTATAATTTCACTACTTTTCTAAAAGGCCATATGAAACCAAAGACAAACCCTCAATAGAACTCAAATTCAAACCCCAGCGAGTCATTGCACTCCTTCTTCCTGTGTATATTTGTTTATGGAAAGTAACTGGTGGGGCAATAAATCTGGTTTCTTCCCTGTCATGCATCCAGCTCTGCTGCACAGTTTCTTTCATGTTGCCACACTGGAACAAAAGTGAGGGCAATTCTTTTATTTTCTTTTTCAAGGATAGTCCTCCAGGATATAAAATAGGTTTTCTTGCCTGTATTATCAGAAATGACATAGTTCACAAAAGTCAGCAATGACATTTTTTCCAGCAGGTTGCCAATTGTTTCTAATTTGCAAGGCATCCAAAAATACTTCAGATCCTGAACGTATTTCAAACTTTTACTCTCAAACCCTATCACTTTTATGGATTTTAGAGGAAAATATCTGACAGGCTCAGCATTAAAAACTGATGTTGCGACATTCCACTTTATTCGTATTGTGCCCTTGCAAAGAGTGCCAAGGACTGGAATATCAAGAACTGACTAGCCTGGCTCTATACTCTTGACATCCTCCCTTCAGATGCTTATATACATTGATAAGACCCCCTCTCAATCTTCTCTTCCTGAGGCTGAACAGGCCCAGTTCCCTCAGCCTTTTGTTGTAACAAAGGTGCTCCAGTCCCCTAATCATGTTTCTTGCTCTCTGCTGGATCCACTCCAGTTCTCTGTTGTACTGGGAAGCCCAGAACTGGATACAGCACTCCAGATGTGGCCTCACTAGGACTGAGTAGAGGGGCAGGATCACCTTGACCTGCTGGCAGTGTTCTTCCTAAAGCATCTCAGAACACCATTGGCCTTCTTGGCCACAAGGACACACTGCTGGCTCATGCTTGTTGTCCACTAGGACACCCAGGTCCTTCACAGAGGTGCTTTCCAGCAGGTCAGCCCCCAGCCTGTACTGGTGCATGAAGTTATTCTTTTCCAGGTGCAAGAACCCTGCATTAGCTTTTGTTCATTTGCTCATCATCATTTCACAGAGACAAGGCTAAAACTCCTCTGACACTGTGACAGCCCTTCCTGCTCTGCAGTGCAGCATAACTGGCCAAGGTGGCCAGGCTGGACAGAATGCCAGCAAGAGAGGAGTATCACAGGGGATCCACGAGAACAGGGGGGTACCACATGCGAGCTACCCGTGCCAGAAGGCATATTCTCAACCTGGCCCCACAGTCCCTCCACGTGGGCAACAGGGCAAATTAAAAAAGAAGCTTTATGCTGACACTCTCCGATGCAGCTTCATAAGGTGGTCTGACACATCATCTTCAACTAGTTAAACAAACCTGGTTAACCATAGTGAGGTCTCTGCAAAAACAAAAAGTAGACAAATGCCCTGGATTCTGGAGGGACAATTAAATCACATGCCCTGTCAGCTCTTTTATAATCACTTTTGATATGCACTGTGAAACATTCACCTGGCTTTGATCCCTACCTCTGTCTGCTGTTTATGGTTGAAGAACAAGTGACGTTTATTCTGAACTAAAAGGCAGCTTTGTTTCAGACCAGATGTCTCATTCACTATGCATATGTCAGCCCTGCAGGTGCTATCACAGACTTAAGAAACAGCAATTTTGGGTGCAATTTTCAAATAACACTGCAATGTCAAGATACTACTTAAACAGAATAATAAAAAGTTTCTGTGCTTCATTCATAGCAAGTTTTGAGTTTGGTTTTTTTCCTTTTTCCAGACACTGAGTTATGTTGTGCTTTCTCTTCAATCACTATAATTAAGAATAATTCCAGCAACTTCAGAGGAACATTTCACATCTATACTTTGAGGAGTAAAATTTTATCACATGGATATGCTGCATATTTGAGGGACTTAACTGGTTTAACGCTTTAATTCTTCAGGACTGTTTTTAGGTTTTCCTGTCTCTGATGCATTGAAAGCAAATCCAGGCTTTCAATGAGTAATTTATGAATCTGAGCTATTTGTGGAAAGATTTTTACTTTGGGTTTTCACTTGGACATTATAGCACCTAGATGTAAACACAGAAAGTATCCTTTCATATTTAATCCAAATGCTACATCACATAACACATCAACTGACTTCTGCCTTTCACTCATCACAGAAGAACTGTAACATCTTCCTTCTTGCTTTAATAATATCTGTTTTGGATATTTGTTGATTTTTATTCTTTTTTTCAGTGACAGCTCACTATCATTTCAAATATGAGTTCTCCTCAAATGTCATTTGTAAGTGATCTGTTTGTGTTTTGGCTCCTAATCAGATACTTGTAAGTAAACCTTTGCTTCATCTTAAGCTGTGTGACTGTTAAAAAAGGGCAAATGATTATGGTCCAGATCTACAAAAGCTGCTGAAGTAGAACCTACACAGAATCAGGATTTTCATCACCAGAGACACATAACCAAAAAAAATGCCTTATCCCACAAGGACTAGGAATATTTTTGATGTGCCACTTAGTTATATTTTAACATGTGCCAAGTGCTGAATCTGCCTTGGAAGGAAATCACTGTTCCTCATCCATGGGTAGCCAAATTCACCAGCCAAGCTTCCCTTTGACAGATGGGAGCTGTGCACACAGCAATTACTACCATATCTAATGTTCCTTGCTTCTGGGTACTTGGGGACATCTTGCAGCAATTTCGGCCACAGCTCTAGAAACAACCTCATCAACCCTGCACAAGCCAACATCAGAGCAAGATGCACCAATGAGTGAGGAGAGAGATATATGGGCTGCCACTCTGCACTGTACAAAACTTTTCTTATGGATCTGAGGCACAGCATAAACCACAGTGCCTTTTTGTACCTCTGTTGCTTGCCCAGTGTCCGATGGAAATTAAAATACCTTTTTGAAAAGCTGAATATTCAGAAGGACTATAAGTGAAAAAAAGAGTCAAGAAGAAATCCCCAAACCATGTCACCCCCAAAACTGTAAAAGGTCAGAATTTATTATTATCCTCTCTAAAATGTCCTCCTCTTGACACAGAGGAGCAGACTGTTAATAATGGGTAATAAATCCTGGTCACAAACAGCTTTTACAGCTTTTGGTTTGCTTCCTAATCTGTTTCCACAGTACATAAGTGGAAGAAGAAGATAAACCACTTTTTTTAAGAAACCATAAATATAAGTAATTTTTCTTCTTTCCTTAAGCATTCAAAAACCAATCTGCCTCTCATATTGCTTCTGTGAGTGCTTCTGTTTTAATTTTTTTTTGAGCTCTCTTCACTTGATCTTTACTTACCAGTTTCAGGGAACACAAGGTGTTTGAAATGTTAAGCTAAGACAAATTACCTACGTGATGTCCAGCACACAAATTCACAACTGAAAAATGTGTCTCCACAGCCCAAACTTAGGAAGAGGGTTTTTTCTCGCTTACAAAATGTAAGCAAGAAAGGGAGTATTTTGTTTTACACATTCAAATCTGCAAAAATGTTGAAGTAGTTTGAGTATAAACATATGATTTACAAGGACTTCACTTTTCTGAAATACATATGTGGAGCTGGAGTGTGGTCTTAGGCAGTGTGGAGCAGATTCTGCTGCCTTTGTTTCTCTTCCATGGAAAACGAGGACATGTTCAGCCAAGCAGCTCTGTCCATAACTTTAAGTTTTGTGTAGAATAGTGAAAGGTAGACTGCCCTCAGTGTATCTTTCAGGGTATGTCAGTAATACAGCCCCTAGAGGCACTGAGAATGAAAATATTCAAAGATGGCTTGCATTCTGCTTGCTAGTCCATATCACATTTTTACAGGTCTCCTCACTTCTGCTAGTAAGAAAAATTTCAGACCATCACCTTCATTTTCTAACATAGTAACCATAAAAGATTAAGGCATGTGCTAAGTCTGCTAAATTAACACATCTACATAAGTAACTTGAGTGTCTATCTACTTTTGCTATACATTGAGATATTTATTTGAAAATCTGGTTTTTGAAATCCTTGTGAAATTTTCCTCAGAAAGCCACAGTTTCAGAAAAAATACCTTAATGGCCTTAATGGCCTTAAAATGAAGGAGGGAAGGCTTAGACTAGATATTAGGAAGAAATTATTTATGGTTAGAGTGGTAAGGCACTGAAACAGGATGCCCAGAGAGGCTGTGGTTTCCCCATCTCTGGAGGTGTTCAAGGTTGGATGGAGCTCTGAGAAACCTGGTCCAGTGGAAGGTGCCACTGCCCATAAGCAGGGGAGCTGGAACTGTGTGTTCCTTCAGGTCCCTTCCAACTCAAGCCATTCTGTGATTTTGTGAGTCTATGGCTACTATCCAGAGTGCCGTAGCAAAATATTTGAGTTAGCTTGAAGTACTCTAAAGGAAACTTTTTATTCTCCATTATGGATTAACAATTATATATTTCAAGAATGAAATACATTCAGTTCCAGGACTTCTAGTCATTCCCCATAATGTAGATAGTCTGCATAGTCTGTCCATCAAGATATTTGGTATTTCTACAATTCCTTTTACAGTGCTACTTGTTCAAGAATTGATGAAAGACTACTTATAAAGGATAGCAGCCCTCTTGCTTTGAGACAGAATGTTTACTTGGCATTTTCTTCGTACATTTAGGTACTTTATTTTTCCTGTTCTTACAGCTAAAAATGCCAAGACACAGAATGGATAGAAAAGAATTAAATTTGATGCAGAAATGTGAGGAGTGTTTTTTTAGAAAGCGCAACACCCTATCATAATCCAGGATAGTCTTCTCTTCCAGAAGAAAAACTAATTCACTCATATTTTAACTAGTAATCCTAAAATCAGCATTATATATTCTAAATCAGTGTATATTAGAATGGACGTTACATACAATTAGTCAAAATTCAAGATGTAGGCATGCAGGTCACATTTATCCTTTATGTCTTAATGTACATTTATAATCAGAGGGAGATCAAGGGGATCAGTACAGATTAGAACTTGCTAGGGCACAGCTTCAGGTATTATATTGCTTGTACAACAGTTATATGACTTGCTATGTGTAATTAACTAGAGGATTAGTTCTTCAAAGCTAGAGCTGTAGTCATACATGCTTCAAAAACTGACAAAGTTTTGTGCCTAAATGATTAATAGATGCAATTGCCATGACACCAACAGGTGGTTCCCATTCTGAATCTGGCATGATCTTGGTCTTCAATGACTGGTAACTAGCCAAACAAGCCTCCCAGACAAAAGATTAAATCCTAGCAGTACTGTGGCAAATGTCAAAGCTGACATCAGGACAGCCAGGATTTTGTTTGGAAAATTGTATTTAAGTTTTTAAAAGAGAATGTATTTAATTTTCATTTGCAGCACGGAGGTTTTATAACAGAGACTACCCCATCCACATTAACCTTCCTGTGGTTACTTCTTCCTGTAAATATCTTTGAGTCGAAGGCAAAAGCTGAAAACAAACCTTTGTTTGCAATGACTGTACAACTGGAAAAAGAATCAACAGAATATAGGGAATTCAAGGTAGGGAAATGCTGGAAGAAAACCAAATAATCAGGCACCTGACTGCTCAGATATGGTCTATTCCACTGATAGCCAGCCTAGCTTTCTCATTAAATCACTCAGTTAGATAGAAAATATTCTGTCTCCCTATGCATTCAGTATATTGATAATCATGGAATGATTTGTGTTGGAAGGAAACTTAAGGATCATCTAGTTCCAAGCTCCTGACCATGGCCAGAGACACCTTTCACTAGACCAGGATGCTCAGAGCTCCATCCAACCTGGCCTTGAACACTTACAGAGAAGGAGAATTCACAGACTCTCTGTTCCTGTGCCTTACCACTCTTACTGTAAATAATTTTGTTCTATTATCTAATCTCAGCCTTCCCTCTTTCAGTTTGAAGCCATTCTCCCTTGTCCTATCACAACATGTCTTTGTAAATGGTCTCTCTCCATGTTCCTTGCAGGCTCCCTTCAGGTTCCGAAAGGCTGCATTTAGGTCACCCTAAAGCCTTCTCTTCTCCAGGCTGAACAATCCCAATTCTCTCAGCCTTTTCTCTTAGGAGAGGTGTTCCTTCTGACCTCGGTGGTCTCCTCTGCACTTGCTCCAACAGGTCAATGTCCTTCCTGTGCTGGTGACCCCAGAGCTGGATGCAGCACTGCAGATCAGGTCTCACCAGAGAGAAGCACCTTTACTTGCTGCCCATGCTGCTTTTGCTGCAGCCCAGAATAAATTGGCTGCCTGGGCTGTGATTGCACATTGCCAAGTCCAGCATTTCATCCACCAGCACCCACAAGTCCCTCTCAGCAGGGCTGCTCTTGACCTGTTCATTCCCCAGGCTGTATTGATAGCAGGGGCTGTCCCAACCCAGGTGCAGCACGTTGCACTTGGTCTTGTTAAATTTTACAAGGTTCCAAAGGACCCACTTCTTGAGCTTGTCCCTCTGGAACAACCCATACTTCAGGTGTGTCAACTGCACCACTCAGCTGGTGTCATCTGCCAAATTTTGGGTATTCTTGTCAGTTGGATAAACAATTAAAATATAAAGTGTCAAGAATCTGTAAACTGCATAAAGTTAATATTATTGTTTTAAGAACAATTAAGGTAAAATTATCATCATCCATCAGTCAGTACTGAAAAGTACAAGAGTCCAATGCCTCTCCTTGTCAGCTTTGGACAAAAAAATAGATATCACCAAACAGAAATGGCCATTCTTTTTTTCTCTCCCATTAGATGTGCAGCTTCTTATTACTTTGTTTGTCTAAGGTAAGGTCAGAAAAAGGCACATATTTCTTTTCACTCAGTCTCCTGGTAACTGCAAAAAGCTATACAGTTGACAGGGCTTACATTCTTTCAACTGCAAGGGAAGATGTTTTATGTCATCTAAAACCTGTAGTACTTCATGTTATGGTGGGAAAAGTGATATCAGATCTGAAGGAAAAAGCATGGAATGATTTTCTGTAACAAGCTGTCCCAGTTTCAGCCAGGACAGGGTTAGTTTTTTGCAGTAGCTGGGAAGGGGCATGGCTGGAAAGGGGGGGCATGAGAATGTAGGGCCATGACAAGGAAAGGCAACACCAGTTTTCTTGTTCAGGTCCACCATGACCTGCAAGTACAGAAGAGATGTCAAGGAACAGGCAAGACCAATAGAGTGGGATCAAGACCACCAAGGATCCCAAAACTTAGCCCCTACACTTTTCGGGAACTGTCCATCATAAGACTGCACATGCCCCATGGTGTTACATCATGCAGGAAGAATTCCCTTCCTATGGAGGGGTCTAGGCCTTCCCATGCTAACTTCGAAGTATATACTCAACAAGCTCTGATGCACAGGACCTCACTCCACAGTGGATCAAGACTGGGAACATCACTCTGATCACGGACATCAAAATGGCAACAATCAAGTCTAATTGCCAGATCCACAGGTAATGATATCTTTTCTCTCCACTATCTACTTTTACCCTTTTGTTCTCTCCCTTTCTTTCCCTTATATATTTTCTCATTATATTTTATACTTCTACAGAAAAGAACTAAAATTGCCACATGCCTTTTTTCTGCTGCAATTAAATTGTTTCAAAATAAATCTACCTCATACGCACGTTGGTGATTCAGTGTCATTTCACTGTGATTCACCCCAAGAGATTTATTAACAGGAACCTCAGTTGCCCTGCCTCAGAGGCACAACAGAACATCATGGCACTGTTTTGTTGGATGTAGCCTAAATGGCTGAAAGTTCTTATATCCTTGTAAGGGAAATAAGTTATACTGTAGTCTTTACATTGACACAATTCCACCAGTGCTTGAATAGGATTTATTTCACCTGGTTTTCGTTATCTAATCAGTCATATATCTCTTCTAGTCACCAGAAAGAGAAAGTCTTGCTGTGAGATGATAAATACTCATCCTTCACCTACACTAGACAAGATGAGATCATAATTTTCTGGAGGTCCTTATTCTTTCTTGCTGACTTTAAGGGACGCCTGATCTTGCACAGTGTATATTTCTTTGCACGGACAGCAAAGGGGGCTTAAACAATGAGTTGAAATTGGGATGGCTGCAGCATGGGAAGTTTCCTCTTTCCATGTGAGCCCTGTCCTCTGTGCCTCACACCAAAGCTGTGTGACTGACTGTAACTGCTCCCTGAGAATGATCTGATTATATCCTTCCTCTAATGCACAAGCCATTTACGGAAAAACTGTTGCAACATCTTAGGAAAGTTTACTGATATTTGTCCAAATGGTTCTTTTTGCTGCAATTTTTGAAGCTGATTCCCAGATACAAGCCCTTCTGCTGTAATATCTACCTACAACAACATGTTCTAGGAGAAGAAATTCCTGACGTTTTTTTCATCAGTGCCATATCCAGGCTTGAAACCATTTTAAGGCAGTTATCCTGCTCTTGCTAAAATTACTCAAGGGAACAGTCTGTCTGTTAGCAAGTAACTGAAAACTTCAGAGAGATGATCAAACAGTTTACAGTCAAATATTGGATTGTGCTTCAGTGCTGACACTTAAAATAATCGGTCTTCCACCAATTATTCTGCTTTTCCAGATCCAGACTATTTTATAAATATATCTTTTCCAGGTCATATAAAGCAGTGTCACACTCTGTGTGTGCAGTGTTGAGGAGGGAACATCTGTTCTTTAGTAGTCATTCAACATGGCTTTGTATCTTTAAAATAGGAAAGCAGCATTATCATGATCACAATTTTCATGCAGTCTGTGCATATATTGTGGCAGTTAAATTTCCCTGACAAACAATTCATCACCATGCAACCTACCAAAAAATCCCAGCCATCTCTGTAAAACAATCTGCACTATTACAATTATATTGGGCAGCAGCTGAGAATGAAGGTGGTTTAGACTGCTTAACAAATGGACAAACTCAATGAGTATAGTGGAAGGGCAGCACTCTTACACACACTCCTTTCTCTCAAAAAAAAAAAAAACAAAAAACAAAACCAAAAGGCAACAACAGCCATAACCCTTTGACTAAGAAGACACATTAAAGACAGTCTGCTTTTGAGCTTTGTTCCCGTTAGGTAGAGCCCCTCTATAGTCTGTTCATTGCAAGCTGGTATTGTGGGTGTGCAACACTCAGCTTTGCAAAGTACTGCCCATCCTCAGTTTTCAATGAATTCAGGACAGAGCTCAAGGATCAGTGTGGCTTCAAGTTCCCCTTAACTGTTAACAGGCACTTGATCTGCTGAGGAGAAGAGCCAAAATATATTTCATTCTTCTGTAGCCAAAAACAGTGGAAGAATATCTGACAGATTGTTCATTGATGGTCAAAGGGAGAAGTCACAGCAGGACAAATCATAAACATTTCAGTTCAAAGACTGGACATGGCAACAGCAAAATGTGGAAATGTAGCTGGAGTCCAGCTAGGCTGATGTATAAAGCAGTGGCAAATCAGCACCATTCAAATTGTGCTGACAGGAGTAAGGTGATGAGAGGCAAAGTGAAGTGTTAATGTAACCATACTTTACCCTCTGAAAAGATCAAATACAAGAGTCAGCTCCCTAATTTGTACAATGTGTAAAGTCAAGCTGTAGGGTTTTGTCTTTTCAGTCTCATTTTTCTGTTGATGTTCTTGATTGTCAAAAGAATTCATGAACAGTCTTTAGCTAAGTTTAGACTCCTTGAAAGCATTTCATTAGCTGTGCTCATCCCTCCCTCTGAATTCCCAAAGTATGAAGAAAATCTCTCTACTAAATTTCAAAGGCATCAAAGATAATCCAGTCAGCCTAAGAGACTTTTTTTTTCCAAAGAATTAAACAATTCCTTATCACTTTTGTTGCTATGTAATTTATGGCAAAGCTGTAGACTGACTGATGTCTCAGGTGAGCCAGCAGCTATTGCTTTATGTGGCATATACCTTACCTGTGGTACAAAAATCATGGCCTGTTGCTCTTTAAAAGGATGCGTACTTTCTGCACAGCCTTTGGAAGAAAGGGCATCAACCAGTTCTGGCATAAAATTTTACATAAATTAAACATTTATTAAAAAAGGAAATCTCTAAGATCTCAGGCTATGAATGTTCCTGGGCAGCTCTGTCATTCGAGTACCAAGGAGGTATCTTACGGATGTTCTTGTTTCTCAGGAAAAAAAGAGCAGATGTTTGTCATCTCTATCTTTGTTTATACCACTGAGTGAAATGATCCAGGGACCCAAGGCTAACTGGCAGAACACACTTTGCGTCTGTATAACTTCCCCTCTTGCTTGCCATGATGTTTTAGGTTCAGTCTCTGACAGAAATTATGATCCAGGCTGTGCTTGGGCATTCCCCAAGGAAAAGGTAGTTGATGCATGCCAAAGATCATACCAGGCATTATGCTAACAGTCAGTTGGCACAACTGTGCACAAGTTCTGAAACCTGTGTCCTAGCCCTAGTTTTAGCCCTTTAGCCTTTGTTTCTCACTGCCAGCACAATGACTGCAGATGCTGTTCTCTCCTCTAAATGACATGAACCCTTTAGCAGATGGAAGACAGAGATCTGAGCGTACCACACCAGTGCTTAGACTAAAGTAACATCAGATCCTAAGTCAATGCCAGGGCACCAGGCATGATCTCCAAAAGCAGAAGGAGGGATCTGTGGCCTCTGCTGTAACATAGTCACTGAGATGTAGAGATGAGTTATCAGACAGGGCTAACCATGAACTCCTGGAAGTAATTTCAAAGTAGCTACCCCTTCAGATGCTTATTGTCTCCAAACACTTGGCAGAGCAATGACTGGAGTCTATACAGTGGGACTATCTGGGGCTTGTAGATTTTATAGCAATGCCAACACACAGCAACTATTCTCCTACGATGGAACCATCACTATTTAAATTAAACATTTCAGAGCAAAAAAAACAAGCAACAAAAATTCCAGTGAGAGCAGAAAACCCATGAAGCAAGGAACAAATCCGTATTTGGTAGAGAAGCAATCTGTTAATTGTCAAATGGCATGGTGGATATTTCTTGAGCACCCAAGATCATGAGCCGGAGCAATTTAGGACAACTCCTTCATTAAGGTTTAATCAGTTCAGTCTGCAATTACTGAAATAGGGGGATCACACTATTTCTCTCCTCATAGTAGCTTGTCACAGCAATTAGTTTACAACTGCAAAAGACCATCACCGTTCCTCCTTACACCCTGGGGAGCTCCTACCAGGAGCATCTGCAGGAAATACAGTGCAGCCCCTTGGCAACAGCCAGAGATAATCTTGAAGAGAGCAGAGCAAGTGGGTCCCATTTGCAGAATCCTGAGCCCAGAAGCTGCCCTCTGTTCAGGGGACATCATTAAAGCACACTAGGCAGGCCATGTGCTGCACAGCAAAGATTCAATAGATTTTATTTTCCTGGCTTCAAATGCAGCACACACCAGCTTGTGCCCATATGATCTTGTCCCATTCACTGTAAAAGAAGAAGTTTCAGAGATTGTCAGAGCATTGAGGGAAGCTGTCTGTGGAAGCTGCGGGTCATCTCACTGGCTGCTCAGTGCCAGACACTGTAGACAGCAATCATGCCAGCTTTAGGGGCAGAGCTTAAATAGTCATCCCTGGACAAGTGGCCTGGTGGCAGAGCCAGCAGCCTGCTACACAAACAGTTTTCACTTGCCACAGAGCTGGGCTGGCACCAGGCTGCAAGCTCCAAAAGCAGTAGGTGGAGAGAACTCCTTTTGAATGACAAAGGATGCCAACTCCCTTGAGCACATTATCCTTGAGCTGGAAAGATATGTGCTCTATCATTTAAAGGTTGCCAATGACTGACTCAGCACATGCATAGTGGTGCTGACCTCTGCTCTCAGCCATATACCCTTATTGCCACTGACCTGTCCAAGCTAGCTCCCAACACTTCTTCAGGGCTGTCAGGTGGCCACATAATCTTATCAAGTCAACAGTTCGTCTTCTTAGATGAAAATTACCCGCTGTGGTAGTGAATCCTTGTACTTCTGACTACCCACCTGCATGTGGGTTGTCAGCCCCATCCTGTGCGGGAGCCATTTCAAAAAGGCCGTTATGTCCATTCAGTTAGTGAAATATTGTTGTCATATCTTTTCTGGCACAAAACAAGCATTTGGAGCATACTCTAATAATGAAGCAGCAATCAGTCTTTAGGAAATTCCACTGCTAACATTTCTGTATGCCTGATTTAAGTTGCTGCACCCATATATAATCAGGAAAACGAAATGGCCTGATTTTCGGAGATGCAGCTCTTCTGCATAAGTGCCTTTGCAAGACAGATGATTTACAAGGCTGTGCTGTTAAGCTTATTAGCTGCTGGCTCTGAAGTTTCAAAGGCTAATCTAAACAGACAGAAATAAGATTTTTGCAGAGGGACCATCTTAGAGGAGAATTATATGAGTACACACTGAACCCATGTACAGAGATATTGTTACCTGTCCCAGACTATCAGCAAGGGTGTGCAGTCTTATTGGTTGTTTCCACCAGAAACAATTGATAAAGAAATTGATTAAATAGTTTGACAAAGAAGTCACAGATTTTTTTATGTGCAATCCCATTTATTCACAACAGTAATGACAAAAATGCAAGAATTCATGTTCCCTTCAAGACATTGATTTAACACAGAAACCAGCAGACCTGCAGTCCTCTTTACAGTAGCCTGCCCAGTAAAACACGTCCCTGCAGCTGGAGAGGAGGAACTGCTCCTCTCTTTCCATCGAGGCTGTATCTGCTTTGGAGACCCAAATCTGGAATCAAACAGGGCAATGAAGTTTCTTTCTCCTCTGCACCAAGCCTTTCTTTTGCTTGCCCAAAAGGCCAGAGTATCTTTTTTTTTTATATCGTGCAACATACACTTCTTGTGTTTTCTCTTTTCTCTACAGTTGCCCCACTTCTTTCTCACACAATCAAATATGTCTTAGCAGGTACCTGTTTTCTGGAGGATGATTGTTGCAACTGTTGCCTCTCAACCAATTAGTTAATTGTTATTTGTGATGAGTAGTGGCTGTTCTAACCTCACTTGTGTGGCCACAGAAATCATAAGAAGGAACCTCACAGGCTTCACTTTGCCCTGGATGGAGATCCCTAACCAAATTCTTCCTTTCTGAATGAGATTTTCTCACTCCCACAGATTTCACAGAAAAAATTCTAAAGATTCACTGATAGATGCAGAATTGATTCAGGACCCAAAGTCAGTGAGAGACAAATTGCAATAAGGCAAGAAATGGGGGAAAAAAAATTCCAAATCCCAGTTTGGACCCATTCTCTAATCAGAGGAAAAGATAGCAAAAATTGTGGTTTGAGTGGGGCATTTATTTCTTTTTAATGGTTAGGTGCAGAGACTGATGTTCACTTTGTGATAAGGAAAGTTCAGCAGAATTGCAAATGGATGAGTAACTCTTCAGTACTGTACTTCCATGCTCTCCAAAATTTTAATTATTCCAGTGAGTAGAGAAAAATATAATTTATTCTCTTCATGAGAAAGAAAATGAGCAAAAGACAGGCAGCATGGTCTGTTCTTTTAATTCATTAATATAGTAATCTATATTCCACGTTTTTGCAAATCAAATTTATCCTGCATAGTAAAAGTAGCCTGGCAAGACTTCACTTGAGTGAGTATATGTGATTTTACTAATCTTTTCTCAGAAATTCTTGACCACTCCACATTTTTGCAAACATCAAAGCAGAGATCACTGCAGCTGTCTTTTTTCTTTTGCTAGGCTGGAGCTGAAATATCCCATGAGTTCATGCTCTGAAATAAAGATGCTGAATTGACAGATCTTAAGATCTTGTAGTCACTGGAAAACAGGGAGCTCATACAAAATCTGTGTTCCAGATCTCTCCCAAACCTTGGGTTTGGGTATATAATAATTGCAAATAATTCTTATGCATTCTCTATTAATTTGATCTTTTTTTTTAATGGTTCAAGCCCCTCTGCAAACTATGCTATCAATAAATTACTTATGTTACCAGACCTGCTAAACTTCTATATTTTCTAGTAATGCAAAAGTAAGTGTTACATACATCCCATAATGGTACATATCACATAGATCTTTTATACAACTTCTCTGGGTAGTTTTCATTTTGCAAAAACAAATCTACTTTTTAAAACTCCCAAAATTATTGCAGTTATTGAAACAGATTGATTCAATTGCCTTCCATGCTGAGAGGGTCTAGGAAATTTCTGGGCCTATTTTCAGAAGCATGAAAAGACAAGAATTTTATCTGGAAAATAAAATTTACATGCAAATTTCATTTTCTTCTCATTTCTAGAGCCCTTCTTACATGATCGGAACTTGGATTCTTGCCATCATGCAGGATGTGAGTAATTACATGTTTAGTACAGGTGATATATTGTGGAAATTGTTTATGAGCTATATGGTCAAGCTACACTAGCATATTAAGTAAAGAAACAAATTGCAAAATTCAAAATCTGTGCATTGATTCATAGATAAAGGTGTCTGC
>VWZD01001312.1:419526-430771 GCA_013396695.1 Sakesphorus luctuosus | reverse complement strand
ACTTTGTCCTAGGAAAGGTACTGGTTTTCTATTTGATCCTATCAATCTTTCCTACATGAAACTTTCATATTACTTTTCTTTATAATTAGTTATATGCAGAATGTTAATGCTATTTTTATATTTTATCTCCTGGTCCACGTTCAACCTCTTGCTATGTGTCCTAATCATATGTATGCAAATTAAAAGGCTTAAATGGACTGACTTTTGTTCAGAAAGTACAGCCAGTGGACCAAGGCAACAAACAGATATACGTATATAAGGAATAATTGGTAGCATAGCATACCCTAGTCTGCTTAAATAATTCATCAGCATTCAGTCAGGTAGGGAATTTCCCATCCCTGAAAAAGATATGATGTTTACCCTATGCAGCATTGGGACTCCACAGCAAATAGGTCTCCCCTTGTAGATAGAATTGACTGAAAAACTGGGCTAGTTTAGATTTAAGAGATTAAACAAGGATAGGAAGAAGGAGAGAAAAGTTTAAACAAACAAAAAAGGAGATGATAGGAACTAGAAGAAGGCAGGTACCTGAGGTGATGGTCAAAATACGTCTCAGTGTATATATTCTTCCAAATAATGATTTCAATTTGCCAGAACATTTTAAAACTTGAAGAGAAGACAGATCTCGTAAACATCCTCCTATCTTTTCTATCATTTCACCCGTTATTGATCTCTTCACTGACATTTTTCCCTTTCTTTCCCCATCATACTCAGCTTGAAGCATAGGTCTCATTTGGACTTCTGCTTACCAAATACAGAAAATGTGCAAATGTGCACTTTATTAGACCTGTATGTATGCGAATAGCTGCCTAATTTGACTGTTATTTCTTTGTGGAAACAACCATACTAGTACAAATCCATGCAAGGAAGAATTAGCATTAGTGATGTTGGTGTAAACAGTTTTAAATAAACATTCCAATCTTTAGGTGTTTAGTCTTTAGAATTACTGTAAAGAAACAAAACTAGTATTTTGTTTGAGTAAAATTATTGATTTAAATAGTGTTGCTTACATGCTTAAGCTGATAGGTCGACCAATCTGTTGTGCACCCTCTTCCTCTTGACTAAAAAGAGACACTGACTGTGAGTCACAAGGTCATCATGTTCAAGAATACAAAACATTAAGGTTACAAAGAATGTGAGCACATCAAGTTTCAAAACATAAAGCATCTTATATAGGTACCATAGGCATTTAGCTTACGGAGTTTCTACCCTGTTTAGATTAGGTATCTGGTGTTTGATTTGTCAGAGAGGATCATTTTAACAAGGATGTAAAGGCTTCCTATCATTTTTTCGCATAACATTTGTGCTTCACATTTGAAAATTTCTGATCATTATTTATAGATAAAGGAACTTTGGATTATAACACAAGAATGAGAGAGTTCTTCATCTGTTCATAATTTATTCTAGTCCTGCTGCTAGTTTTGGCAGTTCAACCATTAGACACAGTCAGACAATAAAAGCTCACAGCATGATGCCTATCTGTAGAGTTTTGTTCTGTTTTTGAAATCTAGGCAGCAATACTCTTTTGTTAAGTAGAGACAAAATTCTGTGTACCATGCAAACATGTTTTTAGGTCAGCTATATGTGTTATCTGCTGTTGAAACAAATATAAGCCATATTTAAGAAATTATAGAATCTGGCATTTTATCTCAAAATAGTTTATGCTCACTAAGCTTCAGAACCATGTTTGGCTATGAGATAATAACTGAAACAAAATCCACTTTTAAAAGATTAAGTGTAGAATAACCTTTCTATATTTTATCATTTTATCCTTGTAGTCATAGTTAGACTCCCAAGTCCAAATGAAAATTAACTATGTCAATCAACATGCTGACTAGAAGCTGACAGTTATCAATGAGTTATCAGTCAGCCAGTTGCTATGTCTGTGCAGACGCAAACTTAACACTCTTGCACTGTGGATCAGTCTGCTTTCCCAGTTCCTTTTCTGGCAAAGAATTTATAGAGAAATTTTGACAGACAATTTGACCAACTCTAGGAATTCTTATTTCACAGCTCTAGAAAGAACATCCCATGGTTCTGGTCTTGGTCCCTGAACATTTTTTCAAGGGATGGTGTGTAGTGTGTTCACAGCTTTTCCAGCTACCTTGTTGTAATATAATCCCTCTTGTTTCCCCTCTTACAAAAGTTAAATGACTTCTGGTACTATCCAGCCTGACAGGTACAAGAAGATGCCAGAGCATCTGATTCATCCCTCAGTGAACTGAGGGATGGTGATGCACAACCTCATTACAAGCACTGGGAACATAAGACCTTGCTCTTGGATGCTGTCCACTTTAATTAAAAGATACAGAGGCTTTTCAACACTAAATGCAGAAATGCAACTTCTCTTGACTTTTTACACATACCTTGAAATGCTTTAGAAATGCAAAATGCGCAGGCAGGCTTACAAAATGCCTTGAAGTTTCACACACTGTGTTTCCCAGGGGAAATAGCTAACATTTTTGTTGGGACTTCTGCTGAGGAAGGCTAACCCCACTGTGATGAACTTAAATGGCAATGAGAAAGATTCAGGTCAGGCATTAGGGCATTTTTTTAATGACAGGAATAGTGAAGCTCTACAGGGATTGCCCCAGGACATTGTTGAATATCCATCCCCAGAAATCTTTGAAAAAGAGAAAAACTGCAGTGACTCTGTCTCGGAGTAGCCAGCTGAACTACATGAATATTTGAGGTCATCCACAGCTTTATTTTTGTATGCTATCTTGTTCCATACCTTACTACAAGAAATATCAGCAGGACAAGCCCCTCAGCCTGGTGGAATTGCTTGCATTGCATATGACAATGTGCTATGTCCAGTGTCACGAAGTCCACAGCAATGGATGAGATGACCAACGGGCACCTCAAGCAGCCACACAGGAGTTACAAGCCATGACAGTGCCAGGGTGCACTGCCCCTGCTGGTGAATCATCACCCTGATAAGCAAGAGGAACAAATCACAGGGACAGACAAAATTAGAGCTCCAAACAGAATAATTATGTGTATCTCAGTGTCAAAAGGGGAAAAAAGGAAAGCTACTGACATGATGGTAGCAAACACACTCTTATTCTGCACCTTTTGCACAGCTAGAGTGCAAGACTGCTCTAGACTTTGGCCTTTTTCGTCTGATTCTTGCAGGCTTCCTTCCAGTGTGAAGTAAAAAATTGAAGAGTAACAGCAGGGTGGGAGACATCTATTAGGACTGAAGAGCAGCAATGACATTTTTCAGAGAAAATGTGAGAAATGCCACATAGAAGGATGTCAGTAATGAGCAGAAAGCCTGCACCATCCTGTAAGTTCTTCCAAGCAGTGCCCAAAACATGTTTATTGCATAACTTTTCTATTAAAATTAAATATAATCATGATGATAGCAATTAAGTCTTTAATTTTAACACCATTGGATAAAATGCAGGTGACAAGTGGTCACTGCCATGTAGAGAATATTTAGTTTTCTTTATAAATTGAAACATTATGAATAATTCCTACTGATGTTATATTTATATCCTGAACAGATGGATTTCCTGGTCATCCCAACTGGTTGTCTCAGCAAGAAGACTAAGATTTGAAAGAACCCAGAAGAATTAAACACCAGGACAAATAAGTGTCACTGAGGGAGGTTTGTAATTTCCCTTCAAAGTATAATATAATTAAAAATCATGATGGAGTGTATTTCATATGGCTGAAAAGAAGAAAGGAGAAACAAGGTCCCCTTACCGCTGCAAAAGGAAACAGATAAGAAGAAATATTAGGAAATTTACATTGCCAAGACAAACACTTTAAGAAACCATAAAATATTTGTAGCAGTTATTAAACTTCTAAAATGCAATTTAATAAAATGGAAGAAACCAAGCATCTTTCAGTGTCCTATATACACTTTGTATGAAGCTGTCAAGTTCAGCAGCCTCATTAGCTTTGCAGTGGCTGAGCCTTGGTGAATAAGCCAAGTTCACTCAGCCCTCTACAAATGCAGGTGATTACAGTACTTCAACACTTTCAAAAAAAAAAAAAAGAATAAAAAACCCGAGGTGGATCAATAATTACTACTCCTACAGTGAGACAGCCATGAATTATTTTAGACAGACTAGCTTGTCCTCAACCTAAACATTTATTTTTGCTGCATTCCTTTTGAAGCACCTAGAAGTTGAACTGTTGAACAGAGTATTTTTCCCTATTTTAGTCTGAGAAAAAATTTTTTTCTCAGAAAATTTTCTCAGAATTTTGAGTGGAAAAAAAAAAGAAAAGGTCAAGGAAGCATAACATATTATTTCTCACAGACTAACTTGTGTAATTCCCCAGCTGGCCAAATGAGAAATAAAGCTGTGTGGTTTTTTTTTTTTTTGGATTACCATATTTTGTATGAACACATGTGTATGTACATTTGTGATTGTGATATTGAAAAGAGATATATAACCTTCATTAGAAATTATAGAAGTCCAAATAAGTGGGCATAATCTGGTTTCAGCTGATTACATGGCAGCGCACAGCTGCAAGGAAAAACAAATTAAATTATGGAAGGAGGCAGACATAGAAATCTGGCCTGATAAAGTCCACATCTTGAGCATTTTTTCTGCTATAATTTCTGCAATTTTATAATATTCCTTTAATCTATATGGTTTCAAAGTGCATCAATGTACATCTATGCATTCTTAATGAATACCCTATCTTTTTCATGTAGAGTTGACATCATAGTTATGCATTACTTTTTTCTCTTTCCGCAAGTTAAGTATTTATACCACAAATAACTCAACCTTGCTCTCCAAAAATTTTTCACATTGGATCAAATTTTTAAGCCCTTCTAAATAGTAATTAAGAAAATTAAAGTCAATCTTATCATACCCTTTGCATGCTTTATCATTTTTCTCTGCCTTAGTTAAGTCTGTCTCAAACTTTCCCTCCCTCTGGCCTGGGGCTGAGCCTGTGCTCCAGGTCTGTGACAGAGTGGGACAAGGGAGGTGATGCCTTTCTCAGTAGAAACCCTGCACCTGCCATTCTGCTGACTCAGGTGAGATTTCTGCATGGCTAGGCTGCAAGTCAATATTAAGCAACAGAATATATCACTTCACAGCAAAATTTTCATAAGAATTTTAGAAATATGCTACAACCAAGGTTCTAATAAAAATAGGGAGATGAGAGCACAAAACTATAATATGTGGAAGTTGTCTTTACATTTACTATTTTGTCTTATGCTCAGTCATTCATTAATCTGCTGCAATAATATATTGAAACTTTCCTCTTATTAATTCGTGTACTTTATCAATGACAGTGGTTATTGGCTGACATTATACATGTGCATGCAAATTAATAGAGAGGCAGGAATTTTCTTTTTTCAGTTTGACTTAAGGCTTGCATAGCAGTCAATTTTCCAAAGACTGAGCTTTCAGCACTTTCAGCAGTAAGAATTCCTATCAGAAAAGGCTCAGAAAATGAGGGACTGAGTTATCTTGTAACATCAGACCAATTTCTGTGGGCAAAACAGGTTAGCCAAAGGCACAAGAAAAAATTATTCTGTAAAACTCACGAAGAAGTAGTATGCAGGTGCTCCAACTTAGATGGCTAAATGCATTTTCTTCTTCAAGAGGTAAAAGAATGATGTCAATGAATATAAGGAGCAATTATACAGGAAGCATCTGAATGTGCTTCACTAGAAGCAAGCTGCGTGCTGTCCAGCCATACCTATGTGTAAGCTGGGAAGACATTTCAAAACCTGTATGATTTCAAAAGATTATTTACTTAACTCAGGATTGTATAAACTTCAATTCCATTTTAATTGCTGTGACAGAAAATACAATTACACCCCTGAAACACAAAAATTGGAGTATAGACATGGGGAAGTTTCTCCTGGCTGAGCTCCAGAGGTTTTGTGGTGAGGACAATCATGCACATAATGGACAAAGCAAGAGCAGTAGTTCTTAAGATATCAGATTCATAAAAGCTTCTGCTATGTCAAAAGTTTAGCTTCTTTCCATCGTCCAGCCTCCGCATATGAGTTCACAGGATTCATGGCACAGAATCCTGATAAAATCCCATTGATTTTTTATGTATTAAATTTTGCCAAACATTAAGACACAAACTTGGGATAGAATTGATTGCTTCTGCCAAAGCACTTAATCTAAGTGCTGCAACAATCTAATGAGGAAAATGTTGTTTTAAAGGTTGCCTGGAGAAAGGATACACATAAATATTTGTTCCATGAATCTTAGAGATAACAGTATGACAAAGTTATTCCAATAAAAAACTTGCTGGTTGTGCAAACACTTTTTTTTCCTTCCAGTGTGGTGCCATGGAATGAGTAGAAAAAATATTCCCAGCTCATCACAGAACATGATGAAGGAAGGAAAGTAAGTAAGAAAACATGAAATCTTTAATTACAAAATATCTCCTTCAGCATTTTGATGACATTATTAAGGGATTTCTGTGAACAGCAGTTGTTTTCTTTGGCTTATAAGCTGGACCTGGAGATTTTATACTCCCTGGAAGAAGTGGCTGTTGAAAATAGTGCAGAAATGATGAGGACTAAAGCATACAAGTTGTGGCAGGTCTTTTATTATTTCACTGAAAACTGAAACGAGGAGGCAGGGAATATTTTATGAGTAATGTGTTTCTCACATTTTGGGGTCAAAGAAATAATAGAAATATGGTGGGAAATGCCATGAAAGATCATATCAGAACTGTGAAAGATACATAACACTCTATTTTGAGACAAAAAAAAAAGAAAAATATTACCTAGAAAGAAAAAAACCTGCAACACTGTTGCAGTGTCTCAGTGTTCAAGAGCACAATCCAGAATGTATGCTTTTCAGTACTGCCTACTTCTAATGCCAGCAGCACTGAGAGATGAACACAATGTCCCTTAGATACATACAAGGCAGTAGCAGGCACTAGCCCATGAACACAAAGAAAAAGCTGGGAACCAAATGCAGCTCTGCTCCTGTAAGCGGGGGGGAGGTGTTTCAGATTCTTGCTTTATCTTTTCTCATAAAGAAAAATGTTCATCATTCAGATGGAAGCTACTCTTCTTTGATTTCCTCTCCTACCTGGCTCCACCACCCAGCATCATCTCCTTTGAGTTAGAGCACTGTCCTGGGAAGAAGAAACACATTTTTTAGTGCCTGAGTACAGTGCAAAACCCACCATCTCTCTCAGCAGCTATTTTCCATCAAGACCCTCAGTGCTCTAGGATGTACCTTCTCCAAGAGGCCATCAGCATCCAGCTCTTGCCCTGGCAGCAGCCTCAGGTGCATCCAGCACCCAGGCTCTCTGTAGAAGCAGAGTAGCAGCACCACTGGGCCCATGTTTTCTGCTGGCTTTGTGCTGTCCATGCCACCTGCCTGGGGCTGCTTCCCTAAAGGAGCTCCTCTCTACACTGACCACACAGGGAGCCAAGGCATCAAGCACAGTGAGTCTAGGGGAGTGCTACCACAGATCATATTGGAATCTCATCAGTAAGGGATGAGGAAATTTTCCATAATGTACAGCAGTGTGGGGGGGGTATGAGTGTAGCAAAGGCGTAGGGTTGTGATCCTCTATGTTTTAGATTCAAGTACTGCCATATAAGTTCTTTTGAGGATCCAGTCACCGAATTCACTTAAATACTGATCATTAGCAATATCATGATTAGAAATAATACATAGTATTTGATGACGCATTAAATGAATAAATTAAACTAATAAATTTTTAAGAATCCATCAATTCAAGAGCTAAACAAAAGTAAGAGATCCATTCTGGAACAAAATTTTAAGCTCCAGGTACTGAATTCACTTGTTTCTTTTCAAAGACAAGGATGACAAAAACTGCACTTTTTTCCCCCTATGTTGCACATAGGCATTTATGGCTCATGGATTATGATCTGAAGACCATGAGAGGTCTGTGGGGCCACAGAACATGGTCTACATCTGCTAGGCAGCTCCATTATTGCATGATAAAAGCACTTGGTGGTTTGCAAAAAACAGATGGTTTCTAAACAGAAAGGTTGATGTTAAACATATTCATGATTCAAATAGTCCAGAGATCCTAGACAGAATTATCTACCCAGGAAAATGTTCAGGATCCCACTGCGTCACCTTCTCTGCCATCCATTTCAATTCCATGTCTGCTCAGGCAGGGCCAGGGAGGTGGGGTTTTGTGGCTGCTACACACTAATTACATGCTGGTCTTTTTAGAGTTCAGGTTGACATTTGGCTGAAACCTTCACTGAGAAAAAATATTACACCATGACCAGTAGAAGTCCCAGAGCAAGAGTGTTTCCTGATCATATTTTCTACAACTAAAAATTCATATTCCAGAACAGCCTTTTCTATTGGTTCCTCTATTCCTTGCCCATGAGGAGTGGCATTTTTGAATGCTACGTTGTTCAAGGTTTCTAAAACACTTTACTGCCATCATCTCTCAATATTTTTGCTACCTTTAGCTGAAACTTGATATAAAATGCATTAAATTAAAGCAGTTCTCAGCATTATCCATAGCCTCCAATTGCATTCATGCAGACTTCTTGAGGATGACTGTTTAGGAAGTCCCTTTTATTTATTGCATTTTTAAAAGGAAACTTGTGTTCTCATTACTCCCCTGCAGTGCAAAGCATGCCTGTAAAACCTATAGTGCAATAGGGGAAAATTGAAATCAAATATAGCAAAGAATGAGAAGAGAGATGTAGAAATCACAGACTGGGTGGATGGACAGGGAGTCAACTCCTGAATAATGACTGCTTTTAGGTCAGCCTCTTTCTGGTGGGCAGAAACCTCTTATCCAAGCCAGCACCTCTGTTACCTGTGAACAGTGTCTTTTGTCTGCAGAAAATGTCTCTGCTACAAGATGGGACAACTCAGTGACATCAAGAAGAAAATCAGAAGACAGCATTTCAGCTGCTTGGTTCTGTGAGGCCCGTCTCCATGGAGAGGAGGCCAGTCACTTGCTAAGATTAGATCCAACTCTGCTTAGTATTCCTTACATACCCTTCAATGAACACACACAAGATGGCAAAATCCACATGCTGAGTTGACTCATCTGTTTTCAAAACTAAGGATGCCATGAATTGGTTGCACGTGCTGATAGTGCTTGTGGAGAGCAGAGTTATCACCCAGAGACTACCAGGGTGTTCAGCCATACACCAGGCCATGGCCACCTGCACAGGCAAAGGCAAGTTTGGTGCTCTGCATCTCCTAAGACACTTGTCTTCCCAGGGTTGGAATAAGCACATGTGGAAAAGTTAAAAGCACAGAGAAAAGCACCTTCAGGTCCTAATACTCTGTGAGAAGTGGTGATTTAAAGGAAAACTGGCAGGAGAAATGAATCCAGCTCAAGAGAGATTATAAATCTGAGTTAAAATTTAATAAAAATATTACAGTAAATGTAAGGCCACAAAGAGAAATAACCCAGCACCCTGGGGCACAACCAGAATGGTGTTCGTTAGCCCCTGTGCTGAGCATCACGTGGTTCCCCTGAGTACAAAATAAAAGCAAGGGAAAAACCTGTTGGTGCAGCTGACGGACACAGTCTGGTCAGGAGTAGTGGTTGCAGTTCTGTTGAGGTTCTGGTCCTCCTCTGGATCCGACAAGTGGTACTGGAGGTCTCCAAACCCCAAGATTATATATGCCCAGGTTCAGGTGGTAACACCTAGTACCTCCCTCAGGGTGGGGAGCTACACAATAGACCATCTGACTCTGTGAGTCATGGGGTATTTTTGGAATCATTGATGGCCCATTAGCAGACACGCCCCCTCAGGCTGGGTGTGAAGATGCTAACAAATCCCCAGAGGGGAGTTATCACAGCTCTTATCTCACAGTCTTCTTTAACACCCAGCTTTCAGCCTGAGGAGTCAGGTGTGCCCTGGGCAGCTGCTGCAAATGGTCCATTGTTAACAGTTCATGGGAAATTACATAGAGGGTGTAGAATGCACAGCTTTGGCCACACCCACACAGTGATAAACTTGTCTCGCCTGCTGAACTAGGATAAACTCCTGGTAATTTCAGTCTTCATTTTGCCCCCATGCTGGCCAGCACCAGGATCTCTTGGAGACATAGTGCCAATGGGTCTTCATCAAGACTAAGTAAAACAGCAGGAGACATGCTGTTCTGTGATCTCTCCATGCTTTTAGCTCAACCTGCCTTAATTGCCATTTCTATGAAGCCTTGCAAAGTTGGGTGCTATCCACCTTGTGTAGGAAAGGTCAGAACTCACCAAAAACAACTCTCTCACTACTTCGACTAAACAGTGACTCTCAGTTTCCCTTTTTTGACTGTCCTTTTATTGATGAGAAAGAAAAACTCATTTTTTAAGTGACAAGAGAACCATTTTTCTCTTGTTTATTGTAGTATCAACCGCAAGAAACTACTGACATCGATAATGCTGAACACCATGACAGAGGAAAATTAGGCTCCAGTGATTCACAGAGGATTTAAAGAGGTCACTGGTTCAGAAAAGGTGTAACATGATTTTCAGTGTCACAAACAATTGTACTGTTCCACTAGCAAGGAAAGCTTCTCTTTCAATAAAGTTTTCAAAATGTCTTTCAAAGGTCAGTATACTCTATGCTGAGCCTGCACCTTGTGAGTGCTGGTTAGCAGGTATTTTTGATTATGCAAATGAAACAGGAAGAATTGGTTTGTTTTCTCATCTCTAATGCTGAGAGAGGCCACTTAAAGAGAGTCCAGCTTTTGAGGTACTGGGCCATCTGTGGACAACCATATTCTGAAGTTTGCTTATTTGTACAAAATCTGCTGATGGATTTCATATGCTTAAGCAAAACCAGCTCACTGGAACATTGCTTAAACTACTGTTCACACCCTGAAGTGTTCTATGAGAAGAGAGGGATTTTTCTGATTCATAGAGTACATTTGAACTCTGTCCTGAACTGCAGAGTCTACAACACACACTGCTGAGAAACACTGAAAAAACCCAAAATACTCCAGCATGAGCGAGACACTGAAATAAACCTAGACCTTCAAGAGCTGACATTAGTTATGTGTATTGTGAACAGCTGTCACATAAATAATTCCAAATCTTTGGTCTTTAGTTCCACATTTTGTTCCTTTCTCATTATTATATTTGCTCATTGTTTGAATTCCCCATCACAAAATCAAACAAGCACTTCTTCTTATCAAACATTTCTTGGCCTCTGGATTCATATCTAAACAACCATGTCACCACTTCATTTCACCTCATTCAGACAATATATGTCATGTAAGAAATGCATTATTTATTGGAAGTTTATGATGTATTATCAAATATAATGGTCTGTATTAGATATGCTATA
>VWZD01001312.1:372890-419453 GCA_013396695.1 Sakesphorus luctuosus | reverse complement strand
ATAATAATCACATATTATATTATATACTGTATAATTATTAAATGTGTCATATAAAAATATAGTACATGCACTATACACCATTACAAAATTTAATAAAAAGATTATATATAACTTGATTTTTTGATGATAAAATTAATATGTGTATAGGCATAATTAGTCATACATTTTTGTTAATCTCACTGGTCTATACCAATCTGTTCATTAGCTCATATCAATTTCAAAGACATATTTCCTTTCCACAGCATTTGCCTTAAAAGAAAAAAAAGATTGAAAGAACTTCTAATCTATTGGTCATTCACTATCAAGGTACTTTTGCTGTTTATTAGACATTAGTCATATTAAAAGAACATTTCCATAACTCATATTCTACTATTACTTGTCTTCCCGAGTGGTGAACTAGAATTGTTTTTAAGAATATCGACCCTATATTATCAGTGTAATGATATTAAAGCTTTCAGTTGCATCTACAGATAAACAGGCCAAATACATCTGTAGCATAGGAAATGTGCTCTGGATCTTCCCTGGAGATGTATCTTTTCAGGAATATTTTTAAGGTTGGTCATAATCAATGATCTGTTTACAGCACAGAGCTGCAAACCAACATGCAAATTTGCAGACCTCTCTAGCAAGCCAGTTAGTGAGAGTCATTACATAAAAGAGGATATTCCAGCAGAATTTCTGTTTCATTTGTGGTGCCAATCTCTACTCAAAGACCCCCTTGGTTTCTGTTTAGTTAACAACAGAATTAAGCTACTCATGCACAGAGAAAATAAAATAAGACTATTAAGGAGATACTTTTTGTCTTTCAAGACAATATTTGTCCTGGTGTACAAAAACACTTGGAGTGCCAGATCATTACACTCAAACTATTTCAGTCAGTCTTGTTCTACAAAACACACTGCTGTAATTACGGGTTTTTTCATGCTGTAGGGGTTTTCACTTGTCAAAATGTATCTCCATTTATCCATCTAAGCCTGCTTGATCCTGTCACAGAGCATAAATATCGCATCACTTATGAATCAAAACAAGTAGTGAAAACAAACAAAAAAAAATAGAAGCCTGCTCTAACAACAAGGGGAATGAACCCAACACACTGTTTCCTTCTACATTTTAGAAGAAAAGTCATGAAACACTGGAACTTCATAACACCTCCCTGCAAAAGGACACTACCTTTCTGGACACGTTATTTCATAATGCCACACCAAAGGGAATCCTACAGCCAGTATTTCCCAGGCAAGCACCCACTACAGAGTTCTCACAGCCTTCCACTGTAAGGCAGACATGCTATGAAAATAAACCACAATATTTTGTGGTAAAGAATGACTGGCAGAAAACAATCAGATTTCCCAATCTTCCTGGCACAAGTTATAACAGGTCAGCTGTGAACATTGGAACTCCTCTCTTGAAGAGTGCTCTTGTTCCTTGTCCTTGCTACAGCTGATTAAGGTACATTCAGAAGATAAAAATATGGATAATCTCTGACCTCCTCCAGTCCTCTCTTCCAAATGTCACCTAGGATAGCACAGTCAGACTGAATTTTACCTATTCTCTGCCTTAGTTTTTTCCTGATGAAGTCAGTTTAAGAATCTAGCCCCAGTTCATTAATGAAGTCCAAAAGAAAGGATTTTTCTCTATTTGGGCAGGAGCTGCAAGTGGTGTGGTTGGCCAAGAGGCCCTTTAGCCCTGGTGCCATTTCTGTTTATGTGTGAGGTCCAGAGAGTGCCTCCAGTGGAACCAGCCCTTTTCCACCACATGTGCCCAGGGAAGCAGAGCCCAGACATGTGTGTTCAGATCTGACCAGTCTGGCAGAAAGCTTCCCATGGCAGGACCATTCTCTTCCAGGAATTTTCATCTCCTTTCCTTATGTAAGTTGGTCAAAGGAACCATGATTCACTTAAGATTTGTTCCACTTTAAATAAAGCCAAAGCCTTAGCCACAAACAATTTACATGTGCTTCTTAGCAGTGTGTAAGTTATGTCTCCAGTCTCTCCTGGCTTTTTGCAACTAGTCCAAGATTCATTTATTACCATTCCACGTGTCTATCACTATCCTGCTGATCTATATAAAAAAGTGCATAATAAGCAAGAACTGAATATTACCAAAGGCTCCCACTTTTGCTGTTTAATGCATTATCTAACTCATATATCTTTGCATTACTACAAGGTTTCTGGAAATTAAAGTGTTGGGACGTGACTTGCATGGTACACAAGATTTTCTGGTAGGCTTGGAAGGTATCAAAGAAACAGCTCAAATTTATGTTAAGATGTAGGTCTAGTAAGTGGAAAAATGGGTGTGTTGTGCAACTGTTGACGGCTGGTGCAGGAGTGCTCTCATTTCACATACTAGTGCTTTATGTACTGCTGTCTCACATAAGTAAATGTTTCTCGATTATAATTTGAGGGATGGTTTTAAAAGTGAAGATTCAAACAAGAAAGATGCAAAGCAAAATTTTATCACTTCAGCATTCCAAATATGGGACTGATTTGTAAGCAGACCTTGAATTTCATTCTTGTAAACCAAGGTATGAACCATAAAACTGAGGCTTCAGCTTCACAACACACAGCCACGGCATCCGCTGCTGCCATCTCTGCATATCATGCAGGAGAAGAAGGGCAGCATGTGTCAAATCTGCACAGAGGAGTTGCACTAAATCCTGCAAAACTTTTGTGGATGAACACATAAACTATGTTCCAGTGAGATGCACTTGATTTTGGAAGCAACCACCAACCTAAAAAAACCCACAGTGTTTAAAGGTAACAGATTCATTGCACTGAAATTTGAAATGCTCAGAGAACAAGCTCGAAAGAGCAACAGAGTTTCCATCCTCATTTCTCTTTAGATTTTGTAATACTAAATTAAATGATAATATGCAACATCACAATTAGCAATATACTAATTTATTAAAAATATATGATTAAATAAAGCATTTAACATACCAACAAGAACACCAGGGACTTGTCACATTGTGTCTTAAGCAAATACAGCATAGAGCAACATTTTCAAAGGTGTGCAACTCTGACAGACATGTACAGGAGATCTCACCGGGCCACTTCAGAAATGTAACTGGAGTTCCTAAAATCGTAAATGGCAATTTCTCATTTCTCAAGGGATTTCACAGAATAGCAATTAACTCCATTACAGACCTCCTGTTGACAAATAAGAATATAGAGATTGAAATTGGGCACTTTGGAGGACCACTCTGGCATGTGTATAACTTAATTGCTTCAGTGAAGAAAATTATTACCAAAGTTAGTGTGAAAGTAATGTTTTAAAAGAAAATCTTGAGTTATTTCAATGACAGGCTTAATGGATAGATTTTGGAAGAAGCAGGATAGGAACTGAAGAAATTTCTTCTCTTTTAATTGCTAGGAATACCTGTGAGGGACAAGCATTAAAATCTGAAAACTTAGTAACTCCTACTTAAAAACCTGGAAGACTTGTGTAAAGAAGTCTTGATTTCTTTTTTTTTATTCTATTCTTCAAGGAATTTTAGAACTCTTGAAAAATTCCAGACAACTGAATGTCAACAAAAGTCAAGTATGAAAAAGGATTGATGAAGAAAGATAATAAGTAGAATACTGTTCCAGAATAACATAGGTAATTGTTATGGTGACTTTTTATTAACACTTTAATGCACATAGTTGAAGTTTTTCAGGTGAATCTGAACACTTCTAGAATTTTTTGGTTACCTTTTGCCATTTTGTCTAATATATCATCCTCTTCAGATCTGAAATGATTGTTTAAAGAAGTTACTAAAACAAGCCCTATAAACACAAAGTTATTCTTGACAATGGTGATGACTACACACCAGTTTAAGCAGTGGTTAATGAATTCATGCTGTCAAGGCGAAAAAATGTGTCTGGATTACATATGTAATGTTGTCAAGGTGTCTCCACTCCCTGAAAGCCAAATCTGGGGGAGGGCTCTCATCCCAAATATAGTATCAGTCCAAACCTGCTTGGCTGTCATCACTTCCAAACTCTTTCAATAACTAGTAATAAGCTGTTTTCTTAATTCTCATGTCCATATTTATATAAAGCATATTTCTGATGTGTATTATATAAGGAGTTGTGTACTAAGGTTTGTATCACTCCTTACCAGTCTGCAAACACTTAATTCTCAATAGGTAAATGATCTGTTTACTGACAAGTATCAAGCTACTAACTAGATGTTGCCTCAAACGAATGTTTTATTTACTGTCTGGCCAAGTGCCAACTCTGCCCTGGGGACATAATCATTTCTAAATATTTGGAATGTGGTTTAAAAACTCTTGATTTTCTTACTAGAAGAAAACCAGGTGAGGGCATTTCATTTTGAATCACAGACTCACAGAATATGTTGAATTGGAAGGGACCCACAAGAATCATTGAGTCCAACTCCTAGCACTGCACAGGACCATCCCTAAGAGCCACACCATGTGCCTGACAGTATTATTCAAACATTTCTTGAACCCTGTCAATCTTGATGCTGTGACCACTGATGCAAGACTAATAGGCCTTTAGTTTCCAGGGTCCCCCTTCTTGCCTATCTGGAAAATAGGGACAAGATTCAGCAGCTTCATCAGCTGGGATCTCTCCAGATTCCCAAGATCACTCAAAAATCATCTAGAGAGGTTTTGTGATGACATCAGCTAGCTCTTTGAAGATTCAAGGTTGAATCCCATCAGGCCCCATATATTTGTAGGGATCCAGCTGGAGCAGCCCGTCCTGCACAGTTTCAGGGCTGACTGGGAGTTGATCACTCTCACAGTCATGGTCCTCCATCTCAGAACACTGAGACCCCCTTGGTCCGTCATCCACGTTGAAGAGAGAGGCAAAGAAAGTGTTAAAAAACCACTGCCTTGTCTCTGTCTGTGTTTGTGAGGTGACCATCCTCATCCTGGAATGGGCCAAGGATATTTCTCAACTGCCTCCTGACATTAATATATTTGAAGAAACTTGTTTTATTGTCCTCCACATTTCTGACCACCTTCAACTCCATCTGACCTCTGGCCACACGGATTTTCTCCCTACAGCTCAAGCAACATCTCTGAATTCTTCCCATTTCACTTGACCTTGCTTCCACTGGACATATATCTTCTTTTTTTGCCTTATTTACAAGAGAAGACCCCTACTGAGCAGCCTTCTGCCTCATCTGCTTGACTTCTGACACTTAGGAATTGTCTGCTCCTGTGCCCTTAGGAGGTGATGTTTAAAAAGTGACCAACACTGATGGACTCCAGTACCTGCAAAACCATTTTCCCATGGGACCTTACTTACAAGTTCCCTGAGCAGCCTGAAGTCTGCTCTACTCATGTCTAGAGTTAAGGTTTTGCTGGAACTTTTCCTGCTGTCAACAGAGATTTTAAACTCAATCACTTTGTGGTCTCTGTGGCCAAGACAGACATCAATGTCCTCTTTGTACTCTTTTGACAAGCAGCAGTTCAAGGAGGACTTGTTGCTGAGTTGGGTCCCTTAGGACCTGTTCCATAAAGTTATCATCCAGGTTTTTTAGGAATCTTCTGGCCTGGGTTGTACCAGTTCTGTGATGCTCCCAAGTAATTTCTGGCAAGTTGAAGTCCCCCATATGGACAAGGGCGGTTTACTTGGAAGCGTCCCGTAGTTCTTCAAAGAATAATTCATCATCATCCTGGCCAGGAGGTCTATATCAGGCTCCCTTGATGACATCCACTTTATTTGTTTGCCCCTTGATTCTTACCTAGAGGCTCTCAACTGTGCCATTGCCAACTGTTAGTTCCATACATTCTCTAACATACAGTGCCACCCTGCCAGCTCTTCTGCCATGCTTATCCCTCTTGAAGAGCCAGTAACCATCCAGCAGGCACTCCAGTCACAGGTCTCATCCCACCAGGTTTCACTTATGCCAGTGATATCAAATCCCTGGGACTGAACCAAAGCTTCGAGCTCCTCTTGTTTGTTCCTCATGCTGCAGTCAGTGGTGTAGGAACATTTCAGGTGTGGTATGTTGTAGCCAACATCTGGTGAAGCAGATTGAAGGATCTCATTAGTGCTCATTTCTTGAACTTTTGGCACAACATCCCCATCGCTCATCACTGGCAAGCCTGGTTTTGCCCCTTTCCCCTTCCAAGCTCATTTTAATGAAATCCCCAGAGAAAAACATAAAAGATTAAAGGTGTGATCACAGATGACAGTCTGATCCTTCAAATGCAGTTGTGAAGATAGATGTTTTAAAATGTCTGGGTCCCATCTGGCAGAGCTGCATGACTGTCAACAGCCCTCTGGCCAGTGGACTAGAGACCACCTTGAAGTTACGAAACAAAGTGTCAGTACCTAGAAACACCTGGGGTTTTCTTGTGCATAACTGTTGCAAATGTACTACTTATGAGTACATTTTAGAATGATAATCCATTCCTTTTCCTTATAGTCTGCCCACTCTTTGAAGCAGAATCCAAACACTTGCCAGGCCAGAGATTGTATTCACACAGGGGTGGCAGCCCCCACGCTGGGCTCCCCTCTGCAGTGTGCAGGATGCTGAACAAGGCAAAGACATCTGGGAACGAACAAGAGACTGTCAAATGGGGATGCTATTTCCCATGGGACATTTGCTGACTGGTGCACTCTTCACATTGGTAAGAATTTTAAGAAAACCTACAGAGACCCCCCTTTAAATTTTAACAGGTATTAAATCCTGGTTTAGGCAGTTTATCCCAGCTATTCAAAGTCATATGAAGCATGACACAGTGCTTGGGTGGGTAATTTAAAGTCATGGTATTTTCAGAACAGTACTTTGTTTCTTGCCTGTTTTTTATATTTCCATTTGAATTTTGAAACAGAGGACCTATAGTTAAAAGTTTTCCCTGCAAGACCTTTGTTTATTATAGTGTAATTATGTGGCTACACGTTTTGTGTTGGTACATTTAGGGATATGCCATTAAAATAGAAATAGCAAGGAAGATTATTTCCTTTGTTTTGAAAGCTTTTAGCAGATTCTGAGGGATAGATCTTCTTCCTATTCCAAATCCTATGATCCTAAATCAATGCCTGTCAAAAATTAGTGTTGTTCAACGATGCCACTAAAAATTGTGAAAGTGTTGTGGACTCCTAACCCTTTCATAAAGAGATCTTACACACAGTTTGAGGAATATTAACACACTTACATTTTTACCTCCAAACTAGTGTTCTTTTCTTTATGTTAATTTTGCTTTCTGTAATATATAAAAAAAAGGATATTTTTCCTATTTTCTGTCAGGGAGTGTTTACTTTCTGTTCTTTCTTGTCACTGTCCTTAATTGAAATTAAAGAAGTTATAGCCTGCAAGAGCATGATTTGTTCCTTGTGCATGAAAACATAATGTCCTTCTACGTTATCTCAGTGGGGTGCACTATGACTGCAATGCACCAAAAACCCTCTGAAATTAAAAGCAGATAAACAAACTGTATTTATGTTACACAAAACAATGGAAAATTCCTATTAATTTCAGAGAGCTAGATTGCAGAAATGTTCCCTATTCTTTGCCAAACTCCCCAATTTCTTTCTGCTCAGTAAGGAAATTAACACAGTCCTGCATTTTCCTGATCGGTGATTGTGTTATCATTATGATTCTTTCTTTCCTATCATCATAAAATATCATAAACAAGTAACTTAGAAAACTTGGAATGTTACAGCTGTTGCTTGCAGTTGCCCTCTCATCAAGATGTATCACTATCATTAGCCAAATAATTCAACTTCAGTGTTATAGTAGAAGCAGTACTAACAGTACTAGTATGAAATTATTACAAAAATTTTCAGGCTAAAAGGGACATTTTCATCTCCCACAGCTGAAATCAGTGTGAACACTGTGACCAATAAAATAATCATTTCAAATTCAGCTGTAAGCCTTTGGTAACGGTATCAGGCAAATCATCATAGTACTGGACATCACAATCATAAATCAAGGACCTTTTTGTACAATACAGAATAAAAATTATGCCCCTTGCCTTTAAGTTCCGTGTTCTAAGTATAGGTATTACTCAGTAATGGCAAATGTCAGTTTGGGGTCCTGTATGCTTTGCACAGCACTCCCTAAAACACAAAACTATGCACCAGTGATAGCAATGCATACCTGTCTGCAAAAGGAATATCTGACACAGGAAATTGCTCACCTCCGGAATTTCTCAGAACACCTATCAGCTCACTTGTGATTATTTCTGTAATTTGAAAAGGAATGAAGCTAAAACATACCATTTCCATTTCATTAAGCTGGAAAAATTTTCCCAAGTTAATTTTAGATATCCAGAAGAGTTCAGAACTTCCACACCATTCATTTAGGAGCTTGCTTGGTAAGCAAAACTATTTTTTCTTTTTTTTTCTTTTCTTTTTTTTTTTAACAAAGAAAGCATGTTACCTGCAGTGACCTTTATGAAAATTCTCTACCTTTATACAAAGGTCCAATGGCTTAAAAATATCCCCAGAACCCTCAGATCTGGAACATATTTGTAAGACTAGGCCAAGCCAAATTCTGTTGATTCTTTGAAGGAATTGCAGTAGTAATGGTACACTAAGGAAATTCAGCAAAAAGGCAGAAATATTTGTGCAACTCATCACACCAACATCTAGAGCAGAGCATTCTTCTAGCTAACTGTTCTTGTGCAGCTAATCCAGTGCCTCAGAAAGCTTTAGTGCACACAGATGTATAAAGGGAAAGTTTCTTATTTCTACAGTTTGCAAATAGCTCTCTTTTTTTAAGGTCTCCTGCCTTAGTAAGTTTACACCCTCACAAAATTGAATTAAAAATAGAAAAAAAAGATACAGAAATGCTTGCTGAAATGCCAGAAGTTAATCTCACTCACATGAGGGTTTATCCCTTTGATCCTCCCTCTGACACCTGTTTGTGACTGTGGCAAATGCTTGACCCACAGTGCAACATGCAAAAGGAATGCATGATCCAACACTCCCAAGGAGCCACAACAAAAAAAATGCCATCCGCAAATATGTTTTCATAAAAGTTTCTTATAAACACGAATACTCACAAATGTAATGTGGAAGGCACTTTGTCCACAGGGTAAGGGCTGCAGAGAACAAGTCACCATAGCTGAACACTAGAGAAACAATAACCAAGTCCTTCTGCAAATCTTGCTGTGACTGAATGATTTTTTTTTTTGCAGTTACATCACCTCTGGGTAAGGTTTTAATGCACTGCTTGTCTTACTAGCATAATTCCCATTTCTACAAGCAGAAAAGTCAATTTTAATTAATCCAAACATACGGATAGACTTGCTCAAAATGAGGTCATCCCCCACTTTTGGCAGTCAGTTTCCCTGAACAGTGATTGTAGTGTTCAGTGAGAGGCAGAAGGCTACAGGATACTAGAAAAGTGCACCAAATATTGATAACTGGAAAGGTTGAATGAGCCCCCTGTTCCAACCCAACCTATCAAAGAATATATTTAGCGAAGGTAGGTTGGTGTGCAAGCTGCAGTTTGAGCACTGGGTGGTAGGAGCACAAGACAAGAGGTCAAGAAGTGATGATGACATTTTGCTCAACGAAGGGCACAGGGACCTGTGGTGCTGGCCAGGTGTCCAGGCACTCAGAGACCCGACAGGAGCCAAGGAGCCCCAGACTTTCATGTACTTAGACTGTGAGGTCACAAAAGCCCAAGGTTTCCTTTGTTCAAGGTCCCTTCTCGGAGGCCCCCAGCTCAGGCTGTGATTTTATTCTTTATTTATTGCACCAAGATGAAATTATTTTAAGGATCCAGACTCTGCTGTGGGAAACCCAGAGTTGAGTCAGTAAGGGAAACCTGGTCTGACTGCATGGGAGTGGTGTGTGTGGGGATTCAAGGGGAGCACCCATTGGAACACCCATTGGGTCACTGGAGCTGCCTGCTGTGGAGGGACCTCTGTTGCAGCTCAGGGCATGCAAGTGTGACTGACAGAGTGGCTCCTGGATGGTCAGGCAGGAAAGTTTACTTAACACAATCTAAAGTTCAATGCCAGTTTTTCTTTGCATAGTAGCTAAGAGCCTGTGCTGGATACTTAATTACCATGCCTGAAGCACAAGAAGGCATCTGTGCAAGTAAACAAAAACAAGTCCAGAAACTAAACCACACAATGAGTCTTACACCACATGGAGGACTTCTCTTCCAGCCCAAAATAGTGTCTGAGATTCTGGGATGAGATGGGATAGCCTGTGATGTTCCCTGAAGTACAGCCAAATGCTTTTCGGGAAAGCATTAGATGTGTCACTATGGGACTGTGCCCAGCCCTTGTAGAGTTTACTGATATACACAGAGTTTCTACCTTCAGAAAGTCATATTTTTTACTGAATCCATCTGTTGATAGTGTTTATACAGTCACAGCAAATGTTCAAGGCTTTGCTATCTCAAGGTGTTTTGTGCTGAAAATCATGTGTCCAAGACTGTCCTATGGGAATCAGTACCTTCAGCCTATGCCCATGACACCAAACTCTCTTACCCTGAAAAACTCATGTAATAGACTGATTACAGATCAATAAAACACAGTTTTGCTTCTCCAATGTCTTGGACAAGAGCTTTGCAGCAGCTGAGCTGCTGCACAAGCAGAGCAGCTTGCAGGAGCTCCAGGAGGTGCTTTGCAAAACACTCAAGGGGGGAAAGTCGGACAGCTAAAATTGATACAGTCCAAGACATGGGGGGAAACTTAATGTAAACAGTATTTTGCAGAGAGAAAGGACTTCACCCGACAAGCCTATGAGATTTATAGTGAAGACATTTTATTACACACAGCACACTGTTTACATAGGGTTAAAGCTACATATTATTGGCTAAACTGAGCCTCACACCATCAGGCCAGAACCTTTAACTGGTTAAAAACCATATCTCACAAGTCCAATGTTTATATTATCTCATCCTTGATGTTTTCAGGTGCACCTCCGGAGTTCTGTGAGAAAGTCGAGGCATTCTCATGAGAAAACTTCTAGGGAGTTGTTGAAAGCTCCCAGGGAGTGATTCTCGCCTAACAAACAACAGCAGGTGTGTGTCCTTGTTGCCTGTTAGCCAATATCTGTTCCAATCTCATGGAGTTGGTGCAGGCTGGATTGCTCACAGGCCCATTTTCTGAAAGAAACCCCTCAACAGAAACTCACTTCCCCGTGTATGGAACACTGAGCTTACCTCACCTGGATACCGAAAGACCAGCCAATAGGTGCCAGGAAAACTTTACCTGGATACCAGGGAACTGGCCAGTGGGCACCCAGGTCAAGGATATTTAAGGCAGTGTCCAGGGTTGCCAGAGAGCTGCTGTTGCTGCTGTTGCTTTCGCAGACCTGTTTTCTTTGCCGCTCCTGCTTCTCTTCCGACCTCCTTGGACTCTGGCCCCTGCTGCTCCTCCTCAGACTTCTGCCCCTGCTTCCTCTGTGGCTGATGCGTCCCCTTCGACTGCTGCTGCTATAGACACAACTTGCCACTGTGCTGCTCAACTGCTCACTCCCAAGGGACTGCCCAACCAGCCTGTAAGCAGCATCTCCTGGTGGCAGTGATCTTTCCTGTGCCTCTGATCGTAGTCTTTTGCCCTTCCCTACTTTCTTCTCTCTCTGCTTTTCCCTTCCACTCCCTTAGGTGATTAAAGTTTACCTTCAGCCTTCCCTTCTCCTTCTCCCTGCTCTTCGCTTCTCTTTCTTTTGTTATAAGAATTAAGTTAATTATCTGTTTGGAACACAATATTTGGCATTGTTTGTGTCTTGATGTTGCTTTCAGGACTCATTTAAGAAACACATTCCCCTCTGCATCCAAATGGATCAGGACAACTCAACATCACCATATCAATTTCTCATTCAGAATGACCTGTGCTACCTCTGAAACTGTGCCCAGGTATTGCCAAATGCTACTTGGCATGGGTCACATCTTGCTAAAACTGTTCTAAGCATTTAGCAACAGAGAGGACTAATTTTCATACCCAGGGATGTACTTTGATATGGCTTAATTTATGAATAAAGATATGTCAGGAGAGGCTGCTTTTATGCATACATACATGCCAGTCCAAACTAAAGGCAGTCAAACACCACACAAGGCAGGGCTTCCCTCAGTGACCTTGGTCCCCATGTTCGATTTCTACAGAATAATTCCATTCAAGGATTAATTACATTCTTAAAAAGCCTAGAGAACATAATCTTTTTCTATATATGGAACATTTTTCATATTAGTAACAACAAAATGACATAATTTGACTTTTTAAAAGCTGAATGCCTGTACATTAAAAAAATAGATGGTGTACATGACACCTATCACAATAAAATATTTTTAATACAGTAACATGTAAAAAGAACATCTTTAAGATCTGGAGATTGCAAATCAAACCCTAATGTAATCCATGGGAGGGTTACTACATACTTCAGTAAATGCAAGCACTGGCTCACAGTTCCAGCATGTTTAATTTCCAGCAACTTTATTAGCTATGTGGGAATTCCTCCAGATTTTCAGAAATGTGGGAGGCAATTCAATCCAAAGTATTTTTTAAAATATTTTTATAATCACGCTAAAATTCCTGGCATTACAAGAATCAAGGTACAGGATTTCCTACTGTGATTATTGACAGTTGTTTAATATATCATATACCCTAAGAGCAGTATACATTGACCATGTTTTTGGCATATCCAATTCAGTCGAGTTCCTCCATTATTTTAATATTAAATATACACAGTTTTTAGGTCAAACCTTTTATATAGACCATATTTTATCGGCCAAGGGGGAAAATTTAAAGATTCTGATTAACACATTTAGAAATTTTCAGTAATAAACATTGTGGACTGAGAAAGGGTTCTGAAAGAGTAATTGGATCATCTGACTCAGTAAAGTAAAACAGGTGAGAATTCACAAAATTAAGAGACAAAATTGCATTGCATAATTGCAACATTATAAAGGTCACTCCTATAATTTACCATAAACCAGATTATGATATAATACAAACTAGTCTTTCAAACACTGTGCAATCACTTGGGGGGTAGCAATCATCAGTTCGCTTTCAAAAAACAAAGAGGAGATATTGAGTAAAATGTTGAAACAGACTTTCCTGGTTCTAGCTCTCTTCAAGGGATGGAATATGCTTCCTACCTGTGCAGACTTCATAAAGCTAAAGAATTTTATTTCAGGACAGTCTATAATCCAAAATCAATTTGGCAAATGAGAGAAGTCATCTAAAAACAAAGGTACAAGTGCAAAATATTACTTTTCAGAGGTAATAATAATCTTCCAAAACACAGGTAAGGGGATAACTGAGTACAGATTCTTTCAGAAAAAGGTTTAGCACAGAAGCCAATATTCAGAACAAAAATCAGAAGTGCCATGCAAGTGGAGGAAAGGCATAGCAGCACATTTAAACAGAAATATGTTTCTAAAGATATGAGAAAGTAGTATTTCTATCTACTGTGGTTTGGTAAGGCTTCATTTGGATCACTGTATCTAATTGGGGTGGCAGCATTACAGTAAAAGCATAACAAAAGCATACAGTATAAAGGCTACCCACTACAGTTTCTCCACTGGGATGACTTTTTGAGCATGATATTTAACTATGTTTATGACCTTAATATCAGAGATGTTTTCATGGAAGCTGAAGAGGATTTGATGAATGCTAACTGCACCAGTAATATCTTCATCTGGCCTCTGCTTTTTATAAGTGAGATAAATTGTATAAACATGTGAATGCACATCCCTGCCTTAAATACTTCTGCAGATTTTATTGGGTAGCCAATGTACTGCCTTCAGTAGAATAAGGCTAAAGCTAAAAAGGTAGGAGACCTGAAATTTGCCTTCATTATCCCAGATGCATAACCCCAAATCCTGGAAGAATTCCTGTTAGAAAAGTCAGTATTAATTTGGCTGTAAGGTCTTTTCCTCAGCTCAATTCACTGTCCACCTTAATTTTTTTTTCTGTTACTGTTTATATCATAAATAGCATTAAATAAATAACTAATGCAGTTCTTTTCAATCCTATTTCTGAGAGGAGACAGATTTGTCCTTCTGTTTCCCAGATGAACAGATTTCTGGTTTTTTTTTTTTTCTTTATTCAGGGCTGTGGAGCATTTTTGATCCCTGAGGCAATGTTAAAACTCCACATTCTTCCATTTTGTTGAGCAGACCTTTGGCAGCCTGCAGAGAGAGGCAGCTACAATGGGGAGCACGTGTCAGTGCCCTGAGCATCTCTTTCCCTTGCACTGTCCTGAACCCCTCGTTTCTGTTGTCCCTGCTGCAGTGGAAGGGACAAGGGACAGAACCACACTCTGCTCTTCTACAGGCACAAATAGTGGTGGTTTTAAACCCTCAAAAATGTCATAAAGGTCACTCAACAACAGCCAACTACTTCAATAAATGCCAACTCGAGTACTGAAAAGGAAACACACTGTTCACTTTCTGTTTGAGATGTAAATACAGACAAGTGCTATGATCACTTCAGGTGAAGAGGAAGATTATTTTCCTTGGCTGCAGTCTGCCTTGTGGGAGTTTATAGATGCTTAGCATTTTTCAAGTTTTTGTTCAGTAATAGCATGAAAATCATAAATACAGTTCAGCACACACATTTTCTTTGCTTTGCAGCTGAATATTGTATAAGGGGGATCAGTGACCTCTGTAATGGCAAGCTATAACAGAATGAAATATTTTTTTTTATGTGTATTCATTTTACCTTTCTCTCTTCTTTGGTATTTAAATAGGTATACTAAAGAAACACATTTTCCCTGTGCTGTAGCACTTTTACAAATATATAAGCTATGGAATGTGGCTATTTTGTCTAGGATAGTGATGATTTTCTTCACAGTAGCTAGTATGAGGCTGTGTTTTGGATTTGTGCTGAAAACAGCCTTGATAATGCAGGGGTGTTTTCATTCTTGCTCAGCAGTGCTTTAATTGTGTCAGGGTATTTTCTGCTCCCCACCCCATCCCACCAGCAAGGAGTCTGGGGGTGCCCAAGATGTTGGAGGGGACACACCTGGGACAGGTGACCTCACCTGAACAAAGGGATCACCCACCCCATATGGCATCATAGCATGTAAAGAGGGAGGAACCAGGAGGAAGGGGAGGGCATTGGGAATGATGGCATTTGTCCCCCCTCATCACCTTTATGTGTGATGAAGCCCAGGTTTCCTGGGATTGTCTGAACACCTGGCTGCCCATGGAAAGTGGACAATGTTGTCCACTTGTTTTGCTCTGCTTGTGGATACAGCTTTTGCTTTACCTATTAATTTGCCTTTATCTCAACCCACAAGTTGTTTCAATTCTGACAGAGGACTAAGCAAGCAGCTGTGTGGGGCTTAATTGCTGGCTGGGGTTAAACTGTGACAGAGACACAACAGTAATTATTTTCTTTCCATATTTCTTTTACAGGTAACCGTCTCCAGCCAAACATATTCAAAACAAAACCAATTTTGCCCTTAAATTCTTCAAAGACACTCTGTAGTTGTATGCCAAGTATAAAGGCTAAAACTCTGGGATATTTTGAATCAAGTAGATTTTCTGTTCACAAGATGCTAACATATCTGGCAGTGCAATGGCCTGAACATTTCTGTTGATGTCAGCCAGACCCTCACCACTGTCATATGGAAACTGTACTCACTGGAGTCAGAGAAAACTGTTAGTAAAATTTCTTATTAAAAGCCCTGGACAAGTTTTGGACTGTTCAAAGCAAGATGAAGTAGAGAGGATCTCTTGTATCCTCCCCATTTTGTGGGAAAAAAAAAATTGGCAACTGGATGGCTATGCTGGCAAGCTGCAGATTTGCACACCCACAGATGACATCCCTTACCCCCTCTCAGTGCAGTCTCCAGACTCACCCAGGACAGGGAGTTATGAGCTTAACTGTGGCCAGTCAACCTTCCAGTGCAGATATAAATCAAATACAGCCGCATACTGGACTGTGCAAGCAAAAGTATAGTCAGCAGATCAGGGGAGGTGGTTATTCTCCTGTTTTCAGCACTTGTTCTGCTGCATCTGGAACACAATGTTGTTTCACTTTTGGTCCCCAGCACAGCAGTGACAAGGACAAATCAAAGCCAGCCCAGCAGCAGTTTACTGCAGTGCTTAAAGATCTGGAGCAGCTGATATACAGAGATGCCAAGGGAACTGCATTTGTTTAGCTTGGAAAAGAGAAGGCTGCAGGGGCAACTACTAACAATCTATCATTTCTGAAAGGGAGTTAATAGAGAAGATGGAACAAGACTCTTCTAAGAGTGGCACCGCAAAAGGACAAGAGAGAATGCAAACTTCAAAAAGGGATATTACTATCATATATGAGGAAAAGAAACCACAGTGAGAGTTAATTGAACAGGCTGCCAGCAAAATTGTGTAATCTCTATCCTTGGAGACACTTAATTTAATATAATGGCCAATCTTTGCGAACGAAGATTTGGGAAGGGCTCACCCCACGTGGGTGTGCCCTTCGAGCCTGTGCAGTGGATTTTTTAGGTGAGGCTCAGTGTGCGCAGAACTGGCCCCACCGTTTAAGTCCTAAGGTTCATTTGCCACGGCCGAGCAAGCTTGGACAGTGACAGTGAAGTCCTTAGGACTGTCTACAGCACCCGGTACTAACCAGGGCTGACCCTGCTGAGCATCCGAGATCTGACGGGATTGGATGGCAGGGAGGCATTTAACTGCCTGGGACGGTCCCACTGAGACTCGAACTTGTGACCTTGGGAGTTGGAGACCAGAGTGCTTTCCACTACGCCACGGGACCGCCCTTTGGAGACACTTATAGCTCAGCTAAACACAGTCTTGAGCCAACCCCACCTACCTTCAGAGGTAGCTTTGCTTTGAGCAGAAGTCTGAACTGGATAATGTTCAAACATCCCTTCCAAACTGTTTTTCCATGACCCTCTGATTTGAAGTATTTACCATGAAAACAGGCACAGGTTTAACAGTCCTTTGTATATTTACTTGCAAAGTACCTTCTGTGGTACAGGATGAATGTCAATGCACAAACCAGAATTTCAGAGGCAAGATCCATTATGTGCCTCAAGAAAAAAGAGCTAGACCTTGATAGGTACCATAGCTTGGTCATAACTATAACCTAATGTTAAGTGATATACCATGGAAAATTTCTGAAGTAACAGCAGAAGTTCTTCAAATTAAATAGGATAGGACTGAAGTAGAAAAAATATCCCAACAACAAACAAACAAAACAACAACCAACCAAACCCAACCAAACCAAAAACCCCACCACCTTTGTAGAACACTCGGGTTTTAGAGGGAGAGAAACTTATGGGCAGACAGCAGCAGAGATGGAGCCATTCCCTGAAGGAAGGTGAGCTGGGAGCTGACGGTGACCGTGCATCCATCAGTGCCTACATTAGGATCTGTGCCATAGTGCTGATAGCAGGGTGCAAGGGCAGCTCCAGGCATAGTGAGGAGGTGAATCAGGGCCTTGGTCCACCCAGGGACCATCAGGAGATTAAGGATAGAGACACTACTGGAGACAAAGCAGTAGTAAAAGTCCAAGCTCCATCCAAGAGGCAGGACAAGAGTCATGGATGAGCACAGGCACAGCTGAGTCCAGGACTGGATGCCCAGACCTGAGCTAAAATGGAGCACTCAGGGCAGTAGTTGGGGTGGAGGTTCCAGGTCAGTCTGGTCAAGGCCAGTAGTGCTCTCAGACCCTGGAGAAATTAAGGTTTTAAAGGTATATCTTGTCCAAAACTTTGTTGCCCAGTCTGAAGTTACTGAACTATGTTAACTAAAAAAAAGCTCGGTGACTCTGAAGACCCATTTTCCACAATGCCGCAGAAGTTGAAATATATTTTATCAACAGAAAAATAACAGCAAAGTGTGATCCCATTAAATAAAGTATTCTACTGCTTAGTAGTAAATCAAACCATTACATCCAATTTTGGTGAGATTCCTAAATTCCTTAGTATCATGCCTTCTGCATTTATAGTGATATCTCACAGATCAAACCTATTAACTGTAGTATTAGAAACTGATTGGCATCCTGACTTTTTTCCTCCTTTCCAGCTTGTGCATTGTGGTCACACTTCAACAGAAATTGAAAATGCTATCTGGGCCAGATTAATTTCAGTGAAATACATATAAAATAAATTTGACCAGCTGTCACAGATTTCTCAACTTATTTTAGAATAATTCAGCAATCTTAAATAAGCTTACCCAGAAACTGGAAATGCTCCATCAATTGCTACACTTAATACCAATAGATTAAATGCTGAGCACCAGCTCTAGCACTGATTGGAATGTGATTCTTCCTGTATCTACTACACACATCTTAACAGCATCACTCTTAGAGGCAGGAAGTTCCTCCTGCCCTTCATACTACATATAGATTTTCATAATAATCTGGTACCTTAGTAAGATCTTCCAACATGCAAAGCACCTTCACTTTTTAATGACATCTCTGAAATCTGTGCATATTATGAATTTTCTGGAAGCAGGCCCAAACTCCTATCTTTAGGGATGGTTCCTAAATGTTACAAAATCCGTGGTAGTATGTGTCCTCCCCAGACATCCTGAAAAATGAAGATTTGATAGTTTGAGTCTATGCACAACTCCCTCCATGAAAATAAAGCAATGCTTCCCACAGTGAGATAAAGTTATCACCAGTAAGGGTGAGCATATGGGTAATGAGCTAAGAACTGCTTGAAGTCTCTGCTGACAATTTAGGAAAAGATTTTGTATATTTTCTGTCAGCAAAGCTCACAAAGTGAACCAAGCCTTCTATGTTTTAGCAAATAGGAAAACTAGTTTTCCATTTCCTAGCTACTCAGAACTCCACTCTCCTGATTACTGTTATTGTTGTTACTGCCCCACGGGGCTATATGGCATACAACCACTTTTCATCTTGAAGATAGATATAGTATTGATCATGGGAGGAGAGAATTTTGCATTCCCAGTAGGTGTCAGTGATCCTGATGAGCTCCTTCAGGTCCCACTGAGTAAAGTCCCCAACTGTCACAACTGCACAAGACGATGCATCAGCTGTCTGGACTATCTTGCTTTCGTGTCAGGCAGGAGCGTGTTGATGACTTTCCAGCCTCTCTATGGATCTCAGCAGTCAGCTGAAACTGTGCCAGAAGCCCTCTCTCCACTGGCAACATTGCTGCTGCTGCTGCTGCTCTTAATTCTAGGCTTTCAATACATGAACATGACACTCACTCACTAAAAGAAAGCTTGCAGCAGTGAAATTAAAAGCCAGCTTTTAATTGTTAAGTTTCTAATCAACTTAAATCAACTTCTCTTGTACAAAATAATTTCTCACTCATGCTTCCTTCAGGCCACTGTTTTTCCTCAGTGTCAGCATGTTATCATTCTGTGGTACTGGTATGCTGGAATCCTGATATCTACATTTATTTGAAAAAGTGCTTGGAGCTTCCTAAGCAAATGGCCAGCACCCAGTGAATGACTCACTCACTGTAAGACTCCAGTCCCAGAGCTACAAGCTCAACTAGGAGTTCTACTTTTAAAAATATACAAGGCTCCAAAAAATTTTCCCATTGAATATTTTGAAGAACATTCAGTTATTTAATACCTTGAGGTGACATAAAGAGAAGACACGGCTCACGCTTTCTCAGGAGATACTTTCACTGATAACTTCAGAAAATAAGAGAGATCTTGGCAAAAGTTTAAAGTGGTAACACACAACCAAAATAGAGCATTCCACAAAGCTATGACTTAGCAAATGCTAACCCATACAACTTAGCAAAATCCAAGCTATACAGTCCCAAATTACACAAAGTATTGAGAGATTAGGAGAAAAAAATAGTAAAGAAGACAGAAAAGATATTAAGACGAGATCATAGCTGCCACCAGAGAGTCCTGTGCAAGTCCACATTCCATGAGGAAGGCAGCAGGTCTTGAGAAAAAATGGGGCCACATGTTGCTGTTTCTGTGTGCTCTGGCCCTCTGTGGCCACCCCTCCCATGCAGGACTTCCAGCCCACTGGTCACTCTGGGGCTCCAGGATGGGGTGCAGCCAGTCTGAGGCTGGATTAGGGGTGCCAAAGGGTGGTTTCTCCCAGACTGCCTTTGACTGACAGCTTCTCCAGGGTTGCCCCAGGCATGTTGCAGGGGCTGCCATGTGGGATGCAGCATTACCTCACCTCCATGAGATTCGACCTATCCCTCCCCCGAAGACGCACACGCACTTGAGTTGATTCCAACACAATAATATAATAACCCAGTGTCTCACACTCACTCTTCATTCTAAGATCCTTGAGTTCAAGAAGTTCCTTCTCAAAGGGACAATTGCCCTTCTCCCTAAATCTCCTTTATCTCGCTAAAGGGAATAGCTGCCTTTCGTCTATCCAGCCACTTTCCCCTGCAGCCAAATGTTGGAATCATTCTTCAATTTCCTTCCCTATGAAAGAAATGGTGTCATCTCAGTGCTTATGACACTTGCCTTCTGCATTTCTCTCCTGGTTCCTTAGAATTTACTCCATCAAATTTAAGTTTATGCCAGCACCATAAAATGTCTGCTTATCCCATTGGAGAACCTTGTATTTTCAGCATAAGGGACTGTCAGAAAGAGCAAGTGAAGTTTACAAAAATAAAGCGAATGCATAATTATTCCTGCTAGTCTCAGAATAACAACAGCTACAAAAGACCTTCATGTCCTCCGTTCTAGCACTGTACACCAAAGCAGGAATATCTCTACCTGGATTATTCCTGGTAGACATCTCTCCAATCTCTTAGCAAAGTTCTTCAAAGATAGAGACGCTATGACCTTCCCCAGGCAGATTTCCCATCCCTTTACTGCTTGTACTGTTAGAAAACTTGCACTGTGTCTAAGCTGGATTTTCTGATATAATTTAAACCCTTGCATCCCACAGCATACATATGTCATAGATAAAGAGAACAAATTAATTCCTTGCTCTTTACTGAAGACCTTTACTTATTTGAAGTTTGACACTGCCTTCTCTGTCTTTTTCTCCTGATAATCCTTTCTCTTTCATGTAAATAACCTCTGTTTTTTCAGGTTTTACTTATAGGTCATGTTTTCCAGACCTCTGTTCCCTTTTTGTGGATCTCTTCCTGAATTTCTCCTTCTCTTCTCCAATAAACTGGAAGTTTGAGCTTTGTGAAAACTAAGGATTACTTCTTATGTCTTGCAAACTGTATTTTTCTTCATCTGAGCATCTTCATCTACGTGAGATGTATTAATATGTATATATGTATCATTTGTGTGTACAAGGAAGTAGCAGAATAACCAGTCACTTCCATTGGTTTTCTTTTGCTGGCTCTGTCTTAGCCTCAGGTTTGTCTAACATTCCATCATTTGAATTATGAAAGAAAAACACAAAGTGAAACCCTGGACAAATTCCAGTGAAGATGAGATAGATTGTGGCACTCAACAGTAATGCAATTGTCAGAGGCTATTCTAAAGCCAATACTGAGGCAATACAGGGAGGTCTGAGTTAACATCTGTAACCGGAGGTTTTGGTCAAAAAAACCCCATCTGGAACTTGAGTTTAAAAGATGCCTTTGAAACCTACATGTAGTCAGTTCTGCTGAGAAAGTATTAAACCACAGAATCATAGAATGGTTTGGGTTGGAAAAGACCTTAAAGATCCTCTAGTTTCAACTCTTCTGCCATGGGCAGAGGCAGCTTCCACTAAACCACGTTGCTCAAAGATGCATCCAACCTGGCCTTGAACATTTCTGGCCTTCCAGGGATGGGGAATCCACAGTTTCTCTGGGTAATCTGTTCCAGTGCCTCACTACCCTCACAGTAAAGAATTTCTTACCAAAACCTTTTCTAAACCTACACTTTTTCAGTTCTAAGCCATTCCCCCTTGCCCTGTCACTATGTGCCTATGTAAAAAGTCTATTTCCAGCTTTTTTGTAGCCCTCCCTTTAAGTCCTGGAAGACTGCTCTAAAGGTGTCCCCAGAGCCTTCTCTTTTCCTGACTGAATGGCTCAAATTCTCTCTGCATGAAATACCTGTTGCAACTTAAGTAAGTGGCTAAAATACTGAAATTGTGAGAGAAGAGTATAAGTTAGAGGAACAAAAATTGTGTACAGGAAAGGATATTCATTGTGAAGGAACTGGATTGAGACTCAAGAACTAAGAATTTTGAACCTGCTTCTGTAACTATCTTAATGTGGTCCTAAGTAAGTCACTTTATCTTTTCTGATTATATTTCATTGGTAAAATAGGAATAATAGTATTTCCTCACTTTGTATGTGTATTAATAAGGATATGCACGTTGATAAAAAAATCTGTTACAGTATTGATTGATGTGGGAAATTCTACAAGTAATTAAAAGAGAATTTGCATTCTTTTTTTCTTTCAATTAATGTTTAATAGCTCAGTTGTCAGCAACAGAATATTTGTCAACAAGTAAGATAACAACGTAGGAAACAGAGGATTAGAGGAGCAACTGAAATTCCACATTTTGTCTCTACATTCACATGCTCTATATTTTACAATAGCTTCTCCAAGAAAAAGTGATTGACATAAACAAAGGAAGAGCTGTTTCAGTGAAGTTCTTTCCTTGTTCTGAGGAAAGCATTACCTCTTCTGAACACTGAATTTGCAGGAAGCACTGACCTGACAAGGAATTTTTTGCCTGAGTTAACTTGACAACTAGCAGGCAACTGTGCATTTGCTTCCCACAGTGTGTGAGCTGCTGTATGTGAGTCAAGTGTAACTGAGTTCTACTTGTCAAAGGCTGCAACAGAACAAGCTGCAGGGCAGGAAGCTGACACATAGAACCACCAACAAGAAGCTAAAAACTGTAACCCCATAGCCACATGGCCAAGGGATGCTTATCAGTTGGAACTTAGTGACAGCCTTTGGAAAGACAAAATACAGCAAATGAAGGTAAAGATGAAAGATGGTGTGAAGAGGGCTTTTTTTCATTAGCTAGATCTGGACTACTCTGTAATGAATGCAGTTCTTAACATTCATCAGAGCATCCAAAAGATGCTGAAACTAATGATTTCCTTCTTTCACAGCCTTCAATAGACAGGGTACTATGTGAGCACGTGCCTTTTATTCCATAAATGCCCTCTTCCCTTCCCTTCTGCCCTCACCTGACTGCCAGTAGGTAAAGGTTCTGCATTGTATATTACTTACAGAATCACAGAACTGTTAGGGCTGAAAGGGGCCTCTAGAGATCACCTGGTCCAACTCCACTGCCAAGGCAGGGTCACCTGGAGCAGGTTACACAGAAAAGCATCCAGTTTGGTTTTGAATGTCCCCAGAGAGTGAGACTCCACAACCTCCCTGGCTAACCCATTCCAGTGCTCTGCCACCCTCAGTGAATTTAAAATTTCAGAAATTAAGTGAATTATGTTTAATGAATGTCCTAGTTCAGCAAGCTGGGATCAGTTTATCACCATGTGGGTGTGACCAAAGCTGTGTATTCTAAACCTTCTATGCCGTGTCCCAAGAACTGGTAACAATGGACCATTTGCAGCAGCTGCCCAGGGCACACCCAACCCCTCAGGATGTGAGCTGGATGTGAAACACACCTGTGAGATAAGAGCTGTGATAACTCCCCTCCAGGAAGTCGTTAGCACCTCCACACCCAGCCTGATGTGTCATGTCTGCTAATGGGCCATCAGTGATTCCAAATACCCCATGACTCACATAGTAAGATCACACAGGGGGAGGTGGGCGGTCCCACCTGGACCTAAGGGGATATAATCTTGGGGGTTTGGGGACTTGGGGGACCATTCAGTGGATCCAGAGGAGGACCAGAACCTCAACAGGAGGAGACCACCAGTCTCGATCAGGCTGTGACTGTCATCTGCACCAAGAGGTTTTTCATCTCCTTTACTTTGGACTCAGGGAAGTCATACAGGGTCTCAGCAGAGGGGCTAACAAACACCATTGTGTTTGTGCCCCAGAGTGATGGGTTGCACTTCTGGGTTTTGTGGGTTAAAACCAACTTCTCTTTGTGCTATTGCATTTTTTGTAATATTTTTGTTGAATTGTAACTCTGATTTATAATCTCTCTTGTGGTGGGATTTGTTTCTCCTGCTGGTTTGCCTTTAAACCAGCACAATGGGTAACAGTGCAAAGGTTCATTGATGACCTGCTTCATCACTATATAAAATCTCCACATAGTGGGAATTTATCTCTCCTGTTCATCTGCCGCTGTCACAAAGAAAAAGCCCAAAACAAATAAGCAAAATATTAAAATAATCACTAATAATGTAGGACTTGCACTATTCCATGTCCATGTGTCTCAGAACTAGGTAAAAAAAATGCAAGTCTTAACCCTCTCACAGATATGCTAACAGAATTAAAAGTTTGTTAATTTGAAATTTCATTTAAAAGTCAAGAGAAAACCTCTGAGTGTATATAAGAAAGTAGAATGAGGACTATGACAGTAGACATTGCAAAATCAAGAATGGTAATTGATGTATGTCATAGTCAAAGTTATTTCTGTAATCCTGCTTTTTCCCACATTTATTTTTAAGGTAAAAGATGATGGATTTCTACTCTGACTTCTATAAATCAAACTCTTCAGAGACTTTGCTCCTGAATCATCACTTATTCTATCAAATACTGCCTGACTTTTACTTTCCTCATATTTATTTGCAGTGATAGGAAGCCTTTAGCAAACAGGTGGGTCTTGCAATCTGCTCTAAAGGAAATCTCACCGTGTTTGTGTCTAATCTCTTTTCACTTCTCTGTTTGAATCAAATCACAAGGAGATTAAGAAAAAATGCTCTGAAAATACTTTACTACATGCTGACAGTTACAGTAAGCCAAGGTTCAGCAGTGCAAACAGCATGAAGTAAACAACATGTCCCCATGTTTTTGTGTCATATCTGAGTCAAGGAAGGGAGTACAGGTTCTTTTAAAGGACATTTAGGATTTTTCATTAATGGAAGAGTTTGGATGCACAAAGATGAAACCATAGGCTGAGCACCAGAGAAATCCTGTATATCAGAGTTGTACAATAAAAATCCTGCAATTATAAAATTATTTTAGTTCTTGGAGTCTCATGGAAAAGAGTGGTAATCATAGCAAATGTTGCCTAGAGTAGGGAAAGCAGTACCAACAGAGTGACATATCTGTTTCTACATCATGTGGAAAACATTATTAAGCTCTCTTGTATGTCTGCTTTAGTACAATGTTTAATCACACACCATATACAGTTCTTCCCAAGATGTCTGAAGATCAAATCAGGGCAGAATACTCAACGAGGCTCTTATCTGTACCAGTCTCATTTCCTGAAGGAATAAGAAGCTCTCGGGAATAAGGCAGGCGTTACTTCTGGAACAAAGAAAGCTGGTCCCAAGCCTAAGACCATCAAGTCTTTTGCTTATTCTTTTTGCTTCCAGCCTCCCAGCAACTGGTTTATGTGTTTGGTTTTTTCCCCCAGAATTTCTCTGTGATGCCAGCCTTCCTCTTAGTGAAGTATTTTCCAGGTTATCACTATGTTCTTTTTTCCTCTCTTTCTTAAGTATCAGGGGCTTGACAAAAATTCCAAGTGCCCCTTTGTCCCATCCCAAGCCAAAGCCAAACAATTTGGAAGATCTGCCTCAAAGGCATGAGAACTTTATACCTTTTCAGAATAAGATAAGGCTGTCTGTGTGTTCTGTCCTGAGAAGACAACTGTATTTCTCTTTCACTTTTTTTTTAGTAAAAAAATCAGGAGGATACTGATGGTTGACCCTTAAACTGTGATTGTATTAGTAAATCAAACACTGCAGAGACATTTCCCTAGCACTGAGTAGCCAGTTATCACCATACAGTTTGCATACATATCACTAAATTATCTTACATCCCAAAACAGAATGGCCTGAGCCTGGCTATCTCCCTGGCTTGTGCTGACTGAACTATGCCCAAGCATCAGCTGGAAAGCTGCTGGTTTGCACAGAAAAAAATTTGCCAGTACCCAGGCTAACAAGTTACAATACAGACAGTCAAGTTCTCTGGCTGTATTTAGCCTTATGGTATAAATATAGAATCCACGTTTCAGCTCGGATGGGTACAAGTGGTAAAACTATGAACAACTGAGAGTAACAACTCATACTGATTGTCCTGCCCTAAGTAACTTCTTCTCTGGGCGCATTTTTCAAGTGGCATTTTCATACTCTCTTCATGGTATTGCCACGCACCCTGTGATCAGGTCACTCATTAGTTCTATTTCATTCTGCTATGGTTTTCATTTTGGTTTTATTTTTAAAAAGGAAGCATACATGAATTTATTTAAGTAAAGTAGGTTGAAGTCTGCCTTCCTACAACAATGTTGTCTGAAGTACTGTGGATCATTTAAATTGATTCCGCATTTATAGTTAAATTCCAGTATAATTAGAAGGATTTACTCCATGAAACAACAATGAAGCTGTATTTGTGTAAGTACTTGATTAAATCTCTTTTGGAAACTTTTGCTATTTAGACATGGTAGCAACAGGAAAGATTTAACATTGTTTAAGCATTTTAATTTCAGTGTTGCTGTTAATACATAAACTGTACAGACCTACCATAATACAAATTCCACATACTTAAACAGTACTCCTCTCTGTGAAGGATGCTGAAACATTTTGCAAAGTATTCATCATTCTTTGCTACAGATATAAGGATTTTCTGGAATTGCCTCTGGCATTGATTAATGGTAACAGTTCAAGTCAGTCTGAGTCAGGAATAATATTATGCTACTCAAAAAGGCCAACAGGTTATATATCTGAGATAAAATTATCTGAAATGGACTTGTGCTGGTTTTGGCTAGGATAGGGCTAATTTTCTTCACAATGATGTGTATTAGGCTAAGTTCTAGATGTGTACTGAGAACAGTGTTGGTAATACAGGGATGTTTTTATTGTTGCTGGGCAGCACTCAAACAGCATCAAGACCTTTTCCATTTCTTATGCTGCCACATTGGTAAGGGGGCTGGGAGTACATGGGAAGCTGGGAGGAGACACAGCCAGGACAGCTGACCCAAACTGACCGAAGGGATATCCCACACCACAAAGTGACATGTTCAGTACATAAAGAAGGTGGAAGAAGGAGGAAGAGGGGAACATTTGGAGTGATGGTGTTTGATTTCTGACGTCACCTTTATGTATGGCTTTCCTGGGGATGGCTGAACACCTGCCTGCTCATGGGAAATGGTGAATTAATTCCCTGTTTTGCTTTGCTTGCAAGTGTGGATTTTGCTTTAGCTATTATTCTGCCTTATCTCAACCAACCAATTTTCTAACTTTTACTCTTCCAATTCTCTCCCCATCCCACTGGTGGGGGAGCAAGTGAGCAGCTCTGTGGTGCTAAATTGCTGGTTGAGGTTAAGTTACAACAAGGCTCCAAGGCAGTCTCATGAACTAGTATTTCAGCACATTAACAAAAGGGCATGGATTATTTCAAATGTTTTTATCAGCCATTCATCTTCACTGATACAACAGCCTCTCTCTCATTTTGGGACTCTGATTCGTTGCTAATTTCTGGGCAACATTATCACTTCTGGGTTGGATAGAAGTCACACCTATAAACTGCATAAATGGCTGCTGGAGTTGCACTGTTGTCTGATCCCTCTGAATGGCAGTAGGACCAGACTTGCACAATCACCAGCACTATCAACATTACTCTGGTTTCTTCATAATGTGCTGTCTGACTGTAAACAACTTGGTTGCTGGGAATTGTTAACAACATAATTACTATATAACTATATAGCTATATATTATACAGCTAATATTACTTTAGAGAAACTTTTTTTTAAATTAGAATTTAAAGTTTTTAATGACAATTCCTAAAGGATGTAATATGCTTGATGCTTAGATGTCATTATGCTAACATGTTTATGGACAAATTTCATAATGCATATGGGATGCATTACTAAGAAAGAACAGAGGAAAGCAGAATACCTGAGCTACATCATGCCATGTAATGGTAGCCTATTCAAGTTTAAGTAACTTAACCAAGGACAAATAATGAGATAACAGCTAAATGTAGAAGCAAATATGACTTTTTATATATGATAAAGGCAGAAAGCAATAGTTTCAAAGTGGCAAGTTATGCAGGAGGCTGAGTACTACTAATTGATTAGGGAAAAACAGTATTACATATCTGTCTGTTGTGAAAGTAGACCTGGGATGCAGCATTTAAGTTTAGTTATAAGTCTGGGACTATATTTATGATCTAAAACAAAAAAAAATCACAGTTAATTAAAAGCTATTTTCTGATGACATCAAGCTAATGAGCTATAGTATTTGTACGTAAACAAGTCTGCACAGATTTTCCTGCTAAGTATCTTCATGAGCTCATGTCTGCAAATCAAGTGAAAACCCACTAAAACTCATTTTTATTTCCAGATGAGAGAACATGGTGGGATGTTTGTCTGAGACATCAGACACCACAACAATTAACAGCATCATTTCAGAGCTCACTGATGACTTTTTACTAGAACCCGTTTACGCTTAGTGCCTACTTGTGAGTGAGGCTGTGTGTAATGCCATAGTGTTTCTCTCTTCAGGTTACTTCAGTGCAGTTCACACTCAAGTATGCAAATCTCCCCCATAACCTATAAAGGTGCATAACCTATAAAGCTTCAGGCCTTGCACCTTTATAGCAGTAATTCTCTTCATCACTCAGAGCAAATATGAGATGGCACCATGCTCTCAAAGCCCCTTCTGTGCTAGACCAGAGATTGAACCTCTCCAAGCCCCTCTGACCTGTCTGGTTTTGACAGCTATAGAGCTATGGATTACCTGAGGTTTACCATCATGTCCCATACACATTGGAAATCTGCCTTCTCATCTGGAATTGCCAAGAAGTTTGTCATGCTCAGAGGGAATCAGAAGACCAAGTAATTCGGTAGTCAGGTAGGGGACTGATTGTCTAGGGAAGCTCCCCCAGGACATTTCTGTCCTGCTTCCTCCTCACACACTGTTGTGGCACCACTAAGTGGTGTTACTCCTGATTTACTCTAGCAAATGACATAAAGAAGTGTGCCTTATGCTTTCAAATTCACCTGGTTCAGGAACTATCAACCAAAGTTATGTGACCGATCTTAACTGATGAGAAAGCAACTGAAGCAAAAGGATTTTCACAGGCCAGGGGAGATGATGCTTCACCCCTGCTCAAGCCTAGCAAGGCCACATATGGAGCATTGTGTTTGATTTTGGTCCACACAGTTCAAGAAAGACAAGGAACTACTGGAGAGGGTCCAGCAGCCACAAAGATAATCACAGATCTGGAGCATCTCTCTTACAAGGAGAGACTGGGAACTGGGCCTGTTTGGTCTAGAGAGGAGAAGACTCAGAGGGGATCTCATTAAAATATATAAATATCTCAAAGGTGGGTGTCAAGAGGATGGGTGTCAGACTCTTTTTGGTGGTGCCTAGCTACAAGGTAAGGAGCAATGGCCATAAACTAAAACACAAGAAGTTTCACCTCAATGTGAGAAAGAACTTCTTTACACTGAGTGTAGCACAGCTCTGGAATGGGTTAGCCAGGGAGGGTGTGGAGTCTCCCTCTCTGGAGACATTGAAAATCCAGCTGGATGCATCCCTGTGTAACCTGCTCCAGGTGACCCTGCCTTAGCAGTGGGGTTGGATTAAATGATCCCCAGAGGTCTCTTCCGACCCTAACTGTTCTTTGATTCTGTGATGACAGTCCAAGTCCTTATGTCCCAAAACTTAGTCTTGGGAAGCCAGTAACATCCTGCAAGGTTTGGGAACTGGAATATTTTCTGCAAGCTGCAGCACAATAATAAAATGCCTTATATACAGATACATTATTCACCAGGCAGGGAAAATAAAATTGTTCCTATCCAAAAGAGGACAGAAAATAAACATCTACTATCATTCAGGATCAAATGAAGATATGTCCTGAAATACAAAAGTTCATATTTGGATTTTTTTCTCTCTCTATGCACTGCTGCCACCAAAGAGATTACAATATCTTATAAATACCTCCTAAAGAAGGAAAAGAAAGGCATTGTCAGGAAGTGGACATGACTGCAAAGTCATTTTTACAGGCTTTGGAAACTACATTTTGGAAAACAATAATAATAATAGGATTTTTTTAGTGCTGGGAAGGCAGGGTTGACACACAATGTGTTTTGCTGGATTTAGATTGTGAATGCTTTGAATATTTATAAATGTTTATAAGAGCTAAGAATGATTATTGCTGCTCATTGATAAAGAAGCCCCTTCTTTCTCAACGGTACTAATAGCATCTGCAGCGCTGAGACTCATAAAGCATTACTGTTGGCTTTTAGGATGATTCATAGGCCTGTTTTAACAGAGAGAGGCATCTTAGCATAGCACTTGGAGTCAGCAATTCCTCCCTTCAGATCTGGGCTCTGATACAAAATTTTCTTTATAGCCTTGAGCAGTTCACTTAATCTTTCTGCCTCATACTCCATGTCTGTGAAATATGTAGTTACCATATTCACCTAACAGTAAAGAAAGGTCATTGTTTCTGTCCTCCAAAAATACTTCCCTTAGGACAGACCTCACCTCAAAGTCACTTGAGATCTGAAAGTTATCCTGTGGATTTTGAACCTTCAAGACTGGGTTAAAAGTTCTTCTGTGCTTCATGGTACAGAATTTCTCTCAACAGAAATACCTACTGGCAAACCTAAATCCTGGATGGACACGCTAGCTGCCGATAGCACAGACTTGAATATATATAATGTGGATGCTTAGTGAGCTTCTGCTTGAAGGTGGAAGGAAGAGTCCAACTAAAAGACAATATAGATGCAGTTCTTGCAGTTGGGAAGATAGAGATTTGGAACATAGACACTAAAGCTACTCTATTACATAATTTTATACTGAAAAAAAAACAAACAAAAAAGCAGGTTTTTTTTTTCTTTCAAAATAGTAATAATATTAAAAGGATATATTCAGGAATAGTCTAGGAACTTTGCTGAGTATTTTTTAATCCTTAAATTGTCCTTTCTATTCTTTAAGGGTCCAATGTTCCCATTTACTCTAGAAGTTGCATTATGGTATGACAAAAAATTAGTTCTAGACTCCTCTTGTGGGATGTTAAATGACACCATTAGAAACATGGCAGTGAGAAAGATGTATCAAGAAAACTTATCCTAAACCAATTAACAGCAAGTTTCTCTGAGCAGCTGGGAAGTACAATACAGATATATACATGCTGTCTCATGAACATGGTATCTCAAGTACCTCAGGAAAGAAAAAAGAACTGCCTGCAGCAAAAGTCAAATCCTTCTGTTCTTCTGCACTGGCTAATGATACCAACCAAACCAAAAATTTAGACCACTGGGAAAGGAGAACTGCAGCTGTGATGTCTCCTCCCAAACTAACACCACAATTTTATCTCTCTGCAGTGTTTCAGTCTTTTTTTTTTTAATTAAATGAGTCATGCAGCATAGTGTGTCTACTACTTTGCTGTAGAGCTGGATGAAACTTGATACTTATATTCTACAAATGTATTATATGTTAAAACAAAACTGATCTCAAACTCTGCATAGACCGATTTTTTTCAGGAAGCTGAGGGCCAAAGGGGTGGGGCCTGTGACCATCGGACTGTGTAATCATCCAGCCAGTAAAGGCAACATTTAACCTTTGATTAGATTGATGAACCTCTAATAAACATTCTTTCATGGAAGGCAGATTCTAACTCCGAATAAGCATAAGCTTTTCTATTAGATTTAAATCAGTTTCTCTTGGTTCTATATTTTGACAGCAGAAACATACAATACTTTAAACATGCTTTATTTTTTTTTCTAATTTCATGCAAAACCTATTCTAAAAATAATTTCTGTGATTTCTGCTTCCTTCAATTCCTTGAGTAATATTTACTTTTACTGGTTGACAGTCCAGTATTTCCAATGTATACTGTTGCCATCTAGTGTTAAAAACCCAGCAGTGTATTTAAAATTCTATTTTCCATTTTTAGAAGATTAAGCACATATTTATATGTCTCCACTAGTCTTTAAATTAGTTTGATTCTCTTTTGTGTCTCTTCACCTTATCAACCATTTGTGATAAAGGCAACCCAACTTCTACCATGTCTACTGCGTATCTTTTCTAAGGTCAGCTATTGATTTCAGCTCTCTTGGGCCACCTAGGCATGGTACAGCAGTTGGGAACTATGATGGGAACTGAAATTGTTCCCCCAAAACTCTGAGGAATATGGGATCTCCTTCAGGAAGATGAAAGGTTATCCCAAAGGGAATGAATGTCACCTAACTAACACACTTATAATACAGGTATTTACCTTTTAAGCTCCCTCTCTAGTCATTGAAAAGTTACTGGTACTTTCAGAGAACAATTCATGTCATTCCAAAGTAGAAGAGTAAAACAGGTCACATAACTGATGTGCTTTAAAATTGCCTATTTCTCCCTTCCATCACAGCATCAGGTAGAAAACACAGGTGGAGACATCTAAACTAGAGATGTCTAAGGTCAGATTAGATGAATCTTACCTTAACTCACTCTCTTGAGTTCTGAAAAGAATTTATTAACTGTCCAAATTTGGACTTAAGCCTGTCTTTTAAATAGCCCTGTTTGAATATTCCTCATGAGTGGTAATGAGATTTTCAAGTTATGTGCTCACTGAGGACAGATAGAATCCTTTAAATCTTTCCTAATCATTTTAAGAGAGGTCTACAGAACACTGGAGAAAGAAGGACATTTGATTACATAATTGATTAAAGTGAAGATATAGCAAAGCTTCCAAGACCATTCCTTTAGACCTGGAAACCCAAAGCACAGTCCAACCCAATAATTCCTCATAATGGCAAATAACTGGAGAATAAGGATTCAGTTGTGGCATTTTCCTGTAATATTTAGAAAGACAGTAGAATGGGGTTTGGTTTGGTTTTTGTTTTAAGCCAACAGTTTTCATAGAATTGTGTCTACATTAAAAGAGAAATTTTGGCTTATCCCAGTCCATATGAGACTTGCCACTGATTTCAGTGAGATCAGGACTGCATTCTCAGTGTTGCTGCTGTCCACTCTATTATGTAGCTAAAACTTACAGAGCACAGTGATACATGAAGGAGTATATGAGGTGAAAGTTTAAGCCAAAAGACAGTGTCTTGGAAAGAGTAAGATTCAAGAAATATGCAACTTTTTCCTCTCTTTTTTGTCAAGTAGTCCTGTCTGACTATTAAACATACACTCCCAGGTCTCAATTCCTGTGACTGTCCCCCCATGTGTTTAAATTTCTGTTAACACAGTTAACTCTGCTTCCATATGGCACAGCAGTGGCACTTGGTTGCTGTGATTAACTCCAGGCATTGGCTGGGAAGGTAAATGAAAAGGCATGCTTTCTGCTGAAGCAATTTGTCAGTGAAGTACTGCAAGCCGTATGTTTCTCTATCTTCCAAATATTTGTGCTGATGTTGCTAGAAAGCACTGTTATCCAAGGAAAAGGAGATGCATGATATATAGTGCAGTGATAGATTAGTGAAAGTATACAGCACTTGCCTAACGCATTTTCAGCTTCCAAACTCGGTGCTTTACAGCCACTGATGCTGCTGCCACTAGAATTCCCACCACCAGGACTGCCACTTTGTGGGCCCCATTACTTTCCTGTAGTGTTTTTGTCTCCTGAGGGATGTTACATAAAATTGTAAAAACTAATGATAAATAAATCAGATAAGTCTGGTACTGCGTTAAATGCATGTCCTCACTAAGATTAAATAATTTCAAGTTGGTTTTTATTCAGTAACTTTTCTGACAGAAAAATAAAATTAATTCTCCAGACTGGCCCAGACAGCATCCTAGGGCCAGTCTTCATCCTGCCAAATTCCAGCTGAAATTACTTAGCCCAGTTCATCTCCCAGATGTAATCTCTGCAGCACCACTTTATTACACCTTATTACTGCCATGGAATTAACACTCCCTAAACCAGGTAGCTTCCATAACAAGCATGGAAGTGACTACCAAAGGAATGAGAACTCAAAATGGTAGTTACATCCAGATGAAGCTGTATCTGTCTCTATAGTAACTCAACCTAGTCCAGCTTTAAGGGTTGAAAAGCACTTTTCCCTGATCCTCTTATCTCCACTATACCAAATTCATTCTGTAGAGATCCCAACTCTGCAGCTGAAAGATCTAGTATCAAAATAATAAATTACTCACATTTTTTATTTAATTAAATGAATAAAATATAACCAAGCTATAAAATAGGGACACCAAAATAGTACATGCCATCCATTTAGATTTTAGAACTGTCAGCAAATTCTATCAGGAAATTATCTTCTCAATATAAATGAACACAGGAAAGCGCTTAACTGTTTTTAATTTAGCAACAGGTAAATCAGAATGGTGTCCTAACTTTAATGATCAAGAGGTAGCTACTCCATCCTCCCAAAGCTGAAGAATTAATGCAAGGATAGAGGTTAACAGCAGCAATTAATTGTTAGTACAGTCATAAATGTCTTCTTTTAAGCATATTGATTAAAATGTGATAAAGATCCCATGGGACAGAGCTCTACAGGGTGCAAGCCCTCTGCATTACTTGGATGAAACTCCTTTCAGTGTCAGCAGTTTTCACAACTGGTGACATCACAGAACTGGGCCTTTATAGAAATCATAGAATATAAAGGAACTGACTGGGCCATCTTTAAACAAATTAGCTGCTTCTTTAAACAGGTTGGCTACATCTTTACTGTACTTACAGTGCTCTAAAGTCCAGTTCATCACAAAAACCTACTGGTAGTGGTTACGAGTGACTGCCAACCTCCCAGTTATATGACAGTGTGGATGCACTCATTAGGTACCGATTTGTTGTTTCAAAGAGCACACAGGATGGTCTAGATGCTGACCACCACCAAAAGAGCTAAGAACAGGCACAGTGGGGGAGACAGCACTGGTCTGGGGCACCCTTTTTCTCAGATGAGAACTGGGAGGAACAAAAGCCTGCTCAGAACCCACAGACTAAGTGAAAGGAGTTAAGCCACCAGCCCACAGCTGCCTGCTGTGTGAGTGCAAGTCCTTTGGTTTTCTAACAAGGCGCAGTGTGGAATGCACACTGGCTGAGATCTGGGAAGTCAAAGTAGGAACACAGAAGCAGAAGAAATGGAAGGAAAAAAAAAATGTGGTTCCTGTTCCATTCTCAGAATTTTAAAGACATTTAGTCATCCTTTGGGTATGGACAGGCAATCATTGCTGTATTAAATGTTATGTTCATTTAACCAGGGTTCTTGCAGGAGAAAAAACATCTAATGATTCTTGCCTCTAACTAGTGGGATAACTGTACACCTGACTATGCAATGTCAGCCTAAATAGCATTTCCAATGCTATCAGCAAAACTTCACATTTTTTATTGGTATTTGTTAACATAAATTTTCAACTTGAAAAGCACATTGCTCACTTCCTGCTGTTTCTCTAGTCTCATATGTGTGTTAATGAGGCAGTTTTTTCTTAATAGGTTTTAAAAATGATTTAATTCTTTGCATATTGCTTATGTTCAAATAATATATAAATAAAATCTGCGTCTTCCAGCCCTACGCTCTTCTAAAATGACTGCTTAGTTTAATGGTAATCCTCCTTTTTCTATCAAAACACACCAGAAAAAAAAAGACTTTTGCTATGCACAAGGCCTTTAACTGTTTTCTAAAAATTCCTGTCAGTGTCCATAGATTTCATATTTAAGATACCTATAAAATCATAACAAAATTTTTTGAAAAAAATGTGAAAAATGTACACTCAGAATGAATAGTTCTAAACCTTGCCGAGAACTGGATAAATGGACTGCCATAGAGTTCTACTCTGTGTAATAGAATGGTGCCAAGAACTATGCACAAATCTATTTGTGACTCTGAATAAAATGCTGCTTTTATTTCTTCCTTATTATCGGGGAAAAAACCCAAACAACAACAACCACCCCCAAGAAAATGAGCCTGAAATTTGCCCAGCTTTTTCAGGACTGTTTTTAGCAGTGCTCTGGCACTGAATTTAAGTAAGAAGTTTAGAACTGTAGTTGCATGTATGCAATTCCTTTTCTTTTGTATAAGCAAGCCTGATTCATTTCTTGTGAAATAAAGGTCAAAATCCTCCTTGATTACCCTGGGGCTTGGATGGCACTTATGGATGGCTGTCATACTAAGTGGTGTATGCAAAGAACAAATCACCAAATGCAGGAAGTCCAACCCATAAATCTTACTGGACAAACTCAGAGAAAATATTAAAAAAAAAAAAATTCTTCAGTAGGAAATGTGAATTTGGGAATTATAACTACATGGTAAGCAAGATTATGAATAACAATCATAAAACTCTATTGTGCTCCCATTTCACAAAATATATTACTTTTTAAGACTTCTTCTGTTTAGAGCTTCCAAAGACAACTCTTTACTACCACAGATCACATTGGATCACAAATCACGAGGATTAGTAATGATGAGGTATAGAATTACTGATAATGTATTAAGCTTTGATCTTCTCCGCAGACACCCCCTTGTCGCAGGGGAGAAGCTTGCATGCCCTCATGAGGTTGTGTGCTATGCTGGCGGTGGTATGTGCCTCCGGTACAGTCTCCCATGCCAGACAGGTCTCAGCTGAAGGGTCAGACAAAGTGTAACCACGGGCAGGATGGGCTCACTAGCCCTCTGGCAACTATCTTAGGAGAAAGACAATTCTAACTCTTAACCTAGGCGGATGGAGCTCGCTTAGCCCTGTAAGGCCATCCATCTACAAGAAGGAAACTCTAATCAAATCTATGTCCTGAGGTATTCGCTGTCACCGTCCAAGCTCGCTCGGCCCTGGCAGATGAACCTTAGGACTAAAGGTGGGGCCAGTTCTGCGCACGCTGTGCCTCACCTAAAAAATCCATTGCGCAGGCTCGAAGGATTCACGCACGTTGCAAAGCCCTGCAGTGACAGGCGAGAGTCAACATGGCAGGTGATAGGAAGTGCTGGAAGCTGCACCTAACCCTGCATGCAGGCGGTTCAGGATATTGGTCATTTGAGACTGACCCCGGAGATGACAGTCTCTTGAGGCAGCATCCTGAATGACCAAGCAGCCTTTTTCAAGGAGAGCACTGCTTGCTCCACACAGAGAGGGGCCTAGAAAAGGTGGCCTAACCAAAGCTCAACTCCTCACCTGGTTGGCTAACCACAGCCAACCGGCATCTTCTGATGCAGTCAAAGAGACAAAGGCCTACACCTGCCTCCAAAGGTTGACATTCACATGTTGGAACATCAGAACCATGCTTGATACTGTGGATAGTGGACGTCCTGAGCATCATTCTGCTCTAATTGCCCACGAACTGTCACATCTCAACATCGACATTGCTGCTCTCAGTGAAGTTTGTCTTCATGAGGAAGGCAGCCTTAAAAAACATGGTGCCGACTACACATACTATTGGTCGGGCAAACCCAAAACCAAAAGACACCTTTCCGGAGTTGGCTTCATGATTAAAAACTCCATTGCCTCCAAACTTGAAAATTTGCCGACAGGTCATTCTGATCACATTATGTCCTTATGCCTCCCATTACTCAACAAGCAACATGTTGTTCTTTTTCACATATATGCCCCAACTCTCCAAGCTGACCCTGCGGAAAAAGACACCAACTTGCACTGCCTCACCCAAAAGTCATTTGTTCTCAGAAAACTGCAAGAGAAATGTAGGGAACAGAACAAAGGACTCTGTAACCTTCGTTGACCTCACCAAAGCTTTTGACACTGTGTGCAGAAAAGTTCTGTGGCAGATCCTGGAACACTTAGGATGTCCCCCAAGTTCCTCAAAATGATCATCCTACTACATGAGGATCAGCATGGACAAGTCAGATGCACTCTATGAGCCCTTTCCAATAACCAATCATGTGAAACAGGGTTGTGTTCTTGCACCAACTCTATTCACAATCTTCTTCAGCAGGATGCTCCAAAGAGCCAAGGCAGACCTCAGTGAAGAAAATGGCATCTGCATCTGATACCGTACCGATGGAAGCCTATTCAACCTAAGGTGAGTGAAGGCCCACACTAAGACCCTAAATTGCTGGAATTTTCAGGCTAGTAAACGAACAATGTATGTGTAAACATACATTTTCAGGCTAGTAAACCAAAGACAAATTTGCAGGTGCAAGCTGCTGAGATAAGAGTGGAATTTGTCTAGAGACCTTGAGCTGGTGCAGAAGTGAGAGAAGTCTGCAGAAGCTCCGCAAAAGAATACATCTAAGGAGCTCTTTTTATAAAGATAAAAATATGATAAGACTGTTTGGATCCAGCAATTTTGTGAACTATATATTACTTAATATTTAGCTATAGCCGTGTGTTGTTAGATCGTTTGCATGGGGTGTGTAGGTTTTAGAATTGTGTGCAACTGTGAGGAAATATAGCTCTGTGTAAAGCTCTCCTTGTACTTAGTATATCCCCATACAGAAGAAGACAAAAAGTGTTAATGTAAACATAGTTGGTGCTTTGAGGCTTCTTCTGCCTTTGTTTCACCATTCCTCAAGTAACTGTAACCTATGACGAAGAGGACTACAAAATAAACTACGAAAGAAAACCATAAAATTGGATGCAGTCAAGTGCTTTATTTAACGATAGAGGTAGAAGCCTCTTAAAGCCTCACTAAAGACACACTGTAACTGTGTCTGTGGAGATTCAGGCGTTGTGACATAAATCACCTTGTCCGTGAGCTGCTTTTTGCTGACAATGCTGCCCTCGTTGCTCACACAGAAGCAGCTCTGCAGCGCTTAACATCCTGCTTTGCAGAGGCTGCTGAGCTTTTTGGGCTGGAAGTCAGCTTGAAGAAGACAGAAGCTCTCTACCAATCTGCACCTCAGGAAGTCTTCTGTCATCCCCACATCACCATAGGTGAATCAGAGCTTAAGTCAGTTCAGCAGTTCACCTATTTGGGAAGTATCATTTCCTTGGACGGTAACATTGATGAAGAGATAGACAACAGGTTAGCAAAGGCATACAGAGCCTTCAGAAAACTCCATAAAAGAGTCTGGTCCAATAAACAGCTGAAGAAAAGTACAAAGATCAGTGCCTACAGAGCCACTGTACTGTCTACTCTTTTATATGGGTCTGAATCATGGGTCACCTACTGCCACCACCCGCGGCACCTCGAACGCTTCCATCAGCGCTGCCTCCGTACAATCCTAAACATCCACTGGTCTGATTACGTGACCAATGTGTCCGTTCTTGAACAGGCAGGGGTCACCAGTATCGAGGCCATGCTGATGAGAACGCAGCTGTGCTGGGCAGGGCACATCTCCAGGATGGAGGATCACCGCCCCCCAAAGATGGTGCTCTATGGTGAACTCGCCACCGGCTGCCGCAAGAGAGGAGCCCCAAAGAGGAGATACAAGGACTCCCTGAAACAGTACCTCAGACTTGGTCACATTGACTGCCATCAATGGTCCACTCTGGCCTCCAATTGGGATTCATGGAGACACACCATTCACAACGCTACTGCTTCCTTTGAGAACGCACCCAGAATCAGTCTCGAGGAAAAAAGACAACGCAGAAAGAACTGTTCCTCGCCAATATCACCTAAGGAGACATTCCGCTGTGCCTTTTGTGACCAGACTTGCCTATCCCGAATCGGCCTTTTTAGCCACCAGCACACTTGCAGCAAGTGTGGGTAGTGCCCTTCCCAAATCTTTGTTCTTCAAGCCTAGTCATGATGATGATGATGATGATCAATCTCTGATAGACTTTTGAGTAGTTAAATTAGTTGTAAATATGCAATGTATGGAGCATGTATTATAGAGTAACCTCTGTAAAAGTCAGCCTTCAGGTTTTTGTTTTGCTCATTAGAGTAACTTGTATTTGCATCTTTCCCATAAAGGATAAAATTATTCTGAACCCATAATTCTAATACCTTCACAACTGAAGGCTTTTCCTGCTTGCTTGCTGTTTTGTGTCTGGGTCAAATTGGCTGTCCATTGGTGCCAGTCTCATTCAGAAGCACTGCAAATTACTCTACTGAAAAAGAGCAGCATTATGTTATTTATAACCAAAATTTATGTCTCAAAAAAAGTCAAGTAGGCAAGCTTACATGTGCACAGAAACTAGATAAAAACACTCATTTCCAGCTGCTGAAGGTAGTGCATTTTAAATATGATAGTGACTCCTGCTGTCCAAATCCCTGAACAGTCTGAACTCAGGAGTAAACAAGGGCTTTGAAGCAAAAGCCACCACAACTCAGAACCTCCTGAGAAAGGAGGTTCTGATTTTATTTCAGCACCTCCTCTTAGTCTTTGTGCCACTATCTCACTCCAGCCTCTTCCTCTCCTTCACATTGTCATTGATCATAAGACATGGAAACTGAAAACTACCAAAGTCTCAAGAAATTAAACATTCAGTTCAACATGCAAAATCTACCAGAGAAAAATCACCAATGATAGTGAAAGATTGTCCAGTTCTGAAAAACAACATAGGTATAATATCAAAGTAGTCGAAGTGAGAAATTGGTTTGCTTGTTTTGGAGATTTCTCTGGAGTCTGTTAGGAAAGACACTTTGTCTTTAATGGACTTCAATCAGAATTTTTATTGTACAAGACCTTTTTTTTTTCCTCACTATGCAGATTCCGTTCACTTCAGAAAAGAAACCTGGAACCAGACATTTAGTAAGCCAGAACCACATTTCCTTTATATGACTGAGCTAAAGTGAGTGCAAGTGTAAAGCAAGAATATAAGTATTTTTGACTTGAATTACTAAAGTTAGAATTCTGCATCCAATTTAGATGAACGATTTAGATTAAAATGTGTTTGTTGGCTTCCATTAAAACTTTGATAAATTAGAAAGCCCGATTCAGTTTTCGTGCTTTTATAAACCACAACATAAATTGACTAACACAAGTATTATTTATGGTTTCTTCATTTGTATAAAAAAACTATAAAGCTAAGGAAACTTTAGGGTTTTTTTTTCTTTCAACATGCTTTCTTTTTTATTTCCTTGCCAGTCAGTTTTATCCAAATAATGCTACTGTTATAACAGATACAACTTCTGCTGTTGAGATAAAAGCGGTTACTGATAGCACTAGTAATTGAGTTTGGCTTTCTGCAACTCCATTAAACCATGGTCATATCACAGGCATAGCTAAATGGGATAGAAGAACACTATGGACAGATGTTTTAATTGTAAGTAGATATGTAAAAGGTCTCTAGGGAATTCCATTCTGTGTTTCAGACCCCTACTCCAAGGTAATTTATAATTCTTAGCATGTTTTTGCACATGCTGCCAATTTTATAGCATCAACCAATTTAACATGCATATGCTTTATTCTTTATTCCAGCTCACTTAAGAGATCATGTTAATATCAATTTTTTCCACCAGAAGCTAAAGTTAAATTTACAAGTCATAATTGATTGTGTCTATTTTTCCTTTTTTAACAAGAGGCAATGTATTTGCCCTTTTGAAGTTCTGTCACGCTTCTCCAATCCTCTGTATGTTTTCTACGTAACTGCTCGTATCTGTAAGATTGCTTACTGTCTATGTAACTCAATTTATGAGGTCCAGGCAAACTGATAAACATCTGATTTCTCAAAATACTCTAGCTATCATTCTCCTTCTCTTTCAACACCTATTTTTCTCAATCTTTGTCTTCCTCTGAAGACTTACCATTTTCATCTAGCAGTTCTGTTAGCCACCTCCTTCTGCTGAGCATTTTAGTAAACACTAGTGTATGTCATTTTGTAGAAATGCAGACTAATAGTTTAATTCTTTTCTTATCCTTCTCAGTACCTCTAGGAGTTGGCATTCAGTTCCCTGCAGTCAGATTCAACTATATTGTATAGCTCCCTTCCTATACTGATTAAACTTGCCTGTAAAATTAGATTTCTTTGTTCCAATTCTTCTTACAAGAAAAGCTGAGAGAAACAAGAGAGAAAAGGAGGAATCTCTCTCCTTTAACAGTTAGATAGTTAGATATCTTGTCATTTACAGATTAATTTTATATCTATTTTAACTATTACAACATTGTCTTCAGTTTCAATCCATTTTTTCCTTGAGCTGTATGTCCTCAGCTTTTGCTGCAGTAATCCCTCTCTCTTAGGAACATATTTGAAACCACTAATCCAAATCAATTTATAGGTTCTCTGAGTGCATAACAAAAATAATGAAAACAGATGGTAACTTACCCATGTGGGAAATCTGCTTCTAAAAATTGGGGTTTATTCTGATTAAAGGTTTCAAAAAGGTTAGAAAACCTCTTGCCATCCTTTATTACATTAAAAGCAATGAACCTCACTTTGATAATACCAATTTCTATAACTTTGAGTGCCATGAAATTCCGTACTGCAAATCCCTAAAATACTTCATTTTCTTTCTTAGTTATCTTTCTCTAATATAGGCAAGGTCATATTTCTTGAAAAATGAAAATTTCTTCTCCAAACCTTAGTTTTGACCTCACATTTCCCACATTGTGAATGAGTTAGTTGCAGTATCCAACTTGTCATTGATCAAATGGTGTAATTTCTGTTGGTGTCCCAGTGCTTTCAATTAAAGATTTGTTTCAAGATATGATACATGCTGTTTTTCAGATTGTTTCTCTGGAGTTATCTAAAATTGTGGTTTTTTACTGCCACACTGAAACTGCTTCTATTTCTTGCTTATGTTATTTCCCAGCAAACTGTTACTGATTTTTTTTCTCTAGAATAATTATTTTGAAAATTCTTTGCCCTATGTTATATAGTGTTTCTTTCAACCAAAATAAATCTGATTTTACATTCAACAGCAACTGATTATAGGGAAAAATGTCTTTCATATAAAAAGTCTGCAACTAATATTGATTTGCTGAAAACAATTACTTCTCTGAATGTAGTTGTTGATAAACTACTGTATATCTGTGAATACCTTTTTCACAAAGCTCCTATAAGATGTTTCTGTTCATAAAGTCTTTCCATTCCCCATGGTCTTTGGAGAGCAATTTGTCTGCTGACATTACATCCCTGCAGACCGGGGAGCTGAGAGGGATGCTGGGGCTTGTCTGATAAGGCAAGCAGATAGCGGCCAGATTCAACCAAGAGTCCAGATCATCAGGTGGTGGAGCAGGTCTACGGTCAAGCTGGGAAGCCACTCTGCAGGTCTAGGCAGGGGCCCAGTTTAGCAGGCTACACAGACAGGCCAGTCTGGTTCCCCCTGGCACTGTCAGGAGCCTCTCTCCACTTTTCCCAGGAGGAAAGGGGCTGCTCTGAGCTGCACCACTGCTAAGCTGGTCCTGATTCCCAGCACCTCAGCCTTCAGGAAGGGGAGTGCTGTCTTATGCACCCATGGTTTCCCTAACATGAATAAATATTTGTCTTATACTGAGAGGAGTAATAAACCCAATGAGGGAAGAGCAACAGCATAACCTCTTGTTTTGGTAGTACTGATGATAAAAATTAAGGGAAAAATGTCAACAGCAAAAGAAACTTCTGAAGAGCTGTGGAATACACAGAAAATCACACATCAAGTAATATTTAGGACAATGAGGCTTTTCTCCAAGATTTGGGTTTTTTTACAGGTGGTGAGTTTTTTCCTGAAAAAATGAAACCAGAAGCAACTGACCCCTTGGAAAAAGGCCAGCTGCTTGGATTATGTGTTCATTTCCATTTTCATTTTATGTATCAGTTTTGTCTTCATTATCTCCATGAGCTCCCTTCTGCTGTCTAATGATTTTACTGCTGCTGCACCACTTTCCTGTTTCTTTCTGTTAACATTAAATGTTGCTAAGTAACTGAATCGGGATGTGGTATTCTTTGGCAAAACTGTTCTATTCTTTGAAATATATATAAGGATTACTCAGCAAAACGAAAATTACTCTCCCAAAGGAAAGAAGACCATTTGCATGTAGCACAAACCTCATTTTCAGATGATTTTTAAGAAAAAAACTAAAAGTGATTCCTATAAACATAATGTATATTTCCAAACCAGATAGTTAAGGAAATATGAATACTGATTTACCTTCTCCATGAGGTTATCCTAAGCCACACCAAATAACACAATTCATTTTGTTTTAATAATGTGTCTAAGCTCTTACAAGCAAAGTAACTTAAAGGCAAAATAGCTTGGCTTTTCATCAGCTCAAGGACATTTAGAGAATTCACCTTTGCTGTAAATTATTAAATAGAAATCATAATGTAAGTATTTTAGTAGCAAAGAAATGGGAAAGATGGAATTTACGATTTTATCTAGGTCTCCTAATTTCATGTTAACATGGCAATGATCTAATGTCTCGTGTGCTACTCATATGGACCTGCAATCAGCAATAAGGGTAACTATCCCAATTGCAAAACCCAACTGAGTGAATGCAATTTTCACTTTACATCTCTCTAAAACAATCAAAAGCACTAGCAGTCACACTGCAGACCAGTTTGTTCGATTTCCACTGTGAAGGTTAAACTGTTTTAGTATTAAATAAAACATAAGAGAGGACTGTGACACCTGAATAAAAAAATTACCATAGAACTTTATGAGAAACATCTGAAACAGAATAGTGTCAATCATTATTAAATTATTCAAGAACTGCTTGAGCTGCTCTGTGTTGATTAGACCAGTCTTAAAAGCTTCCAAATTATTTTGTTTTACAGTGTTAAATCCCTCCAAAGTGAAAAACATATTTTCTTTTGGACATTTTTAACAAAGATATGCACTTGTAATGAATAAGAAATATTTTCAAATAAATTTCTCGGTCTTAGATGAATTTTTTATAGGCAGGTGTGCGGACTACCAAGATAGCAGCTGTTCCTTACATGGGAAATATCTCTACATTTTCTCATTTGAAAATTTATCATATTTTATTAAAAAAGGCAGATGAACAGGTATCTTAACCATTAAATAGCAAAATGACTTCTTAAACACTAGCAAAACTATTTTAGTTATGAAGTTTAGAGATATGAAATTACATTTGAAAGAGAGGATGGCTCAGTACTGTGGGCAATAACCACTTTACATCTGCTTGTCGAGTAATCACAAGAGTTTTAGACACTTGGAATGAAACCACATATACACAGTCTTATAACAATTGACTCTGTGCTAAAAAAAATAATTTAAAAATCATATTCTTCCAGCTCCCTCTATTGTATAATTAATATAAATATGCTGATGCTAGCAGGTGAAATATTGTAATAGCTAGGCATGAGTAGCAGCAAATATGAAGGAAAGAGAGTTGTCATGGAAAATCCAATTACCTTTGTACCTCAGCTATTAATAACTTCACTAAATTTGAAGCAAAAAGTGTGACCACCCAAGCTGGGAAGGCACAGTTATCCTTGTCCTTGAACCTATACAAGAAAAGAAAAAAGCCAGAGGAAACACATGACTTCCTCTGTTTCACCTTTCCCTATTGTATCTTTCTTTCCTAAGGTGTGAGATATTCACACAGGGTAACATCCCTTGGATGGGCTTGATACCAGCAGGTGTGACCAGCAGGTTGAGGGAGGTGGTTCTGCCTCTCTACTCCACTTTCACAAGACCCCACCTGGAGTGCTGCACCCAGCTCTGGGAACCCCAGAGGAAGAAGGACATGCAGCAGGTCCAGAGAAGGGCCACAAAGATGGTCACAGGGCTGGAGCACCTCTGTCATGAAAACAGGATGAGAGCGCTGTGGTTGTCCAGCTGGGAGAAGGCTCCAGGGAGACCTTCTACACCTTTCAGTGCCTGAAGGGGGACTACAAGAAAACCGTAGAGGGGCTTTTTACTGGGGCATGTAGTGATAGGACAAGGGGGAATGGCCTTAAACTGAAGAAGGGTAGGTTTAGGATAGACATGAGGAAGAAATTTTTCCCTGTGAAGGTGGTGAGACCCTGCAACAGGCTGCCCAGAGAAGTTATGGGTTCCCCATTCCTGGAGGTGTTCAGGTCCAGGCTGGATGAAGATTTGAGCACACTGGTCTAGTGGAAGGTGTCCCTGCCCATGGCAGGGGGGTTGGAACTAGATGGCCTTCAAAGATCCTTTCCAAACCAAATCATTCTATGATAATTCAGGAAGTGTGATTGGTTGACCTTGACTGGCTGCCAAGTGCTCATCCCACTGCTCTCTCACTCACCCTCTTCAGCAGGACAGTGGGAAAAAATGACAAAAAACCTCATGGGTCCAGATAAGGACAGTGAGATTATTCATCAATTACCATCAGGTAAACCAGTCTCAGCTTGAGGAAGATTAATTTAATTTACTGTGAATTAAAAATAGGGTATTTTAAAAATGGACACTGAGAAACAGAAACAAAACTAAAAACACCTTTTCCTCAACCTCCTTTTTTTCACAAACTCAACTCCACTCTTTGTTCTTGACTTTTCTGGTACCTCCTTCCCTGCACAAGTAGTGCCATAGGGAGATGGGGAACAGGGTTTGGGGGCAGTTCAAAATGCTTTGTCTGTGCCACTCCTTCCTTCTCATGCTATTCTCCTGCTCTAGCATCAAGTCCCTCTTGCAGGGACACTGGGGTGGGGTCCCTGGGTCACACCGAAGGGGAGTCACACTGGGCTGGGAGTCACAGCGAGGCGGGGGTCATGCTGGGCTGGGGGTCACACCGTGGTGGGGGTCACACTGGGTCACACCAGGGTGCGGTCACACTGCAGTGGGGGTCACACTGGGTCACACAGGGGGTTCACACTGGGGTGAGGGTCACTGGGTCACACTGGGGGGTTCACACTGGGGTAAGGGTCACTCTGGGTCACACTGGGGTGAAGGTCATTCTGGGTCACACCAGGGTGAGGTCACTCTGGGTCACACCGGGGTGGGGTCACACTGGGGTGAGGTCACAGAGGGGTGGGGTCACTCTGGGTCACAGTGAGGTGGGGTCACCCCGGGTCACCCCGGGGGGGGGGTCACTCCGGGGGGAGG
>VWZD01001312.1:223440-370202 GCA_013396695.1 Sakesphorus luctuosus | reverse complement strand
AGCTTTGGGGCAGAGCGTGGGCAGCCGTGGCTTGAGGGGTTGGGTACTGGCTCTTAGGGGCGTGTGTGGCTGAGGGAGTTTGGGGCAAGCTGTTAAGAGTCAGGATGGGTAGATGGGCCTGGGGCGAGGGGCAGAAGTGAGGAGTGTGGAGCCTGCCTGGAGGAGTGGGGTGCTTGGATCTCAGTAGGGGTGTGGGAGCATGGGAGCCAGCATGGCTTTGCTAAGGGAAAATCCTGCCTGACAAATTTGGTGGCCTTATACGGTGGAGTCACACCATTAGTAGGTGAGGGAAGAGCAACTGAGTCACCTCCTGGAACTTGTGGAAGGCATTTGGCACTGCCCTGCACAACTTCCTTGTCTCTAAACTGGAGAGACATGGATTTGATGGATGAACTACTCGGTAGATAAGGAACTGGCTGGATGGTCACACTCAAATTGTTGCAGTCAATGGCTCGATGTCCAAGACCAGTGAAAAGTGATGTTCCTCAGGGATTGGTATTGGGACTGGCCCTGTTTAACACTTTGTCAGGGGCATGGACAGTGGGATTGAGAGCACCCTCAGCACATTAGTGGATGACACCAAGTCTGGTGCAGCTGACATGCTGGAGGGAAGGGATGTCATTCAAAAGGACCTGGACAGGACAGAGGTGGGCCTGTGTGAACCTCATGAAGTTCAGCAAGGCAAAGTGCAACGTCCTGCACCTGGGTGGGGCACTCCCAAGCACAAATACAGGATGGGTGGAGAGTGGATTGAGAACAGCTCAGAGCAGAAAGACTCTGAGGTGCTGGTTGACAAGAAGCTTGATATGAGCCAGCAGTGTGTGCTGGTAGCCCAGAAAGCCAAACATGTTCTGGGCTGCATCAAAAGAAGTGTGGCCAGCAGGTCAGGGGAGGTGATTCTGCACCTCTGCTCTGCTCCCCAGATACTCCACCTGCAGTGTCACGTTCAGCTGTGGGATCCTCAACATAAGAAGGATGTTGACCTGTTAGAGTGAGTCTAGAGAAGAGCCATGAAAATGATCAGAGGGCTGGAGCACCTCTGCCATGAACACAGGCTGAGAGACCTAGGGAGACCTTTAGAACAGGCTACCAGTACTTAAAGCAAGGGCTACAAGAAAGCTGGAGAGGCACTTTTACAAGGGCACGTAGTGACAGGACAAAGGGGAATGTCATCAAACTGAAAGAGGGGAAGTTTAGATTGGGTTTTAGTAAGAAATTCTTTATTCTGAGGATGATGAGGCACTGGTACAGCTTGCCCACAGAAATGGTGGTATCCCATCCCTGGCAGTGTTCAAGCCCAAGGAGGATGGGGCTTTGAGCAACCTGGTTTAGTGGAAGGTGTCTTTACCCATGGCAGGTGGGGTTGGAACTAGGAGATGTTTAAGGTCCGTTCCAGCCCAAACCATTCTGTAATAAAGACATTTCCATCAATGTGAGGGGAGTGCTAAACAATTTAGGGGAAAGAAGAGTGTTGTGGTTCATACTACACCTTGGAAGCAATACAAGGATTTGAAAAGCAAATAGGCATGAATAGAGTTTGTGGTGAGAGTTTGGGGGAAAGGACATGGTAAATTTTGGAAAAGGTTCTTGTTAGGTGCAGAGGAAGGCTGAGTTAGGAGTAGGAGGGAGATTTCAGTTCGTGCTGAGGCCTAGACAGTGTGTTCTGTTTTGTATGGTGTATAGATTTTTAATTAAAGAAAAACTCAGTTGGCTAACTCAATTTGTGTTTCTTCTGGCTTTATATTTGTCTGTACCCTGTCCTGTTCTAACTAAAATATCAGGCAAATGCTGTTCAAGAGTGCAAATGGATAAATAAATTCATAGTGATGCTTGACTGATGTGGCCTAATACTTTTTTCAAGCTGGAAAAGTATTAGAAAATGCATACTTCTTAGGACCAAAGGTGTTGGTGTTATATATTACCATGTGTTTCCAATATGATAATGTTATCTTCCTTCTGTAGCCTGCATGTGGAGTCCTGTGTTAAACTAAGGAGCAACATGTTTGTGTGATGAATGGGAAGAAGAGGACAAAAGCTGGCAAGGTCTTAGTCTTCAAAGTGTAGAAACCTTCTTTGTTTACATTCTTAATGTGCCAGAAGTGAATCTCTCTTTTGAAAAACAGCAGAATGATACACCTGTGATGGCTTGGCATCTGTTTGTGGGAATTTTGAGAGATATGGTCACAGTGGACCTTGTGTTGTGGTCTGCTTTTGTCCTTGTATCTGGGTGATAGCCTGGCATGGGAGGTGACCCTGAACAACAGCTGCAGGAATGTTTGGGAAAATGAAACTTCCCTTACTGAAACATCACTATTATATATTCTAACACAAATTCAGTATTTATAAGCCTTAGAAAAAGTAAAAGGAGCAACATTGATTTCTGTGGGATGTCAATCTCTTTAACAACCATTTATTAGTCATGTGTAAATATCAGTAATCTGTTTGATCGTGGCAGACCAGATGACACAGGATACAATTTTGCTTCTTTTGTAATCATTTCTTTCCTAGACTACTGAGATTCTTTTTCTCTAAAGAACTAGGAAACCTACCTTGATCTAACTAATGCTGAAAAACAAAAAGAATGAGATTAGAGAATAAAAATGTACTTAAATGACTGAATCTATTTCTTAAAAGGATGCTCTACAGAGAACTTTCATCAAGGTAATTAATAAGGTTAAAGAGAAAACTGAAATAATGGCAAGAAGTTTTGCAACTTTTATTAATAAATAATACATAAAGAATCTCTTCTTGCTGCTTATACAGAAACCATGCCATTTTTGGGCCAAGACTGGAGATCCCCTGGATGGAGATGGGTTAAAACAGAAGATGGATGGAAACGATGTGAACTCTTTAGTCCTGCACTTGAGGATGGGAATAATCAGCTGAATGATATCAGCCACACTGTGTAAGTTAAAAAAAAGTGATTCTGCATGAGTTAATGGCCAGTGGGAAGACAAAGATTGACTTAATTTCCATTCAGACTGCATGGTAGCTGATATTGTCTATAAACAATTGCAGCCAATGTATTTTGTTTAGTTAAGCAGACAGCAGACTCTTATGGAGATTGTCTCTTTTGTCTCTGCTCCCTCTCTTGCTTATTTTAGGCAGCCAGATTCCTTCTTAGGTTGTATGTCTTTGAAAGTAATAAAATAAAAAAAAATACCCAAGGAAACCTAACCAAAAAAGCAAAACTAAAATACCCCACAAAAATAACAACAAAAAAAGCCCAGCAAGAAACCCCAAACCAAAACAAAAAAAGCCTATCTAGTATTATTTAAAGAAAAAGTGATACTTACAAATTGCAAGTGCAACAGGCATATTGAATTGTTACCAGGAAGTGAATGAAGACTTTCTGCTGAATGGGTGCTGGATTAGTTCTGTTTATGGCAGTCATATAATGCCTTTCCTCTAAATACACAATCAGAGGTAGCTTAATGCTCATTCTCTTACACAATATAAGACTGTATGTGCTCCAGTAAAACAGGGGAGACAGAGATTAGATAAATAAAGTAATACTTGTGGCAAATGCCCACAGATTGATGGGATATAAATAGCTTTGTCAAAATAAATTTCTACTTAGTTTCTCCTCAAAGAAGTAATTCTCAGGGGTAGCATTCTTGGTCAAAAATTCCAGCATAATATGCTCATAATGAGGAAAGTGAACATTGAGTGTATTGTTGTTAGTCCAGTAAATGATGTGATAACTGTTCCGATTTAGTGGGAATTTACTGACAAACTAGGGCTTTCCTAGTCAGTCATACACCTGTGTTTTCTAAATTTGTGAGATAATCCTCAAGGGAGTTATTAAGCAGTGACAAATTATTATTAAGCTTATCTTGACCTACTCTTTTATTAATGCCTTTTGTGTTTATCTGTCACTGATCTTATGTGGGCTTCTTTTTCCTCAGTCTGGCCACTGTGGGTACAAAACACTGGAGGAATGTTCAGTAAACCTCCAACATAAAAGTTACTTTAAATACCTTTGAAAAAAATCTTTTCTTTCCTCTTTCATATATTTAATAACCTACTTAGCAAATCAAAGGAAATCTAATTTATTTTTGAAGCTATTTTCACAGTTGCTAAATAATTACATCTTGTAGGTTGCTTTAATTAATATTTTATGACAGAAATGATCTTTGTGTCCTCCCTCCTTGCCCCTCCTCAGTCTAGTAAGAATTTCTCTTATCACAGATGGTGTCTATTACCACTGGACTTACTACTGCCCACTTCCCTTAACCTTACAGTCTAGCTCTATTTTATTTATACCCTGATATTAGAAATCAACTGCAGTCAGATCTCCCTCCACCACCAGCTCTTAACACTCAACAAGGTCACATCTCTTAGCCTCGTGCATCATGTAATCCAGTACCTTGGTAACTTCCCACTGAACTTATTCCGGTATGACAAATGTTCTTATTGTGTTGGGGAGCCCCAAACTAGACACAGTACTCCAGCTGCAGTTTCTCATGCCGAACAAGGATGGATGATTACTTTTTCAGTCTGCAGGATACACTTCTGTTAACTTGAACCAGGGTGCAGTTGGCTTAATACAACACAAGGGCACACTGCTGACCTGTTTTCAGTTACTTTTCCATAAGACTCCTGCCTCCTTTCCTGCAAAACTGCTTCCTATCCAGTCTGTACTCAGGCTTGGGGTTCTCCTATGCCATGTGCCCGGCTTCATATTGCAGCACAGGAGTGTAAAATATTTCGACAAATACATTGTAGTGTTATTTGGTGCAGGCACATACCTCAGGATTTTCCATGCATTATCAAGCTGAAAGTGGCCTTGAGTCTCTTACAAAGCACTTACAGTGTCTCTGTATGTAATTGTGTGACTTGAGGACCATGTGAAAAGAAGCAAGGAGGTGAGGAAGAAAAGTTGGAGCTCAGGTAGCCCTGTCACATTTTCCATAATTTCAAGTGTCATACCCAAAAAGTTATTTAAATACTGCTATGAAATTACCTTTTTTGAAAAAGCTGATGTTCTTACATGCTTTATCTAAAATATTACAGTTCTAAGAACACCAGGTACTTTGCTTTTAAAAGCTTTAGAATTTTTTATGAAGTGTGTCATCAAGTCAAGAAAGTAAGAATAGCTGTAAATTGGTAGTATTATGTATGTATTTAAATCCTTCCAGGTGCTCTCAAGTGTCATGTGCAGTATTATGACACAAACATTTAATTAAGGCTTCTGTTACACCATATGGCACGTGCAGCACTTGATTTGGTTTATTGTATCTCAGATTGGTGTTTGAAGTGGGCAGGGGTTGCTTTTAGAGTGGTAGAGCAGCTTTAATACTCATCAAGCAGCTCTGCAGGTTTCTGGAAGAAATGCTAGCAGTTGCTGGAGAACTGCCTCTGTTTCTGTCCCATTATTCTGATGTCTGTGGAACCCTTGCTTTCATTCCTTGCTTTCAGACTTAAGGTTTGTCAAGAAAGGTGGTGGTGTTTACAGGTAAGTGGGGAAAAACTCTCAATGTGAAGTGGGAGAGAACATGAGGAAATAAAGCCTCATATCAGAAGATCCTCAGAGCTAATAGTCCAATTTGTTTTTTCTCTAAAAAGACATGAAGAATTCCAGGAATGTCACAGGCAAATTTGAATGTTAGACAAAGATGTATAAAATAACCCTTTTCATCTTCACAATTCCCTCCGGAGAGGTCCCAGCTGACTGGAAGCTGGCAAATGTCCCGATTTTCAAGAAGACATAAGAAGGAGGACCCCAAAACTAAAGATCTGTCATTCTCACTTCAGTGCCTGGTAAAGTTATGGAGAAGATTATTCTGGAAGGTATTGAAAAACACCTGAAAAACAATACAGTCACTGGTCACAGCCAGCACAGCTTCATGAAAGGAAAGTCCTCCTTATCAAATCTGATTTCCTTTTATGACAAGGTGACTCACCTGGCTGATCAAGGGAAGCCAGCTGATGTCATCTTTATGGATTTCAGTAAAGCTTTCAGTACTGTCTCTCACAGGATCCTTCTGGACAGAGTGTCCAGCACACAGGTTAAACACATCACGTGGTGGGTGAGCAATTGGCTCATGGGTCAAGCACAGAAGATAACAGTGAATGGGGTGACATCAGGCTGGTGACCTGTCACTAGTGGAGGCCCAGAGCGCTCCCTCTTGGGCCCTGTGCTCTTCAACATCTTCATAAATGACTTGGACACAGGACTGGAAGGGATAGTAAGGAAGTTTTCAGACAACACAAAACTGGGAGGAGCTGTTGACTCCCTCAAAGGCAGGAAGGCCTTGACAAATCATGAGACTGGGCAATCACCAACCGTATGAAGTTCTAGAAGGGGAAGTGCTGGATTCTGCACCTGGGATGGGGCAACCCTGGATGTTTGTACAGAATGTGGAAGGAGACTCTGGAAAGCAATGCCGTGGAAAGGGTCCTGGGGGTCCTGATGTACAGTAAGTTGAATCTGAGTCAGCAGTGCCCTGGCAGCCAGGAGGGCCAACCATGTCCTGGGGGGCATCAGGCACAGCATCGCCAGCTGGTCAAGGGAAGAGATTGTCCTGCTCTGCACTGGGGTGGCCTCACCTTGAATATTGTGTGCAGGTTTGTGACACACAATATAAGAAAGATATTAAGATGTTAGAGAGCATCCAAAGGAGGGCAACAAAGATGGTGAAGGGCCTTGAGGGGAAGCTGTATGAGGAGTGGCTGAGGGCACTTGGTCTGTTCAGCCTGGAGAAGAGGAGGCTGAGGGGAGACCTCATTGCAGTTACAGCTTCCTCCTAAGGAGAGGAGGGGCAGGCACTGATCTCTTCCCTATGGTGATCAGTGACAGGACCCAGGGGAATGGCTTGAAGTTGTGTCAGGAGAGGTTTGGGTTGGATATTAGAAAAAAGTTCTTCCCTCAGGGGGAAGTGGTCACAGCACCAAGACTGACAGAGTTCAAGAATACTCTCAGACACATGGTGTGACTCTTGATAATGGTCCTGTGCAGGGCCAGGAGTTGGACTTGGATGATCCTTGTGAACCCCTGCTAGCTCTGCATATTCTGTGATTTATTGACTGGTCTAAGCTGCTTTACTCATGTATCTGATGCTTGAGGAAGTGTATGTTATTTCCAGGCAGGAAATGCCATCAGGTATGTTACAAGTCTAAATTGCTTTTTTAGGGACACTTTCCCTCCAGAAACAAAAGAAGGATCTTTACAGATTAACCATCCTCTTCCAAACAGGCCTTCAGGAATGTGACCTCCCATCCTCTCCCTATTGCTTGCACTGGGTCAATGAGGTTGAGTGAGTTTCTGTGCTGGCTGGATTATGTTGCAGGGCATCAGGACATATCTCCCTACTCTTGTATCTGTTGTTAGGATGGTAAAACTCTGGGAGATTTGGGCTCTATTTCTGATTCTGCAGTAACTCTTCAGTTTCTACAATAACTTCTTACGTGACATGTTGTTGCAGCCAATATGTTAAAACATAATTAAATTAATTTTTAGTGATCTTAAAAAGATATTTCCTTTATGATAGCTCTGAAAAACCCCCAAACCTGATGGATTGGAATGTTACATAATCAAATAACTTGTTGGTGTTGATGTTCTATTGTTGCCAGTTACTTTGCTTTTGCCTGTTGGTGGTTTCTTTTTTCTGAACTCTTTTGCTGTTTGGCCAGATGTGATATTTGATAGTGTTGCATAAAATATTGGAAGTGTTGAGTCATTATCTTCTGCTTTAAAAACTCTAAGGCATGAACAAGGGCCCTCACCTTGGATTCAGTTCTATGAATGGAAAGGTACAGTAGCTTTTGTTTTTCAGGATCTAAACCTAAGATGAAACTAACTTTATATTTCTGAGTCTTCTCGGCTTGTGTATCTTTAAGCTGTGTCAGCATTTACTGATTAGAGCAATCAAAAAACCAGAGCTGGTTTACAGTGTTGTTTAGTTATTCTCCCTAACATATGCTTCAAACCTGAAAATTTTAACTGTGTAAGCTAGTAGCACTAAACTAAAATAATTTAATTTGTGCCACCTAATGCCCAAATACAGGTTATTTTTGAATCAACTCGTGTCTTACAGTGTTCAGTTGTTTAAATTTGAAGTTCAAACTGACATTGATAAATAGCTTCATCTGGCAAATTCAGATTAAAAATACTAACGAATGTGAGGGGGTTTGTACACAACTTCATTGTCAAAGAACAATAATGGGGAAATAAAATAGTCTCCTACAGTTAAACCTCACTACAACATGTCCTTCATCAGTCCAGTTATCTGTGCAAGACCACGGCTTTCGTATGAGGTATCTTCCAGCTCAGTGCTAGAAAAATGAACACCCATTCTTATCTGTGTTGCTGGTTCTTACAGTTATCTGTAAAAATGGAAAGGAAATTTTATACAACTGTGGAGGCTTCCTGTAGGATGGGCAGTTTTTAAGTGTATGTGAATTTTAGGAAGTTTATTTTATCCAAAAAACCTATTTTAATAGTGTCTTTTATGTATATTTTTATATATTCACACTATATATTTACTTTATACATAATTATTTGGTATGGTCCCCACTGTTTGGTTAAATAGTTAACTGTCAGAAGAGGCATAGGTAAAGTTTAGTCTCTCTGGCAGAGACAGACCACTTGAGTTTTGATGCTGTACAAATCATTGGCAAAGCAGTAACATGACACCTGTACAGTGCTGGGATTCAATCATTTGTCAAAAGACTTTCTTTGCCCCAAAGATGGCAGTAGTAAGAGATGTCTTTCTTTGCTGTCTTTCTGCCTGTGCAAGGATGTGCAATGATTCTGCTCTGACTTCTACCTGTGTGCAGTTTTTCAAGGCTTGTTCCATTTCAAATAATGAATTTTTGTACACCAGAGCTTTGGAGAGCTTTGCAGTTGTCTAGCTGGTACTCACTCTTTAGAAGTCCTTCCTAAATGTCAGTAATGACTTAGAAGATACCTATTAGGAGGATACTTCCATGTATTTAATCACTTTGACACAAAATTCAACCCCACTGAGAAGGAAAGAATATGACAGCTTCTCTCAAGATACATGTTGCTATAGGCAATCAGATACAGAACCTTAATTAAGAATATGATGGGTTTTTTCAGCTGGAGACTTTAATGCAGAAAATCGTAAGCTGTATGCATCTTAGATATTTAATCACTGCTGTTCTAATTAGATGTTTTTATTTCAGGATCATAACTGGGGATGATGAGAAAGATGTGTACGGTACAGAAGACTGCGAGTTTGCAGCCAAGAAGAGGAAGAAAGATCATTTTAGGAATAACACGGATTCACAGTGTAAGGCTGGGTTTTTTCATTTATTTTAGAAGACTCGTGTAGCTTCAGAAAAATGTTTATAGCTGTTCACCTATAGAGTAGCCTTCTAAATTATGTTTAGTTCTGTACTGGTAACAAAGTCTCATGTCAAAATTGGTATATCTTAATTAAAGGCATGGTATTGTTAATTTATTGTTGTTTTTTTTCCAAAGATCCAAAGGTAATTCACTGTTGTGGGTTTTTTAAAAAATTACATAACTCATCCATTATTTTCTTGAAGAGCATAACTTGTAAAAATTTTCAGTCATCCTTTCCAGCCTTTACAAACTTCATTAAAACTGTTCTGCCATTTCTCCTATTTTATGAAGCATTTTATTAAAGAGTGTCTGTTTTGTTCAGCTTCTTTCTTAGAAGGCATTAACTAATGTAGAAGCCTCAAATCCTTATGTTTTGATTTTATTTTAGGTTTTTATCGTGAAAACTGGATTTATGTTCATAAAGAAAGCACCAAGGAAGTAAGTCTGCATGCTCTGTGTCAATTCCTCTGAGCTTTGTGCGTCTTAATTGACAGACAGTATATTGAAAAAAGCTTTTGTGCTGTGTGTCTTAGGGGTTATATTTAACTCTTTCTTTATTGGGAACATCGCACATCTGCATGTGGTGAGGCAAAGGAAGCTGGAAAAGTGACTTTTTACATGGGTCACTCTGGCAGAGGTGTGGCAACTTGCAAGGATGGACAGTTCTCCACTACTTGTCCATGCCCATCTGTCTTTGTACTGTCTATCTTTGAACTAAAATTGAAAGTGCAAAACCACGTAAGTGTCTCCAGAGAAGGTGCTTGCAGGCAACTACCTGATATTTTGGAATTGTGGTGTAAATTTGAACATAAGTAAGTAAAATCTGGTTCACAATTCACAAAGAGGACCTTTATATTCAAGGAAAACCAGATGCTTTCAGTTTGGGATATAAACTGTATCGTGCAACTATAAAAGGAACATGAAAGATCTTGGAATGAACTCTTGGAAAGCCAGGTGTTAGAATACATCCGTTTTATATAGACTGTCCTGAAGTCTGAGTTTCATTTCTATTGATTCCTATGGTTATCTGTGATGGGTAGAACTTGAACACTAGTATGGATGTTTTGCATCCACATAGTAATGCCAGCCAGGAGAGAGGGAAGAAAGAGAGTGTGATTATTTTAGTCGTGTGGGCAGAAGTTTGCTTTGTTTTGAAGGGCTAAGAGAGACCATACAGAGCTTTGTACTCAGGAAGAGCATGGTATTGTGGAGACAGTTTGTGTAGAGGACACACTGGTCTTGTAGACCAGTGACCCAAAGACCACCTTTCTACATCTGATGGGTGTTGCCTTTCACCAGATTCAAAGTCCTCTTTCTGCTCTGTCTTCTAGATGAGGTTAATTACGTTGGTCTGCAAAAGTCTCAAGCATGCTCTTTCCCTTTGTGCCATCTCAAATTTAGTGTAAGAAGGAAGGGGAGATGACAGACTGTCACCAGTCATTATGGTTTTTTGAATGATAAGGTTTGTTAGGCTGAATTTTCAAACTACATTTAGGCCAAAACACAAAGTGCCTAAAATCACTCATTGCTATCCTTTATAACCTGTGTTGGGATTATTTTTCCCCTGCTTTTGCAGAATTACTAATGTTGTATGAGTATTTACTTGGGTTTCTTGTCCATTCAAAGAGTGAAAAAAATATTTTGGTCATCTTCTAATATTTGACCATTGACCTTTCAGGTTTGTTTGGGATATTTTATATAAAAACAAATCATGGATGGTTAAAATTAATCACTAGTCTTTTCAAATAACTTTCATATAAATTCAAAAGGTTAGAGTAAAAAGTTTAAAAAAGTAGCAGGAATAAGCACACTTGAACCAAAAAATTCACAGCAACAGTTACATGATTTACAGATGTATTGCCATCTTGTCACCATCACATAATTTACCAAAAAAGTCTGTCTAGGAAGGAATTTCAAGTAATTGTTTATCCTCCTTCTTTCCAGGCTAATACTAGCACACTGCTCTGCAAGTCTTTCTTTCGCCAGTTAGAGGGTTTTTTCCAGCCTCATATTTGGTTCTGGGCTTTTATGTGGCTTTGTGGTTCTAAATGTAGTCAGCTTCTGTGTTCCCATGTAATTTTGGGCTGCTACTGCCACCTTAAGTAGTTCACAGCAGCCCTGAAACTTCTATATTCACTTTAAGATACTTGTGGGGAAGGGTCAAAAGAAAATGCAATTGCTCTTGGTACAAAAAAACCCCAAACCAAACCCCTAAACTTCTAGCACCTGGAAAATACACTTTAGATGTTGAGGTCATTTGTTCTTCCTTGTGCTGAGGCAAGTGGGGAGCGTGATGTCCATGACAGAGTGCCAGCATCATGGCCATGCAAGAGTGTAGTAGATTCCCAGGGCACTCAAATACCAGTGGTTCCAGATTGCATGATAAGTGTGACTTGAAAGGCCTTGCCTATGTATGTGTTTGTTCCTAACAGCATGTCTGGTTTCATTTGTTCTACACGAAATTAAATAACTTTCAGTCCAGATACATTATATTTTCGGGGAGCATGCTCAGTTTTCTCTTTCTGCTTCTTTCCATTGATAGTGTGTTTTTTCTTTTCAGAGACATGGCTATTGTACATTGGGAGAAGCTTTTAATCGCTTAGATTTTTCAAGTGCAATTCAGGACATCAGAAGGTTCAATTATGTGGTCAAAGTAAGCTCTTTATTTTATGTGCATGTTATAAAAATGCATTTGCTGATGTATATAAAAGAAATATTTTTGCATGGAACAGATGATGATTTGTTACTGTATAAATATCCTGTCCATATGTAATTTATACTTCATGAAGCAACTTTAAACTGAGTAATTTTTATTTGGTGAAAACTTATCATATTGTTGTATGAAAGCCTATAGCTTGAGGACGATACTGATGGCCAGTGTGCTGTGTATTTAGAGGAAAACATTGATGGGAACTTCCATTTTTGTTCATTAGTCTGGATAATGAATTCTCTTTAAAGGCAAAATAATTTCTATGCAACCAAAAATAGCAAAGTGTAATTCATCTTAAACATACTTTGGTACATATTAAATATGCTTAAAATAGCAATTTCCAGAGGAATATTTGATTTGTCAATATTCTATAGTTTCTGTTTCTTCTTTAACTTCTTAACAGTCCTGTGATTCATTGCAAGCTTGATTTTAATCTAGGACAGGATTTCTATGCAATTATATTTGTTAACATCCCTTAAAATTTGAGACTCCAGCCTCAATTTCCTTAATGACTGAGCAGCTGCCCACTTGGAAATGCCTGTTCTGGGGGATAATGATCTAGCTCTAGGGTTGGGTTGTATTTTTTTTCCCTGTCTAGCTTGAGATAGTAAAGTGCTTGTCCCAGCTCCTAGGGAAGCTCAAAATGAGTCATATCAGGACCAGAGTTCAGTTCAGTGGTGAGGCTGTTCCCAAGTAATGTAGTTGTTGGAATGCACCCAGAACTTGAAAAGAAGCAAATCAAAATTAAATAAACAAAGCAGGAGAACACCCTTACCACTGGGCTGTAGAGTATTTGGAGAGAAAACACATTCTATCCATCCTTGTGAAGCTGAGACAATGTATTGTACTCCCAGAAAAACAAGAGATGTGGAAACAAAGCAAAAAGGATTTGCTTCCAGACTAGTGGTTAGGGTACTTGCCTGGTTTATTCCCCTTGCAGGTTTTTTTTTATTTTGTATATGTGTGTGTTGTGGTTTAGAACATTACTTTTTAATGCTGTTTTGGAGCAGAATCAAGAATCTTACCCAAGACTTTTCAGCTTTGAACAGCAGGAAGAAAAAAGCATCTAAAAAGGTGATTTGTATTGTAAATAACGTCAACCTTGAGTACCTTGAACACAAAACAGGTAGAATGAATGCAGATCTAGAATTTTACATGGTTTTAGATGCCGCAGTACCTAAGTTGGGTTCCTTCAAACAGTTGATCAGAACCAAGTGCAAAGATTCTCTTCTGTTCACCAAAGAATATATAATGCTGGTTTAGTCATCCAGGCTTAAGATCACTGAAAAAGGAGCACTACTTTAAAATTCAGAAACTTGGCTTTGCAATCTAAACCATTACTCGACTATGGTAAGTCCTAAGAAATCAGGGTGAATTTAAAATAATGGACAGACTTCCAAAATCCTCTTAACACTTTGAAATTTATTTGAAATTTTTAAAATTTAGAATTGTTTTACAAATACTAAAATTTAATTCTGTCTATGCATCAGTTCCTCTGAGGTGGTAGAGGGCAAACTAACTTTTATCAAGAGGTACAGAAGACCTTAAATGTTACTGAGAAGCTAATAAACATGATTGATATGAATGACAGCTGTTGCTCATTCTATAGCCCTAGAACTTGTTGAATTGAGAAACATATGTGGTGTTCTATCTAACAAATGAAAACATCTGAGCAGATTCTAGTAATATGTGAAGTTGCTACAGACTTTTAAGAACAATGTTTAATCTGCTCTCTCAGATTTTAAGCCAGTCTGCAACTGAGACCTAATAAAAAAAGCAGGTCATCCCATGCCTATCTGCTTTATATGACTTTACTTTCCTGAAGTTTCTAATGGTGGAGTTCCTTTATGTAGAGCTCATTTAGTGCAGTGTAGCAGTTCCTATTTCTTCTCCTCTAAGAATTATTTCTAGTTATGCATGAGCACAGTGGTGATTACTTTTGTCTGTGCTGTTCTGCTTGTTCCGTTTAAAGATAGTGAGGTATAAATCAAGAATGCCTTTTTTAAAGACCAAGCCCCTACTGGGTAGCTCTTCGTTGATCCCAGAACATCAGAATGGTCTATTTTGATTCTCCAATGAACTAAAAATCTGTCTATCATTATAAAAAATCTTTCCAGGACCCTCTTAGGGTGGGCAGTGAGGGGAGAAGGTGGAATCAGATGTTTTTCTGTACTTATTTGTGCTGTAGTATGTTGATAATTTTGCAGCTGTAAAATGTTGATACATTGAGTTTGATATGGGTGGGTTTTATCCAAATATTTCCATCTGAGGAAACAGAGGATCTGTTCAAAGGTATAATCTCCAATAGACAACATAAGCCATGGCTATGCATGAATCAGTAAAATGGATCTTGTGTATCAGGTCCTTGTACTCCTGCTACCTTGAGTCTGCTAAAATGGCCTTAATCCTTGCTTATTAACTTTCACTGAAATTGGAATCTTCATTAAAATCAGTCAGGTGGAATTTGTTTCTTTAATTTGATCTCTAGACTGAGTAACAGAACTGAATTTCTTTAAATTAATCAAGAGAAGTATACATACTTGCTTGAACTGGCAAAGTGCCAGAGACTTCTAGGTGTGTTCTAAGTTATTAATCAAACTAAAAAGCTTTGAAAATGCCAAGAAAGAGATCCTGATACCTATTTATACAGTTTTTGAGACTAGATTGCTTGTATTTAAGTACATCAAGAGAATTATTTCCTCCTTTCATACCACATAATGTTTTGTCAGGGATCATGCAGAGAAGCCAGAAGGAACATTATTAAATCAGGGAGAGAAACAGGTGTATTCTCTCTTTCCAAAGGAAAATTAATGTTGAGTGAAGTGTCAAATCAGTGTTTTAGAAATGAGGATAGAATATAATTTTTTGGCAGGCTTAGTCTTTGTTCACCCTCTGTGCCAACACTTGATGCCATCCTACATAGCAGGGCTCTGCAGCTTAGTCTTGGGAGTGCTCTGTAGGCAGTGCTGCTTTCTGCTCCCTGCTTTCCCTTTCCAGTGTGTTGGGAACACTCGTTCTGAAGTCATCATCATAAAGTGCAATTGCAAAGCTCAATGCCACAATTCTAAACATTGTAATACTGTCACAACATCAGTCTCATATTTCACACTGAGACCACTTTGTGTTGAAGAGGCAACGGTTCTTATCCAGTACAAAACTGAATCTAAAATGTAAAAGCAAAGGGACCAAAATGGAGGAAAGGTTCCTCTCAGTAGCTGTAGCTTGGCATTTACATGCAGCAAGAATTTAAGCTGATCTTGTTACTTTGCCCTAAACTATTCCACTGTTCTTGCCACCCTTCTGCTCGCAGTAGTTTCAGAGACAGATGTGTGAACAGCTAGGAGATCACTAGTATATAGTTAAGGGAAAGTTACTAATATGGTTTGTGCACTGCTTATTATTAGATCACTGTGGTTTATTCTACCAGGGACCTGAATGGAGGAGTAAACACAGAAATATTTTTCTCCCTAGTTTAGGTAAGATACGGTATTTCCTCTCCATGAGTAGAAAGTAGTGCACTAAACCCCATCACTCTTCGGTTTGACCAGTGTGATACTTTCACTCACAAATTGGAACTCTGGGAGTGGGTATCAGGTCACAGTGATATTCCTGGCCACCAAATTTGTCATGGGCTTCAGGACCCAGCCACACTGAAGTTCATGTTTGTATTTGTGAGCCTCCAAAAGAGACTCCCTTCATTGTTTCACTCAGCTCATAGAGTCTGTATGTCATGTGCTGTGCCAGAGATAAACACTAATATTTATATAGTATTTGGAAAACTTGCATCCTCCAGAAGTTGTTCATGGTATGCCAATGGGAATGCCTAAAGCTTTCCATGTTTCCCCTACTTTGTTTTCTGAACTCTGTAGGTAAATTTTCATGAAATGCCTTTGCAGTGCTCTAGGCTGTTGTAGGTGAGTGTATGCACTGAAAGTAGGTATTTAAAACCATCCTTTACTTCTGTCATTCTTCTAAATTTTATTTTTTTGTCCTAGCTTTTGCAGTTAATTGCAAAATCTCAGTTAACTTCACTGAGTGGTGCAGCACAGAAGAACTACTTTAACATTTTGGACAAAATTGTGCGGAAAGGTAAGACCTAAGGTTTTGTAGTCTGCTTGATTGGATTTAGTTTCTGTGACTAAGCTATCAGTGGATTAATTGGGGTTTTTTTGTTAGTTTTATTACTGTTTTTACATTGTAAGACATAGCAGTAGCATACTTGATTAGTTCAAGGTTTCTTACTTCCCATGCCACAATTGCACTAAGTTGTTTTCTCTTGGTTATTGAATAATGTCTATTGAAATAGGTTGGTGAAATCAAGTGACAGTTCTGTTCAGAAACTATTGGTTATGATTAATTATACTCTTCATGAAATGTGAAAGCTTTTAGATTAATAAAGTGTTTGGTTTTAAGTTTGTGTGATGCGCTGGAACTTAAAATACATATCTGTTTTGTTTGTTTTTTAAAAAAACTATTAGATAATACTGATTTGTCTTTTTATTCTGGTAACCTCACTTAATGGAGATGTAATACTATCCACTTCGAAAAGAAGAAATTGGATTTATAACTAATTGTTTAGAATTAAGTTTATTAAAGGCATAACATGAAATGTTGCATCAAATTTGCCTGTGAAATTGTTAATTACTGATCTAGCATGTCTAGAAACAGCATTAATGAATGTCATAGTGGGAATTAGGGCAGCTATTTGTACACAAACTGGTGAATTGTAATTAGTTAATCTAAAAAAAGTGTTGATTATTTTGAGCTAGCTATTAGCTTGGTTAACTGCAACTGCAGCCAAAATTGTACTTGGTTTGTTTTGTTTTCCAGTCATGGAAGACCAATATAATCCACGGCTAATCAAAGATCTTCTACAGGATCTGAGTTCTACTCTCTGTATACTGATTAGGGGAGTAGGAAAATCTGTGTTGGTAGGGAACATCAATATTTGGATTTGCCGTTTAGAAACTATCCTTCTGTGGCAACAACAACTAAAAAACCTTCAGATGAACAAGGTATATTAGTAAATCATATTAAATAATATTTGGGGGAGGGGAATTATGTTGAACATTGATGTGTGTTTTGCAAGTGAACTGTCTTTCAAATCTATTTGACAGAGTTTTACTTGTTTTCTTTATTTTTAAACAAGTAATGTAAAATTAATGAAACAGTCAAATTAATTTTCTAATGTTTTAATGCTCTTTTCTAATGAGGGCTGCTAGAATGTCTGTACTGCTGGCTTGTGGTAGAGATGTACAGATATAATGTTTTTTCTCACTCAAATGAATTTCAAAATGTTTGTCTCTAGATTGTCAGATGGAGATGAAAAAAAATACCAGTTTTTAATTCCAAAGTAGATTTTCTACGACTGAAAAAATAAAAATCTAAAAGGCCTTCTAGAGGTGTATCAAGCAAGAAAATACTCGAGTAGCAATTTTACAGAAGCACTCTTGCTTTTTGTAAAAAAAAAAAAAAAGGAAGAGAGAGAGAGGAAAAAAAGGTATAATGATTTCAGCATCTGGATTCTCACCATGTTCAAAGCATGTGGTATGCTGTTCCAGGGGTTTATAGTGGAAACTTCTGACGATAAGCAGGCAGTTTTTTTAATTTGACTGGGTTACTCTTGGAGGAAGAAATGCTGTAAGATATTGCTTACAGTAAAGTCATACATACATTTACACCTATTGGCTGTCAGCTATGAAAATTTGAAGTTACCCTGCACACACAGACAAGGCATCTGAATAAAACTTTTGAAGTAGGAAGGAGAAATGGGGAGCCCAGTCTCAGCAGTTTTCATATGCCAGGCAACCTCAGCAAAGACCATTCAGAGACACTGCAGTTACTGCTGTGCTTGTTGCTTTGCAGTGTGACACTTCCCTCAGCTGTTTTACTTTGGCTGAAATAACCCATGTAGATCTTTCATCTGTAGTGCTCACATATTCCTCAAGAAAATGATAGTCCCCGAGGTGCTTTTAACAGATGACACTATGGAAAGTCTAGTTTAGAAGTGAGAAGAGTGTTGTGAAATAAGCCATCAGAGGTGAGAGCCCACTGATTCACAGCTGCTTTGCTACCACTGCCCTGTGGCAGGGCAGCTCTGCTGGGTGGGGCCAGCACTGCCCACATTCCCTCCCTCCCTGGCCAGCTGGGACACTGCCTTCAGCCTCCTGGGCTTTACACCACCTGGCATTATGAGCTCCAGGGTGAGTCATTTATGAGCTATGCTGTAGGTTACCCCTTGCAAGTTCTCAGAGGTGTACAGTCTCAGTGAAAACTTTCTCAGTGCTCGGTCACCCCTGCAGAACTGCTCATTTACGTATGAAGGGAACTATCTCCAGACTTCAGAATTGTCCTGTTCTCTTCTCCCTCTGACTTCCATGATGCTTTCATTCTGTACTTCGGATCTTCAGTTCCGTGTTCTGTATCTATTCTGTACTCTAGTTGTCTTAAGGCAAATTGACATGTGCTTTGTTTTGTATGAAAAAATGAGAAACTGAGTGATCCTACAGATTAGAAATAACTGGTTCATATCTTTATTATAGTTAGAGCTTTAGCACACTTGTCTCAAAGATGGAATTGAATAAACTGTAGTTTTCAAGATTGCATACTATTATTTTGTGAGAAGTGATTTAAAATTGTTGGAAATTTAAATAAAGAATTTAGTATATGTTTATTTTAACAGTAGGAAAGCTGTAAGTTATAAAGCTACAGTCTGTAGTTCCTTCTGTACCTATAATCATTTAAGTTTTCAACAACAGCAGTTGCAGAATAATGGTAGGCAAGAATTAACCATAGATTTTACTCAATCATTTTGAAGACCTGAGATACATCTAAAGAAAGAATCTTATTTTTACCATATACTGTCAAGGTTTTGTAGCTAAAAGTCTGCAACTCTTATTTCCAGCAAGTCAACAATGGTCTTACACTCAGCGATCTCCCTGTCCACATGCTGAATAACATCCTATACAGGTTCTCTGATGGCTGGGACATTATTACTCTGGGTCAAGTGACCCCAACTTTGTACATGCTTAGTGAAGACAGACAGTTGTGGAAAAAACTCTGCCAGTACCATTTTGCGGAAAAGCAGGTATTGAACTATGACAGTTGTATGAATGTAGCCCTTGTGATGTGCTTACTGTACTAATAACGTGTGAATTCAGTTTTTGAGATAAAAGTGTGACATTGTGCCATAATAGTGACAGTGTTCTCTTCTGTTGAGGCTTGGTTCCTACTAAACATTGTATTCAGCATGTCTGTGAGTTTAGGATTCCTATGGGGCTGTTTCCTTGCATTATTTAAAAAATATCTATTGCAAGATGTTTGTTTAAAAACTGCACAATCCCCAACAAGTGCAGTAGTGGAGACCTCTAAGGTCTTATACACAGTGTTTCCAGTGTGTTCCTGAATGTTCACATTCAATTTCTTGCTAAGTTATTAATTATAGAAATCTAATTATTTTATTTCTTTTCCAGTATCAAATTCAGCTTCTTCTCTTTCCAAGTAATACTGCCTTAATAAGCTACAGAATCACGTTAGTTGTTTTTTCTGAACCATTGAAACAACCACGAAAACATACTTAATACCTGAAGAACACTCTTGGAAAATGAGACCTTTAAACAGCAAAGTTACTGTGAAACCAAGTGAAGTGTAGCTGAAATCTGAAAGACAGTGCTGTTTTCCCTGTCTGGGAGTTGTTTTCCGAACAAAGAAAACCCTCACTGTATTGGTATTAATCCATACTGAGTGGAACAGAAGCCTTTTATAAATACATGCTTAATAAACCTTGGCTGTATTAAGCTGGGGAGAAATAGCTGTTGTGCATCAGCTACCCTTTACATGCAGATTAGCTCCCCAACAAGTACATCAATCACTGATTACTGCTCTCCTTCTAAAAAGATCACAACCAAATGTGAAAAAAATTGTGTACATGCTTTTAAAGTTAAAGAAAAAGCATTATTTAAATCCACAGTTAATGTCTCAATGGAAAACAAGTATCTGTAATGCATGATCATGTTTTTAAATCTGATTCCTCAGTGTTTTTTTAAAAAAGTATAAAATTAATTACTTATAGCTCTAAATACTGCTTTTGGTTAAATGGTTCTTGGCTATAATTAGAATCATTTTGAGACAGTAGAGTTAGATCAGCTGTGTATGGCCTACTTTTTCTTGGCAAATATGCACCATCCTATTTTTAGTATTTGCCTTCCATCTCTTTTTTGTGGCCAGATCTCTCTCACTGCTTCGCAGAAATGTATGATGTCATAATACTGACTTCAAAGAATTCTGGTTATAAAACTTCAGTTTAACTACCTTTTCTCCACCTTCTCCTGTCCTTTATCTGATTTGACTACAACAATTTTAAAGGAAGATATTAATTTTATGTCTAGTTTTGTAGGCATTTGATTCCATCAGAGGAAGGTCACATTGACTGGAAGCTGATGTACTTTGCACTACAGAAATATTACCCAATAAAGGAGCAGTATGGGGACACCTTGCATTTCTGCCGACACTGTAGTATTCTGTTTTGGAAGGTAAGAGCTTTGAAACAGATAACAGGAGATATGTTCAAACAGCTAGTGGGCATTATCTGAAAGGAAAAATATTAAGATCATCTTGTTGGGTTTGTCATGAGAAATATGGTTGGGTAACTCGTATCTAACTTTAAACCAATATATAAAACTTCCATAGAAAAGTATTAAATTCTAAAGTTGTTCTTTATCTTATGTTCATATCTCTTGATATCTGATAACCTCAGTTATGGAAAGTTCTTAGGGAGTAGTCTGAAATTAGCATTTCCTAATGATGACATGTGCAATCAATACATCTCTAATGAGAACTAATTACTACAGTATTCCTACCACATTGGTGTAAAGCTCTGTATTTTTAGTCTTGCTGCTGTCCCATATGAAGCTTGGAGGAATGTTTGAAACTTCATTCGGAATGTATTCTACCTTGATTTTGGTGTTTACCATGGAGCATGTGCTGAGTTACAGGCTGATTTTAATTTTAATAGGGCGTTTGCTTGTTTAATGTTTGTGTGATTACACAGTCCTGCTTTTACTTCGTGTTGCATCCATAACGTAGCCTTCTAGTTAGTGAGACTTATTTAATTTTGCAGCTGAAAGATAAGATAGATAAGGTAGTGTTAAGTAGACAGCAAAGAGCAAGAATTATGTAGAAAATTTGGAAAATATTGCTCATGTTCTAATGAACAGAAATTAGTTGTTTCATCTTTCTGTGATATTTAAAAGGAGTTCCATGTGAGAGTGAGGCTTTTTTACTTTCCTTAGAAAAACGTAGATCATTTAACAGGATAAGCTGGCTTTCATAGAAATAGCATGTTACTTAATGATGTTATCTTGAAGTTGAGTATTCTTGATACCATGGAGCCCTTCCAGGTACTAATTTTTTGCTCAATTAATAGTAGGAAAGCAGGTAGCCAGAACTGGCTTCTGCTGTGAAAAGCCTGGGCGTTTGCTGAAGGATCAGTGTCAAGAATGACTAAGAACTTTGATTACAGTGGAGTAATTCGTCATGTAGCCCAATCTGTAGGGTAAAGTGTTCTCTTTGAAAGGGGAAGTTTTAAAGGTAAGCACACGGCATGCATGCAGGTTGGCATTTGTGGTATTGGATTTCTTTGGATTGTCTGGCTTGGCTGCGTAAAGGGTAAATGCTTTCTACAGTTAATTTATCTCATTCTGATCTTAGAATAATTGAAAGTATAACTCCTTAATATTACAAATTACTAAAATGTGTTTGGCATTAAATATTTAACTTCAGAGACTGTGTGACAGTAAGAAGCAGTGAACCTGTGCAGGCAGATGTATTGTTACCGTGACTACTCCAATATACTCCTGGAATAATAGGGCTTGTTTTGGGCTTTTCTATCTTTAGTGAAATGCAGTACAGTAAGTTCTGAAGGTGCCTTGGATTGATGAGCAGTACCTACTAGATCACCATGTCAGTGTTGGAGATTTGGACAAGGCTTAAAATGATGGTGCAGTTATAGATTAGTTGCATTCTTCTGCATTAAAACTCCTTATTAAGTGTTAGGGATCAGCTGTTTTAACAGGAGCACAGTCAGCAGGTTGAGGAAAGTCATTTTTCCTTTCCTTGCAGCACTCATTAGAGTGCATCTGGGATTCTGCATCCAGCTGGGGTCCCCAGTACAAAAAAAGATACTGATAAAACTGGATGAAGTTAAGGTGAGGGTCAAATAATCAGAGAGGCTTGAGGACTTGCCCTGTGGAGAGAGGCTGGAGAAGACTGCTTTGGAGGAACCTAGGAGCCTGCCATGATGACAGCCTAGCAAGGAAACAGTTTGAGTGCAGAGGTGGTGTCGTTTCCATCCTTGCATGTGTTCAGGACCTGATTGAATAAAACTCAGAGCAACTTGATCTGATCTCACAGCTTACCCAGCTTTGAGCAGGAGGCTGGGCTGGAGACACCCTGAGCTGCCTCCCAACCTGTGAGCCTGCATTGCAGTTTTCCTTCTTTAGGTCTTGGCATCTAAGCCTTGTCCTGTCTTAAAATAAATGTTTGATCAGGCTGAAATAGATTGTTAAGTCAATTGATTTATGCACAATTGGCACCTTTATTGGCAGGGACACTGAGAGCTTAATCTTTGGTCTGAAAAAACATCCCTCTCTTTACAGGGCAATGTGGGTCAAGTAGTGATGGTCAATATGTTATATGGGGGTAGGGAATAGTTCTGCTTTCTTTTTCAGGCACTTGTATCTATATCCTTTCCCAAGCTTTCTAAAGAGAGGTGACAGCCAAAGCAGGGATGGGGGGGCAGAGGGACAGGAGGTCGGTTATTAATTCTACGTAAATTCCATGCTAGGTGAAAACATTTCTTAATCAGGAAGAAGTTTTATGATGCTTTGACAATTCATTCAAGCTTCAGTATCATACTTGATTAGAGAAAGTGTTAAATTTTGTGTATTAGTGGTTGGCATACAATTATATCTATAATGTACAGATTTTTGTCCTCAACTGAAGCTTTTACTCTGACTATTTCTATTTGCCATATGAAGAAAACCAACCAACCAAACAAAACCTCAATGAAACGCCACCAAGCCCAAACCTTAAAAGAGAAATCATGATTACTTTGCAGAGGAAAATCATAGAAGCAATCAAGGTTGAAAGAGACCTTTGATATCATTAAGTCCAACTGTAAATGCAGCACTACCACTGAAAAGTAGCAAGTGTTTGAATAAAACAAGTTATTTTGGGTAAACATGCTGAGACTTAAGAGTTCCTGAGAACCAAAGCCACAAGGTTCTGAAATAGTCCCAAGGCACAGGCCTACCTGCTAATGTGAGGAATCTTCATCAGTTTATGAAATTGGTAATCCAGTGTAATTGCTGGCAACGTGAGAGGGCTGCACACAGGAAGTTAGTGCAGTCCTCCATTTTATGTTATTTTCAAAGAAGATCTTGCAGACGGAGGAACTGATGGCTGCTGAATTGAATTAGTAAATTGTTGGTGTAGGGAGCTGACTTTTCACTCTTTCAGTATGCTGCAATAATGATAGCATTCCTTTTGACAAGTCTTAAAGAGCTGTTTGGGAGGAGGTATTTGTATTCCTGTATTTATCTAAAACCTGTGACCAAAGTAATGTTAAATACGCTATGTAAGAGACTTCTAAATTCATTGTCAGAAGTACAGTGACTCTGTAGTCTTCTGTGTTAGAGGAGGGAGTAATTGTACGAAAATTTTCATATTGAATGGCTGTTTCCAGAATTAACTTCTGGTAAGGGATATGTCCATGATGAAACTGAGAAAAATACATAATTTCAGTAGTGCAAAGGTAATGACAAACTAATTATTGACTAATGCCTCTGAGACTGCTTTTTGTGCATACTATTTCTTCTGTTCCACTAGACAGCATTGCAGTTGTGACAAGTCTTTTTTTTCTTAAACATACTATGCAGCATTTTTTGTAGAAGTTACAGCATAACATAGAAGTTATCCCAGACATGGCCACAGAAATACCTTTTCTTCTTTCAGTATGAAAGCAGAATAATAATTTTATATAAGTGGTATGCCTCACACTTGGTTTTAGTCATCTTGGGACTTGTGCTGGTTTTGGTTCTCACAAAGCTGCTTGTGATTTGTCACAAGAATAAAAGAATTTTTCTAAGTAGCACATGAACCTTAGCTTAAATAAACCTTAACTCTGCTTCTTTTACTTTATGGCTCTCCTTCCTGCTTCCTTCTTCATGATCTCAAAGGACTACCACCTTGCTTTGTTACTCCAGGTATTTCCTGTGTCTCAACTGTTTCATTGCTAACTGTTCTGTAATGTTCAAGTGAATAATGTGTTAATTTCTAATTGTCTGATACTCTTTATTTTGATTTTTGTTTCCCCACACGAGTTTAGCAGCAGGAATACTTTGGGGTTTTTCCCTATTACATAAAGGCAGTGATGACTTTCCATCTTACTTTTTTGTCAGTTTTGTCTTTCATTATTGCAAGATTCCCTGTAATGCCATTTAAACAGGGGACCATAATTCAATTTCTGATGAACATAGATGCATGGTGTTAGCGAGATCAGCTGGATTTTGCTAAGAAATAGGTTTCTCTGCACTCAGTGTTACAAATTATTCCTGTGCTTCCTGATGTATTTTATTCAATACTTCAATCTCAAAAGAGTAGCATGTACCCCTGGAATGCTGTAGACATTCACTTTTATGAAAGAGAGATTCCCAAAACAGGCTGCATGTGACTTGGGAGAGTTGGGGGAGACAATTATATCATTGCTTTCTGAATGAAGAAATGGTGAAAATACTTACACAGAGCTTCTTAATGTCCAGCTATGATAAAGTTTGAGGAAAATTACCACATTTGCCAGTAAATGCTCCTTGGGGGGAATTCTGTTCTTAATTTAAAAGAAATCTGTTTTATCTTTGATACATTGAAAAGCAATATGTCTTAAACAACTTTATTAAATGGAACTCCAATGAAAATACATTTCTCTTGGAAGAAAGCATACACATAGTTATAGGGAAGTTATGATTCTTCTTTCCCATGCTCATCACGTTTTTTCACTGTAAAATTGCTGTTTATGTTTTTTCAATATCTGAGAACACCAAGAACTGATCTCTTTGAGGTTTTTGTTGGACCTGTAATTCCTCACTGGGCCAAGCTTTCGAAAATGTTTTTATAATGATATACAGAGAAAGCAGATAGCATATTACAAATTCTGTCTGAAATATTCAGGAGTATAAATAATTACTAAAAGAGGATACATAAACCCTACCTTCATTCCCAGAATTGAAACTCTGATTGTGTTTTTTTGCAGAAACTAGGAAAGTAATGACATGACATTGTCTTCTCTACTGCCATGTCAATAGTCCATTAGCAGCTACTTCTGAGAGTATTTTCTGGTGTGGTGTAGCTCTTCCTTGTAGATGTCATCTCAAGACGAAGGTGTTAAGTTTAACACTTCTGGGTTTGGCCTTGGTCATCTGTTCTTTCTTATCTGCAGCCTCTCTGCAATAGGCAGTTCTACCTGGGTCTCTTTTTTGTTTGTTTTTTCCCTCTGTGTCATGAATCTAACAACTGGTTCTAACCTTTTTCTCAGGTAAAGCTAAGTAATTCTTAAAAAAGTGAAAGGATGAGGAGGTGATACCACATGGTATATTCATGTAGTCATCTATAGACTTAATGGGAAAACACAGATAATATATCAATAGAATAACAATTTTCATTGGAGAAGCTGCACAGTATTTAGAATGTGTTTCCACCTAGTGCACTTTGGTGCTGCCAAATCTTTGGGTGGCAATGTGGCAGCCAGAAAAAAAATTCACTTAGAGGTTCTTTCCTTCTCCTGACTGAATGGTATGTAACTTCCATTCCTATGGAAACAAAAGCAATGGAGACTGCAGCAGTCTCTGATCTACTTGCCATGTATTTATCTGTTTTCTTGCCTCACATGGTGAATTCATCAGCACTGGTAGAAAAGGGAGAGAAACCCCTTAAAAGCTGGTGAGGACAGTTTCTGAGCCTTGCAACAATACTGACCAAGGTGTTTTAACTTCTCCATTGAACTATCTGGGACCTTCTTCTCATGACACCTCTGCATTTCCTTCCTTTAGTGGGTTCTGTTAAGGGGCAAAACTGAACTTTTAGTTCGAGGAGGAGTTAGAATCTTAAATAATCAGACAGTTCTGCTGAGGTCAAGTTTCTGTAATATGAAAGAAAACACTGCAGGCTTAGTGAATTTGTAATGACAAAGCCTTTCCATCCTGTCTGACTTTTATATTCCTAACTTGCCTCCATGCTAGTCTCTGTTTTAAGGCACTGATTTCAGATGGAGAAAAGGTAGGAGTGAAAGAGGAAAAGAAGATGTTGGGGAAAAATAGTAAAGTAGAAAAACTTTTTAAGACTGGTATTTCAAACGTGCCATTCAGGTATTTTTGAGGAAGTGTCTGCTGCCTTTCACTTTCAAAGCAAGGGGCTCATTTTTCTCCAAAGTAATAATTGATTTCAGCTTTTGATTAAACAGATAATTTAGGTTCAACAAAGTAGTTGCCTTTTCCCCTTTTTATTACACTTAACAAAAAATAATGGATAAGGAAGATGATACTTTTTCAAGACCTCTGTTTAAGGTTCTGGTTTTGCTAGGAGGAGAGAATTTGTCCTTTTTTTCCCCCTAAAGTGGGGGTGAAGCGAGACTGTGAGTATGGAAAGAGAACTTACTTTTTTTCCCTCCATTTTGCAGGATACAGGACACCCCTGCACAGCCAGTGATCCAAACACCTGTCTCATGCCAGTATCTCCTCAGCATTTCATTGATCTCTTCAAATTCTGAGATGTTCAGTAGCTGTTCTCCTGTGTTTGTGGCCATTTTTGTGAAGAGTCAGGCAGGATATGTTATGCTTTTTGTGCAATATATTTAAGTGTAATGTTTTATTGTAGTTTAAAAAAAATGTATGAGAGAGATTATCAGACAGGTTTATTTGGTGTATTGCTTTTGTGCAGAAGAGAAGAGAAGAAGGAGACACACTAAGAAAATTTCTTTGTCAGGAACTCTGCAGTGGACTTTTTTCTTAAGTCCAAGAAAGATCACTTTAATCTCAACTTTAAATCTATGCTTTTGATGCCTTAATAGTTGGTTAAAATTATGTGGGGGAGTTTTGAAAATTTCATGGAAGAATTAAACTACTTTTGCAGGGACCAAAGGAGGGGTTTTTTTGTTAATCCTTCTTTCTTTAAACCACAGTTTTCAAAATACCTCCATATAATTTGCACTATTATAAAGAATAGGCCAATATTCTCTTGGACTTTTATTACATCATTACCAGGGTGACATTAATCATTGTGAGCAAGTGCATAAAATATAACTGTGGTTATATCTGCTGTTCAACCTATATGAATGAAGGAAATCAACCAATCTTTGTATGTACATTATGCAGAAATATTTATTTTTCTTAAGGACGTTATGAAACATATATGACCTATCTCAGCACATCCCGCAGAACTCATGAGACCAATCTGGGGCTACTGGAAAGCTGATTTTCTGATGGTAGCTACAGCCTTCATTTATACTGTTTAGAATGTCTACAGATGCAGCCACATTAATTCATCTTCTAAGAAGAAGACTATTGAAATTTAAGAATGGGCTTGCTTGTTTCTAGACTGGTACAGTGGAAGAACACTATGCTACCAACCAAGGTTCTAACCTGACAAGCTCTGGGAAACACTGAAGATCAGTCTGAGCTGAAGCGCCTTCTGCCAAGTTAATCAGATGATAAATTCTCCAGGAAGCTATTTTCATCTGTCAGGTAGAACAAAATAAATTGCTTGGCTTAGGCAGGTAAGGGTAAAATTAGGGAAGTTTTGGGTTTGTCAATGAAATTTAAAAATATGTAATGTACAGAAAAAATAAATCATGTACCATATTCTGCACTTGCTTGTTCTGAATCTAGTTTTGTATGGTGTAATAAATCATGTTTTTTTCTGTTATTCCTAGAAGTCTCCACTGCACAGAGTTGAATCAATTTGTATTTTTTAAGATCTTTCTATAACCTGTTCTCTGTAGTAATTGATAATGGAAGGAGAAGCTTACAACTGACACTGCTTTCCAGTAACTGGTTGTATTAGCACTTTTTTTTTAATAGGATATCTGGGCTGTTAATAGGCTTCACAAAAAGAGGAGAGTATTTATTTCCTCAAGAGATAGTTTTACTTTTACTTTAATGTTGGTGATATACCAACCTTATCCATTTAAATTGCTGATGGGTGGATTTTTCAATGCAGGATTTTGTGGATTTCTTTTCTTTCTTTCAATGCAGGTGTTGTCTGTGGCTATAGTAATTATCAGGTGTGGAGGCAAGGACATCCATTCATATTTGCCTTCATACAGAACATTGCTGCAAGCCTTGCTTTCCCAGCCCAAGCACTGCTGTAGCCACTGGACTTGTTAAGGAACCATCAGTCCTTCTTTAACAATTTGCACCCCATTTATTTAAGTCATGTAAGAGTTGCTGACTTGCTTTCCCATCTATGTGACCTGAGTAACCTTGACAGTGGTTGATGATGGCTGACATCCATTATTTGCTCCCTTACCATGGTTACAGTTTTGGTACCCTTCATGAAACTTCTGTAAAGACATGGGTGCTATCTGCTTCCTCTGAGAGCCTGAAAGAAAGGTTTTAAAGTCACTTCCTCCATCGTGCTGACTGACGGTCTCTGATCAGGGACTGTGTGGAACCATTTCTCCTGCAGACAGAATGCAAATTCTTAAGGGACCCCTTATTACCTGGGAGCTGCCCATCACTGAAGAGACAAATAATGTGACGATTGGGGAAAGGTATTAAGACAGGTTGAAGGAACCTCCCCTAGTCACTGAATTGAGGGGGGAGAGAAATGACTTAAAATGGCTTGTAAGAACTTAAGACAAGTTTGGATAAATTATTAGTAATTATTAGTAATAACTAATGTTCAGTTCTCTTAGAAATGTCATGTGACAGCACTCAGGCTTAATCTCCTTTCCTGACTTGCTGTCTTGCTCTTTCTTCTGAGGCAGAAAGCCTGTGACAGGCTGAAGGTTAAGTTCTGAGGCATTTTCCTGTGTAGGCCATACAGGATAAGCTGTCCCACTGGTCTGAGGTGGCAGTAAACAGGATGACAACCAGGACTCTGCCTTGTATTCTAAAAGCTTCGTTCTATGTTCACGGGTTGGTTGAAGGTGGAAGGGACCCAGCTGAAGCAGGGCTAGCTAGCACTGGTTATCCAGGACTTTGTCTAGAACCATCAAATGGCTTTTGAGTATCTCCAAGGAAGGAGACTCTATAGCCTCTCTGGACAACTGTGCCAGTATTTGGTTACCCTCATAGTAACAAAGTGTTTCCTGATGTTCAGATGACACCTCCTGTCTTCCAATTGGTGCCCATTGTCTCTGGTCCTTTCAGTGGTTTCTGGTAACAAGAGCCTAGCTGCCTTCTCTTTTCACCCTCCCTCAAGGTATTTATAGGCATTGATGAGATCCCCCTGAGCCTTCTTTTCTCCCAGCTGAACAGTTCTAGCTCTATCACCTTTTCCTCGAAGGACAGATGCTCCAGTCCCTTTATCATCTGGACTCTTCACTTGACTTCCCTCAGTAGGTCAGTGCAGCCCATTAACTTTATTTGTGTTGCAGCCATTAACCTTATTTGTGCCAAGGGCACATTGCTTGGCTCATGTTCAGCTTGGTGCCCACTAGGATGCCAGGATGGTAGCTTTCTAAACCTTTCTTTCAGGTTTGGAAAAAAATAAAAAGGGGGGGCGGGAAGAGAAGCAGGGAGAAGACATGTGCATGCATGCTCTAGGCAGCATTTCAGTGTAGGGCTTGTTTTTTTAAAAAAATCTTAAAGACATTGAGTGCAGAATCACACTGTCATGAGCAGTGTTAATGCTTTTAACACTTGGCAAAACTGAGCTTTGGGAATAGTTCCTCAAGCTAGTTAAATATTTAATGAATATGTTTTTTAGACTAGGCAAGTACCAGAGCTTAAGAGTGACTACATGATGTGAAGTTGTTGGCTGCATAAGAAGATAGCTTTTAATTGTGCCACCTACCAAAAAAAGCTAAGGCTGTGACTTTGGTCAGTTGAGTTTGTGTTGTGTTACTTGGTTTTGCTTGGGTTCTTTTTTAAATCTCAAAGAGATGGAAAGCGGGGAGGATTTCACCTTTAGGATAACAATTATTTTAATACCTCACTTGAAGTAAAGTATATATTTTGAGCGCCTGAGTTCATGTCATTTTCCTTTACACCAGCACTTACTCATGTAACCTAAAGTGTTGTAAACCCATGAGAAGAGTTATGCCTTAAAGTAAACCCCTGCTCTTTGGCCTCCTGTGTGCTACCTGTCCCCTGCAAAGAAAGCAGCTGCTCTCCCCTAAAGCAGAACATGTCTTCAAATATTTACTAAATCTCTATGGCACAGGTTTCTTTTGCTCTGTGGCTTTTTGTCTCCAGACCTGGATCTGTTTATAGACAGATTTTACAGTGTCAATCTTAGGAAATCATGTTCTAACTGTGGCCCCTACTGCATCACTTCACAAGCTCAAGTGATTGGGTTTTATTGAATTCTAGTCCTGAAAAAACAATACTGATTCAAAGGCAATCAGGACATTCTCTGTCACAGTTCACAGAGAGCTTTAACCTACAATTTTGAAAAATAGGATCTTCCTTCCTGCTCCTGAACACCTGCCCCAGTCACTGCTTCCCAGACCTGTCTCTGAGAGACTCCTGGCCTGTTTTGTTTTATTTGGTCCCAGCAGTTTTGTTCACCTGTTTCTGGGAGAAGACACTGTGCCATGGACCTGTTCCAAGAGCAAGGAGTGAGCCTTTCTCTTTGATGTCAGTCAGGACTGGGGTTCTGATCTGGAAAGAGCAGAGAAGCAGGGCCTTACTCTTTCCTTTCCCCTGCTCCCCATCCCTGGGTAATGCATAAACTTGCTTTTGGAGAAGGAAGAAGCTGGACTTCAAGAAGACACTTATCTCAAACCAAAAGATATCCACTAGGAGTAGGACTGAAACACTAATGGTATTTTTGTGATTTAGAAGGCAGAAGCAATAAGGGCTAGCAGAAGGAAAGTGGAATAGTAGCACAATGTTTTGGATCTCCTGGTGCATAAATTAGCACATTTACAGATCAGTCATTGGCAAAGAAGTTAAGAGGAAAGCAACTAAGGTTGCTTCAATTGGCACAGAGATACAGAGATACCTGCATTAAATAAATCAAACTGTATCAAATGTTTGGAAAGAGTTGTTAAATTACAGTTCAGAACATTGAAGCATTAGCTAATTATGCTATTCACTTGCACTGTTTCTATGCTTTCAGCTGCAAGACTCAGGCCCAACCCCTCCAAAGACACTGGAACATAATTCCCAGCAAAATTCCTACAAAGTTCGGTAGCGTGGGAGTTACTTCTAATGCTTAAAAATGTCTGTATTGAAGGACATGGTAGATAAGTGGATTCAGAACATGAGAGGTGAGAGTAAAGCTGTTTCCTTTCTTTTGATTCCCATAGGCTGTTCTCTGTGCCACACACAGATCTGTCCCTCTGCCTGTCAGACATGCTCGTTTATGTGTACATTCTTCTAAAAATATGAATAAAACATATTCAGCTTTACATTTCTTGCACTTCACAGTTATTGCACCTTTAGCTGAAAGTTCTAACAATTTTCAAAGCACACACAAACAGCTGTCACTAAGTTCTAAATTGACATATTTAATTTTTATGTGCTCTTTTCACTTGAATGTTGTTTTCCTGTAGTATTTATAGCAAAACAAGAATGGAATAATAATTTATTTGCTAAAGTCAGTTGTCATTCCCACACAACGCTTAGATTATGGAACAAAGTTCTGCATGCTGGGAGCACCTCTTCACAATATTTTGGTCCCTGTTATTCTTCACATATAGCAGTTATTTTTAGCCTTTTTCCTACTGGAGACTTTTAAAGCTGTAAACCTGCACTCCTCTTCTTTGCTCAATGGTATCCCTTTAGAACTTGATGGATTTATAAAGGCAATACTTTGGCCCCTTTTTCATAGGTCACTAAAACTAGACATGCTTGACTATAATACAGCAGCTCCTGCAGTAGCATGTCCCAGTCTGTACCTCCGAATTCCATCTCAGCTAGACCAAATACATTCATCCCCTAAGAGGGGAAAAATGTATCCTGACACTAAGGAGGAATCATCAGGGATCTCAGATTAAAAAAGGAAGGATGGAGAAAGCTCTTAAGTGTAAAAACACCAGGAAAGAGGACTGTCTGTTAGTTCTGATTCTCTACCAATAAAACCTTGGCCTAAAGTAAATATTGATACTAATAGCCCTAGGAACATTCTTAGATGTTCTGGAATTCTTACTTCTCTTTGTAGTGTGCTTTATTCCTTGATGCCAAAACATCTGCTCCTTTACTTGTCTTGAAAACATTCCGCCTGTCCCCAGTGGAGCCAGTTCCAGGCTCAGGAGCTCAGATCTTCCACCGTGTCTTCAGCTGCCAACAGGACATCCACCGTGGCCACAACAGTTTGGTCAACTCACACCTGCTCTCCTGCAGGGAACAGCAGGACAGCCGTGCTCTGAAGACAGGCTGATACACTTCAGGAGACACATGAGTTTATAAAATGAAAAAAAAGAGCAAGTAGGTATTTCATTAAGGCTCTAATTTTCAAAATAACCCCATGTGCAGCATTTACTCTATCTGTAGTAAGACTTCTGGGAATCTTGTGCTCCATCCTATCAAACAATGGTTTACTTCCTAATGGGAAGTGATGCTTGACTTGTTTTGTTTTGTTTTTCCTATCAAATCTTGGTTGCCAAGTTTCTGTCCAAATGTTCAAAAGATAAACTATTTACAGGCACTAAACTGAAGGCAAGTCAGCCTAAAAAGGGGGTGTCAGCCATGCAAGAAACAGCAAAGAGTAGGTCTACATATAATCAGGACATCTTTGCGTGTGTGACTACCCCCACCCCCCAAAAAAAACTAATAGGGGACAAGTACAAAAACAAAAAATCAAAGAATAATTAATCATCTTGTACATAAGGAAAGTTTAGCAGAACAAAAATAATATGCCAAGTACACTACTTGGTCTCAGGATACATTGGTCTCCCTGTCTCCAGCACAAGCACATGCGCAAGTGTTTCCTCTGTCCCTCAAATACCAGAAGCATTTAGTGGTGTGACCTTGTGAAGAATCCACGACTCCTGGACAAAGAAGATGGTCAAGGCAACAGCATTCAGGGGTTTCAAGGTACAAGATAAGAAAGGCCAAAAGATGTTAAAGGAATGTTTCTTTATCGAATCTGACCTGTTTTACTATACAACCTCAAATAATTAAACCAGCCAATTCTCTGGAAAATTACTTAAACTCATCTGTTCAGAGAGTCTCCTCAGTACAAGGGGTTGGAGGAACTAGAAAGAAAAACATCACATGATTATTTTCAGTAGTGGACAAACCAATCATATAAAATACAGTTGTGAGTTTTCCAGTAGCAAACTCACAGTTCAAAATGTGTTATTAAAGCTTCCACTAGTGTTACTCGGGTTTTGAGCATAAAAATTTCAGGGCCAGCTAAGCTTTTACCAGATTATTAAGGACTTGAAAAGAATATGCTCATTTTCTTGCATCTTTTAGTAAATACTAAAAGAAACCAAATAGGAAGAATTTCTTCCCAAACACAGAGCGGGTATTTATTTTTCATTACCAGTGATAACAGTTGGTAAATATCACATGAGAAAAGATCTTCTCCCTATACTTTTTTTACTATTACATATTTCATAAAATTTCCTATTATTTATATCCCTATTTCCTGATTGTTTTCATACTCTTTATTGCTTTGTAACTACAGAAGAAGCATTATTTCTATTTTACTTGTGGCACTTACAGTAAGTGTAATTCTCTGCTTTTGATTTCTAAACTGGATTCTTTGCCTATATATCTGATTCTCTATCTTGTAGGGTACAAAGCAGTCACACTACAAGAAATTTTTCAGAGACTGACAGACATCTAATGATAAACATCTTTGCAAACTGTCACTGGTGACTAAGCCTTTTAGGAAATTATTTTTCTTCGTCCCAGCCAGCAATGGTTTCATTTCTCACATACATAAGAAATAAAGTAGCAGGCACTCAGGGAAAAAAAACCCAAACCAAACAAAACCAAAAAAACAAAATTAGCAAGAACAGTTTAGATGTGCAAGACACAGCTAAATAACATGCACATTCATGTTTTCAGATTGCATGGAGATAGGCCCTAGAGATTTGTCATCCAACATTTCTATACAATAACAAACATTTCCAAAAGTTTGGGAAATTGAGACAGAGAGATGCCAGGCTGCATTCACCATGCTCAAAATTTGACAGAGTCCTTGTCTACCAGGGTCTGGAAATGCAGGTCCCTCCACTTCCTTTCACCTGCCTAGATGTACACCTGACCCACCTGGGTCTAGTCAGAGGCATCTTAATAGAAGGTTTTTCCCCCCTAAGAATTCAACTCGTATGAATAAAATTTCTGGTTTAGCCAGTCCCCACACTATTGTATGAACCATCGTGCCTAAACGTCCCCTGCTAAGTCTGTGTAGACAACCACAAAGCCAGCAGACGAGAGTGGAAGCGTGAGGGGCTGACAATGCACCTCCTTCTGTGGCTGATCCACTGGTAACAGTGGCTGCACCTCACGTGTCAGTCCAGGACGTGCAGGTCTCGCCTCCTAATGGGGCCAGTATGTGCAACAGCATTCCAAGGTCCTCCAGTTTACATGTAGCTGGTAAAGTCTTTAGTGAAAGAATGCTGCTCTGCCCAAGCTTTTGTAACAGCCAATAAATTAAAATAAATAAATAAATAGAATGTTTAAACCAATAAATACCAGTAAAGCAAAATATCTGTTGTTTGTTAAAACCAGTGAATTCTTCCCACTGTGAAGACTCTTTAGGATGCTGCAGCTTCCGAGAGGGCCTGATTCATGGAGTCTGGACAAATGTCACTGTCACTACTTTGGCCATACTCTGCAATGATGCAAGTGACATCCACACAGATGGAAACAAATTCATGTGACAAATAAAATGGAACCAAAAAAATGTCAAAGAATAGGCATTTCAGTTCAAACTAAATCTTTATTCATATGGAAAATACTACTTCTCTTTTTTGCAAATGATGCTAATAAATAAAAATACTCAGAAAGAACCTTGCTCAGAGTTAAGTGACTAGTAACAGCCACACAAAGTTTTTAATTCCCGTTAAAACCACGCCAACAATCATGCAGATTGGCTACGAGAAAGCAATATAAACTATATTTTATTTTGTGCAATCTTATTGTACAATCTTAATGCTACCTTCTTCTAAAACATTTCACATAATTTGAAATGCAATTTCAAAACAAATATTAAGGAACATATGCTACACTTATTCCACATATGGAGCTGTGTATAGCTTAAGCCCATAAATGTATAATGTAGTTGCACATCTAATGAAGCTAAAAGAAGAAAGGACCCCATTCTGAAAATTCAGACACATTTATAAACATAAGAGAAGGAAAGCTCACACCAGTGAGTTCTCAACAGACAAATACATTATTAAAGCATAACAATAAATTATATTAAATTTAATAATGTAGATCTTTAGAACTGTTATTTCTGAGGAAATATCACTTTAAAAGCACACCAAGACTTTCATCACTAGGAGTCAAACTGGAATTTCACATATCTCAATTTCCTACTTGGATGCAATTTTATAATACGCTTCAGATTTGTGAGCATATTCTTTATCATACATCTAAAAACAAATTGAAAAAGGTTGCAATTAAGCTGTGCATCAAACACATTATCAAGGTGAGAAACAGGCACTTGACAGTATAATGTGCAAGGCAAAACCTTTACTGGTCACAGTATAAATAGTTTCTTCAGGAGTGAAATTAAATTTCTCAGCCCATCTTTAAGAGCAAAATATTAAGGGCTGCTAACAGATCTTTTTCTGTTCTTTTAGGTCAGCACCAACAATCAAACTAAATACTACCTCATGCCTTAAAGGGTATTCCATAAACTATAAAATGCAGCATACTTTACCCAAGAATACGAACTCTTTCCCATAATTAACCTCAGCACATGTACTTGCCCAAGGCAAATACAGAGTTTACTCACAGACTAAATGACGCAATATAAATTCTAACCTTTTCTCCTCTATTAGTATTTTTTTCATAACTAATGCCAGTTTTACAAATACATTTGCCAGTTGCAAGATCCTGTTTTGTAGCACAAAACATTAGTGTTCTTTTATATAAACTTAAGAACAATGTCTTTTAACATCCTATTAATACCAGCTAAAAAAGAAAACAACCAACCAAAACCATTTTGCTACAGTTTCCCTCCAGGCACATCTCAGCAGGAATATCCAAAAAATAGCTATGCAGGAACTGTAAGCCAGAAAACTCTACATGAATTGGAGGAGGGAGGAGAAAGAGAGAGCTAAGGAAGGAGTAACGTGGCAGGAACAGAAACAAGGGACAAGCTTAGAAAAAAATTGCATGCATCCCTTTTCATCAGCACAAGCTTCTTGCAAAAATATGTTTACAAGACATCCATTATATAAAGGTATATGCTTTCTTGTAAAAATGCTGATTTTCTCTGACATGCAGCTTGATCTTCCAGCTGTACTGGCCATATTACTAGGCAGTCAAGTTTTCAGTTCAGGTTAACAATCAGTAGAGAAAAGGCCTACTGTTCATTTCTTACGAAACTTTTGGTTTGATTTTTATCCATGAATGTTAAAGTAGTAATAATGTGAGTCATATGAACAAAATGGAAACCAACTTTGGATCTGGCATCAGCTGCACCACTAATGAGAGACAATAAGCTAGAAAGAGGCACTTTTATTAGTCATATATACATTTCAAATCTCAAGTTTAACACTTCACCTACTTTTACCAAAAAATCAACATATCAGTAGCTAGTAAGACAGAGCTTTATATGAAAAGTTGTGTATATGCACATATTTGCAATGGCTCAGTTACTCAGCTGCCCTGAAAATGCCAGAGTCCAATGCGATCGTTGCTTATTGGGCAGAAGGGAAAGAACAACACAGGAAAAAACAGAGAAGTTTGTAGAACAAGTATCAGCTATTGTAAAAAAAAAAAAAAAGTAAACATATGCCCTTCCATAAGAAGCAACTTATTCCTAGATTCAGATTCAACATCCTCCCAGAATATCAAGATCATCTTACACTCTACTCACTGCTGCTTTACAAATTTTCAATGATTTTTGGTTTTGGCATAACACACATCTTCAAAACTGAGAAATTTAGCTTTGTCAAAAAAAAAGAAAAATCAATATTAAAAAAACCCCACCAAATGGAAACAAACAAACAAAAAACACAGGAAAAAAACCCTCAAACACTCAAACCCACCAAAACAAATAAAAAAAACAAACCACAAAACAACCAAACACACACACACAAATTAAAAGAAACCCAACAAAAACAAAACAACACCTCCTCCTCCTCCATGAAACCAACAAAATCAAAAAATAAAAAACAAACAAAACAAACAAACAAACAGAAAACCACCCCAAAACCTCTCAAAGACCCTAATGGTGACAATCTTCTAATGGAAGGAGGTACATTAGAATAGTATTTTCCCACTTCATACACAGTATAGCACATTGTGACAGTAAGCATCTTGTGTGCACAAGCTGAAGCATATGCTGAGCCTGAAGATTTGGAAAACAGTCTACTAAATACAAGCATTCTCCCTGCAAGCAGCAGATCGGTATTCTTGGTTAAAAAGGGACAGCATCAAAATTAAAATTTTGAGTGGCCCTCAAATATCAGAAAAGAAACAAGACCTCAAGCTAGTGGAACTTCCTACATAAGGCAGTCAAATTTACAACCAGTGTATACATTCACTAAGGAATTACTCTTTTTTTTGGTAAAACCAACAATCAAACATACTGCAGAGTCTGAATGTGAAATATAGGCACAAAATAGATTCTCTACTTTTTTTCAGTGTGGAAAACATAGCTATATAACAATGTAATAAGAAAATTTACTATCAGGTGAGCAAAAATTTGTAACAATCTGAATAAAACAAAGTACTGTATAAAGGTGCAAGATTGAGCAGATTTGATTTTGGTTTAAACATATGAATAAATCATGGAATCTTTCTCCTCTTCTTATCAGTAAGTATTTCACCTTACGAGTATCATTCTAGCTCTTCCCAGTTGTCAGTAAGGTTACCTTTGCTTTGACGTCTAATACTAACCAGCTTTCCAGCTGATTTGATACTCCACCTGGAACTGTTTCCTGAGCTGGCCAGGTTTGTGTATTTTGTGGAGCCTTTGGTTTCATCTTCCCAGCCTGACCAGGCTGTATAGTCACTTAAAGGAGTCGCTGCATCACTGGTAGAGTCAGCAGTGGTGATCTGGGGTGGTTCCCATCCCTCAATCTCATCTGGTTTTCTAGGTGGAACATTCTGCTTTATCACCAAACTGTCCCAAAAGCCTGGCTTCTTTTCAGACTTCATCTCTTCCTTTAACTTTAGGTTTGTTCTAGAACATAACAACAGTGCAATGATTAATTTCTTCATTTAACAATGTATGTAGCAGTCATTAATAAGCATTCAAATAATTTATTATCTTTTACAGTACAGAATGCTAATTCATTGTCAGCCCATGACAGCACATCCATTACTGTCAGCTTCAGGAAAAACACCATCATGTGCATGTAAGCCTAAACACAGCAGACTTTTGCAGTGATAAATCAGAACAGGACTGAGTATGGTCATTTCCTATTCTAAAAGAACTTACACACCACCACCCCCAGCACCTCCGGAGGTGAATTACACAGAACCACCTTAGGAAATGTACAAGGTATTTTAGGATGCATTAGAACATTAGGACTTTAACCAAAAAACAATATAAAACAAACAAAAAGAACAAAATAAAAAAATCCCCCAGATGTAGGATAGTAGAAGGAGTATGAAAATGTTCTTTCTACTACCAGCTTTAACACTCACACAGTATGTTCTTCAGTTTTATTTGCCTGTTACCACCTTGCCAGTTAAGCCTTATAACCTAAAATAGTTGATGAACTATTAGGACAGTATTAGGACTTTAAAGATGCCAGATTTATCCACACAGGTTCATGAAAACAGCTGTTTTGTACTTCTGGTAAGAACTCCAAAATCCCCCTTGCAAACCCAAGAAAAAACAACCTTTACTGTAACTTCTCTCTCAAAGAAGCATTTGAAAGGCTACTTATATTATTACTTGTCTTATCCCATTAAGAATCTTCAATCTGAATACTTTCATATTTGCAGCTTGGAATACTTAAATTACAGAATGTCAAATGTTTATGCTTAATTTTCTGTGCAGAGTTATCAATGTAATTGAATAACGGGTCACAAGGAAAGGCTAAACACCAGTGGTGAAACACACAACCTTCAGGGTTCAATGAGCTAAACAGCCAACTGAAAACATTATCCACTTGTAGCATATAAATTCCTTAGCCACAACTAAAACCACCATTGAATCTTTTTTAATATTTCTATTAAAAGAGGTTTTTTCCATCATTGAGAGCTTTTCACCATTATATTTAAATAGAGGCAACTCAATCAATACCTTTAAAATTACTGAATTTTGAATTTTTGATTACTCAGAATTTTCATTTTGCTAAAACCAGTCACAGACTCCGAACGCTCTTCTTGTATTTCTTAAGTAGCGCACTTGAAAAGTTGCATTTTTCTTTAAAAATAAAGTAAAAATTGTGGTATACAGTCAAGGAAAAATATCCCTAAACTTAAAAAACAGGCAGTTTTCATAGGAATACCAAAATATTGCCACATCTATGGCAACTCTGTTTTCATACTTCTCATCTCTTCACTCTTGTACTCGATTCTGATATTCAGCATCTATTGCAGAGTGTCATGAGAGGAGCCTAGCATGTTAGTAACATCCCTAAAATACTACAGGGATAGCTAGGAACTTTTGGGAAGTTTTACTGAACAGACTCAAACGGAAATGGAAATGGAAATATATGTTTTTATATTCTACATTGTTTATTTATATATACACACCTCCTACATGCATATATACACCCTTGGATTGTGAAACGTATTTCCAAGTAAGCTGGAAACAAAGCACAGTACAGCAAGTCTTATCAAAGGTAGTATTTGGCTGCAAAAAATCTACTGATATGTGGCACACTTGGTTTGTAACCAAGGTAGTTAAGGTAGGACTTGTAGGTAAAACCTATGTATACTTGTAACAGCAAAATAGTCTGTCCTGGGAAGAGGTCTGTTCTGTTCAGAGAACAGCTCTAACCATATCAGCAGCAGGAGTGTGACAAGGAAACACCTCAGCTCCAACAAGGGAGACTTGCAGATCCTAGGATAGCTAGTCCACTTAACATTTTTAGGTGTAGTAAGACTTCAAAAGAGAAAGTAGGGCACATAAAAAAGGAATTTGTAAACTCAACCATAATTAATCCTTAAGAGCAAAGGGAAAGGGTAAGAATGACCCTTTTACTCAGAAGCTTTTACTCCTTTTATAGAGTAAAAAAAGATTCTTCTCCTAAAAATGTTAACAACATCTGTCCTTTCCTAATAAAGCATGCTTATTCATTGTAAGCTTACCATATTTTGTATGGCCAAACTTCGCGAACAAAGATTTGGGCAGGGCTCTCCCCACGTGGGTGTGCCCTTCCAGCCTGCACAGTGGACTTTTTAGGTGAGGCACAGCGTGCACAGAACTGGCCCCACCGTTTAAGTCCTGAGGTCCATCTGCCACAGCCGAGCGAGCTTGGACAGTGACAGTGAAGTCCTTGGGACTGTCACAGCACCCGGTACTAACCAGGGCTGACCCTGCTCAGCATCCCAGATCTGACGGGATGGGATGGCAGGGAGGCATTGAACAGCCAGGGGATGGTCCCCACTGAGACTGGAACTCACGACCTTGGGATTCAGAGTCCGGAGTGCTCTCCATTACACCATGGGACCGCCCTATGCTTATTATATACATAACTTTGAAATGCACATAAACCTTTCTCTGCTGATTTGACTTCCAGAAGTAGAACATAACTGTTTCTCAGTGTTTGGCTTCTATACTTTGTACAGCTGTTTTCTCTTCCAGTGAGTGCATTTTTATAGCAGATAGACCAATCAGTTTTGCTTACCCTTTGGATTTTGGAGACTTGCATCCTGCTAACAATTGCTGCTCATCATCCTTATTGAACATAGACGTCACTTCCTTCCAACCCCGGAAACTTGCACCTTGGACCTATATAGAGAAGGGAACATTCTCATAAACGTGGATTATAGAGGTACAGGCACAGAGTATGACTGCCACTGTTGGCTCTGGGTGGCTGATGGGCAGCAGCAGCCCTGTGTCCTGTGTGTGGTGCTGCTGGGACTGCAGCACCTCAACAGAGCTGCAGAGGATGGCCATGCTTTGGAAAAGAGCTGGTTGGGTTACTGCAGCAAGAGCTCCTTCCTGCTGAGCACAGAATATAAAACTTTGATAGTTTTGTGATGTCAGTGAGTACAGCTGGGCTACCAGATGCTCTTCTGCAGTCAGGAGCTGCTGGCTCCATATATCACAGTAAGAAGGGAATCTAGGAAACTTCGAAGACAGTCTAAAGGGCTTCAACAGAAATGAAAAAAACTGTCACTGCTAGAAGGGGGTCACAACAGACAGGACAGCCATACGAATTATGAAACTCATAAGATTTAACCTGCTTTACACTCATTGGCCCTCTTTGTAACCCCAAAACTACAGCAAGCATAAAGAGTAAGAGCTTTAGCTCACCAGTGACATGTAAATGTGAGAGAGATGTGCTACAGTGTGTTCTCTAAATTTACTGTAACCATTAAGCATGCAGCAAAAATTACTTTTTCAACTTTATTAAAGGTTTGATTCTCTCTTCCCCAATGTGAAATAAACAGGTATAGATTATTTCAACTTTGATAGCATGCTTATAAAAATGCATGCATGCATGTTGAGTACAGAATATGAAAGCTGCCTTTCTTCCTCACAGGGCCCAGTGACAGTCTGTCAGTGTCACCTGATTACACTAAAAGAGTTGTCAGCACAAGCAAAGGCTAATTCATCACCTGTCATTATGCTTCATCCTTTTTGCAGAACTCAGAGGTGCAAATTAGCATCAGTTTGCCATTTAGGTTTTAATCGATTACAGTTTAGCTGGTACATCCACATAGGCCTTAAAACATGTGAAAAGTCACCTACCAATGGAGCACAAACATCAGACAGGAAAATGTTGGTACTGCCATCTCCTCCCTTCTCAGAAACCCACACCTCCACCATTTACAGGAGTAGCACAGCACCCTTATTACCACATGTTAGTCATGGAGTATTTCTGTGTCTTGTTCTCCCATTTCACTATGAACTGTCCTTTAACTTCTCACCCACCCTCCCTACTCACATCTGAACTGCCTCAACTACTCCATCTCAGGAAGCGTAGCAGGTCTGTTTTAGGATCAGGAGAAAGGTCTCACCCAGCCTCAGTGCCACTTTGGTTAGATAAAAACATGGATCCAGCTATAGGCAAAGCACTGGGAAACTCTGAAGAGGGAAGACTCAGCAAGCCTGGAGAAGTTTCATGCTCTTGTTCATGGGATATGGACAGACTGGGTATATGAGGTCCAGGTCCACCACAACTGCTCTGCTCACCTCTTCCAAAAGCCATGCCTGATCTTACTGTAAACCACAGTATTCCTCATGGCTTCACAAAATAAAAGCAACAGCTTCTATATATATATTTTTTCCCACTTGGACAATAAAGTGAGTAAAGATTATAATAAGCAGACCCTCATGTTTAATTTAAACATACACTTTCTATTTTTAATCAAGTTAAAAATATGTAGATACTACATAAAAATATGTAGCATAAAATAAAACCAGACAAGCTGCAGATGATACCTTCAGATACCTTGCTATGCACAATCCTTGTGTTTAACTATCAGCCTCTTCAAGCAGTACTGAACATTTAATGCTTCTATGATTTAAATGATGGTTTAAGCTCTCAACTTTAGTCAACGAAGGCCTAATACTGTTATTTGTTTTACTTGTTCAGTTAAATTCTGTAAAAAGTTTCACATGAGGATTTGTTACTTTCATTGGGCTTCCTCTCACTGCAAAGTACTTCATCCACAACAAAATTCCATAAAAAGGAAGAATTTCAGGAAGCTGATTGTTGAAGGAAGCAATCCATTTTAAAACAAGAAAGAACAAAAACAAAGCAAATAAAACCCTCCCAAAACAAATTTAAAAGAGAGAGAAACTTGAGAAGGCACTTAGCTTTTCATAGGTTAAAAACATCCTTCATCTTTGAATCCATAGTTCCTGAGGGAACTGGTAGAGGAAGTAGCTAAGACACATCCATCATATTGGAGAAATGACAGTCCAATCAAGTTCCCACTGACTGGAAAAAGGGAAATATAACCCCTAATTAAAATAAAAGAAGAAGGAAGACTGGAGAACTACAGGCCAGTCAGTCTCACCTCTGTGCCCACCAAGATCATGAAGCAGATCCTCCTGAAAAGTATGCTACAGCACATGGAAAATAAGGAGGAATTTTGCTACAGCCAACATGGCTACACTAAGGGCAAATTCTCCCTTTCAAATCTGGTAGCCTTCTATGACTGGGTTACAGCATTGCTGGCTGAGGGAAGAGCAACTGATGTCATCTACATGGACTTGAACAAAGCATTTGACACTGTCCTGCACAATATTCCTTGTCTCTAAACTAGAGGGACATGGATTTGATGGATGAATCACTCAGTGGATAAGGAATTGACTGAATGTTTGCACTCAAAGAGTTGCAGTCAATGGCTCGATGTCCAGCGAGAGACCAGTGACGAGTGACGTTCCTCAGGGATTGGTATTGGGACTGGCCCTGTTTAACACTTTGTCAGGAACATGGACAGTGGGATTGAGAGCACCCTCAGCACATTAGTGGATGACACCAAGTTTGGTGCAGCTGACATGCCGGAGGGAAGGGATGCCATCCAGAGGGACCTGGACAGGACAGAGGTGGGCCTGTGTGAACCTCATGAAGTTCAGCAAGGCAAAGTGCAATGTCCTGCACCTGGATAGGGCACTCCCAAGCACAAATACAGGATGGGTGGAGAGTGGATTGAGAACAGCCCAGAACTCAGGGGTGCTGGTTGACAAGAAGCTCAATACAAGCCTGCAATGTGTGTTGGCAGCCCAGAAAGCCAAATGTGTTCTGGGCTACATCAAAAGAAGTGTAGCCAGCAGGTCAGGGGGAGGTGATTCTGCACCTCTACTCTGCTTTTGTGAGATCCTGGCAGGAGTGCTATGTCCAGATTTGGCGACCCCAACAGAAGAACATGGACCTGCTGGAGTGAGTGCAGACAAGGGGCATGAAGATGATCAGAGGGCTGGAGCACCTCTGCCATGAACACAGGCTGAGAGAGCCAGGGCGGTTCGGCCTGAAGAAGAGAAGGCTCCAGGGAGACCTTAGAATACCTTCCAGTACCTAAAGGGGAGTTGTAAGAAAGCCAGAGAGGGGCTTTTGACAAGGGCATGGAGAGATAAGACAAAAAGGAACAGCTTTAAACTAAAGAAGAATAGGTTTAGATTAAATATTAGGAAGAAGTTCTGTACTGTGATGGTGGTGAGGCACTGGAACAGGTTGCCCAGAGAAGTTGTGGATGCCTCATCCCTGGAAGTGTTCAAAGAGAGGTTGGATGGGGCTTTGACCAGCAACCTGGTCTAGTGGAAGGTGTCACTGCCCATGGCAGAAGGGTTGGAACTAGATGAACTTTAACTTTCCAAACCAAAACCATTCTATGATTCTATAATCTTCCGTTATCTTACTCAAACTCTGCCATTTCAGGCATTTTGGGGGAGGAACCTTTGCTACAATAGGTAAACATACTATGTTTGTTGCACTTAAAAACTCTTACTGCCCTTTAAACTGAAAAAAAGACACAAATATACCTCAGTGATGTAATTTATGTATGTTTGTCTTTACACATTAATTATGTTTCATCAAGCCATTTCCACCTACTACATTTGATGATTAAGAAAAAATAAAACAACCTTGTTACTAGGCAATAGTAGCAATAGCAATTCAAACAGCAATTTAATACTGGCTTAACTTCCATTATATATGCCTTTAAAGAACAACATTGATGAAAGACTGCTTGAAGAGAAGCATTTTTATGCACACATTCACTGTAATAAAAAGGATATAGCTATATATATACCTTCTTTAATCTAGAACATCATACATACTCCACAGATACAATGACATTTGCTGCCCTGTTCAGATACCCAAGCAATCCCAAAGCCAAAAAAAATCCCCAAAGTACCAACATCTAGCCAGGAGATTTCCATATTTTTTAACTTTAGACTTTTTAAAATTTAATTTGGTCCAATTCTGATTTACAGATATTTTTAAGAATAATTATGAGAGAAGTTCTATTCAGTGTCAACCAGACAGCACATGCAGGTCCTTCAGATAACATCTCTGCACTCTTTCTACCTGTGTGTAAATCACTAGGTACACATTACTTCATTCCTTCAATATATTTCATATCCATGGCATTTGGTAGGTACAAACAAGGCTAATAACCATGTAGCACATTGTAACTGATTTATTTTTCTCTCAACTCGTCCTTAGGAGAAATGTAGACTAAACATCTATGATATACTTCCAGCACTTCTTATTTGGAGTTTCCAAAAGAAACACTGCCAGGATAATCCACATAAAAGCACCAATGTCCAAGTAGACCATATTTTGCCAATATGTGATAAAAGTCATTGCACAAAGCCTACTACAAACTACACAGACTAGGCTGAAAGAAACCACAGAAGTACAAGAGTAAAACCAGGATCTCTGCCTACCATACCAAAGCCTCCTCTTCTACATCTGCGTGCACCAGCATCAACCTCCTGAAACATCTCTTCTTTCAACTGAACAGGAGCAAACAGCTCACTCTTGACTGTCTTCTCAGTGGGAGCATACTTAAGAATTTAAACTTTAGCAAAGGAGGAGATCAAATACTTGTTTCACACTTCCAGAAGCTTCTTTGTAACTACTGAATTGTTTTTAAGACAACAATCTTGCTTTTTGACTACTGCTGTCATGTAGCTGTCACAAATTAAATAAACCCCTCAGACAGCCTACTGCATTTCTGTGTTTCTTTTAAGAGTTTTTTAAAGAGTTTTAACCTACTGGCAAGTGCCACCACCAATGCAGCTGGAACAGTTGCAACTGTATCTTCTGGTAGGTACAGCCCAGGAAGGAGATCTTGAAGTCAACATTTCCCAGAACTATCAGTTTGACATGCAGCAACTGTATAGCCAAAAAATCCTGGGAACCATCACAAAAAGGATTAGACAAACTCAGACAGGAGATCCATAAATCAATACCCCCTATTTAGAGGGATGCACCCTCTAATACTTCAAAACAATGATTCTTGATGTTAGGAAAAGAGACTCTAGACACTAGACAATTACATTCTCCCTGAACATTATCTCTGGTTGCCAGAATACATGAGCCAGTCTCTGAACCAAATGGGAATTTCTTACAGTCTTACAGAGCACCTGGAGAAAGACCTAGACCCCAGAACAACTGGCTTCCTTGCAATGGATGTCAAAGGAAGGTCAGTAAGCAAAGATGACACTCCTCACCACACTGGAGATACACTTCATGTAACACTATTAAAGTTATGCAAAGTATGAAAACACAGTACTGGTATGGTCTTAAATTATCAATCCACTTGCAGAATTATCTCATTTTGATGATGCAATTGTCTACACAAAACTCAAAAGAATACTCCTAAAATTTTCAGAAAAGTTTATAAATGTAACTGACTAGTTTATATTCTCAAACCTTTAAAGTGTTTTTCCGTGTGTCAGTGGAAAAAGAAATAATTCAACATCCAGAGCTCTCAGAATCACAGCTTTTACAGCTGGAAGGCATCTCTGGAGACCATCCAGTCCAACCACACTGCTGAAAGCAGGGTCAGCTTCAGCATATTGCCAAGGATCATGTAGAGCCAGGTTTTGAATATCTCCACAGCTGGAGAATCTACAGCCTCTCTGGGCAAACTGTTCCAGGGCTTCACTGCCCTTGTGGTGAAAATGTTTTCTCTTATGTTAAGATATGATATTTCTTCTATTTGCCCATTGTCTCTTGCCCATTCACTGAGCACCCTGAGGAGAGTCAGACTCCATTTTCTTAACACTCTCTGCTGCTGGTGTACATGCAGAAACCTTTCTTCTTGCTCTTCATTTTCCTCACCAGATTTAACTCTAGGTAAGTTTAATCCTTCCTAACTCCATCTCTGCATGCTCAAAGAGTGTCTCTGTATTCTCCTCAGGTCACCTAATGCCGCTTCCACCTCTAGTATGCTTTCCTTTTATGCTTGAGGTTTTCATGAACATCTTGTTCATGCCTCCTGCCACCTTTACTTCTTTCTCTGCTTGATGGGTTGGGCTATTCTTGAGCTTGGAGGAGGTGATCTTTGAAAATCAAAGTACTGAAAAAGAACCAGGTGGACAGACAAAACTCTAGTTAAAAAACAAACAAAGAAACAAACAAAGAACAACAAAACACCAAAAAACCCCAGTGAAATGCTCATGGGACTGCTAAAAAAAGAGAACACTATTAGGGCCTGCAATTGTAACAACAGGTGTTAGAAAGTCAAAACCTTTATAGAGACCAGGTTGGATACTGCAGTCTACTATGTTTCAAAAATGTCAATGAGAAACAAAGCAGAAACTTCTTAAGATGCCATTTCAGTATTCTCTGAAGTAGGAATTCAAACTCATCTCATACCAGTTTGGCTATGACAGCACAGAGCATGCCTATCAAAACAGCAATTTTAAAAGTTTCCTACATATCTTTCACTTTAGGTTGTGCAAGCCTGTGCAGTCACCTAAAAGGATCAGTAAAATGTGAAATGTAAAAAGTGGCAGAGTACTGAAAGCCATCATCACTGTCTGTCCCAAGAGCCAGAGCACAGATTCTTTTCCTTCAGCAGAGGAAATTTCTCTTTTTCCACAATGAGAAAGATGTCATTTAATTAGAGTATCTTCTGAGAGTACAAGCAGTCACTTCTAGAACATCATGTAAAGGATGCAGTCTGTATCTCTAGTCACACTGTCTGCCATTTCTTCCCCCCAGTCCTCTTCCCCCTGCTTTGCCAATGTTTCAGTGTCAGTGCCCATCTGTCACACAGATTCCCAAAGAAAAGTCTCATAAGGTGGCAAATTTGGTTTAGCAGCCACTGCTGCCAAAAAGGGTGAACCCAGTCCATTGCCTGTGTGACACTGTGGAAAACCAGTTCAACTCACTAAGCCAGCAGAAATCTAACTCACTCATTTTCTACATTCTTTTAGCCTAGTGCTAAGAATCAGCTCACTAAAAGGTGTCACCAAAGGATGTGGAATTTAGAGGAAACAGCACCTTTTTCTGCAGCAGCAACTATTACAACAGCTCAAGTATCCTCTGAAAATTGCAGTCTATCAACTTTCTTCCATACACACAGCATTGTACACACAGTATGGCTTCCCCAAACTCACCCCCTGAGCATCACTCTGTAAATCAACCTTCACAGTAAGACTTCAGTTTTGGTACCTGTATTGATGCAAGTGAACCAACTTTACATAAAGTCTGTATGCTGACTACAAATTTTCTTTCTTTAGATAAACAGGGAACAAATGTCTACTGATAGTTAACTTCATAAAATGCCCCAGAATGGGACAGGTCCTCTTAAACTGGAAGTCTCCTGCAAAACTTACGGGTATTATTACCCAAAATTACTTTAAGGACACCATTTTTCACCACATCAACAAACTGTGATGTTTACATGACTCATCTTCCCAAAAGAGGTAAACAGGCAATGAGTAATAAATGAAGAATCAAAGAGTCTACTGGGAAACAGTAAAGCATCACTAAGAAGACTTTCAGTTAATTTTACTGCCAAAGGTTAACAGTTGATAATCAGAACTCTACTAGAGGGCAAGAAAAATTAGGCTAAAAGGCAACAAACCAGGAAGACTAACAGATGGCTATAAACTAAGTAAATAGTTCAGTCCTAAAAGCAAATTTTAAAAGTACACTGCACAAAAAACAGTGTGCAGACACAGAAAAACATACTAAAGGGGAAGACTGTAGATTTAACTGGAAACAGGTAAACATGCATCAGATGGGTGTGGGTAATATACATGAACATCTTATTCACACAGAATTCAATCAATTCAAAGAATAACAACAAGATTTGGGACACAGGGTTAGAGGTACAAGACAGGCAGTTTCAAAGCAAGAGATTTGAGTATGTTTGAATATTACTCTGACTGCATCATGAGTGGTACTGGTACTTTCAATTATATTCCTGTTAGACTTTTCTACTTCCCAACTGCCTGGCCAGCAGGGCGCTGGAGCACAGAATCATTCTCTGTGGGCTACAAAGAGCCACATGACAGAATCTTAGCAACCAAAAAGAGCAATTACAGGGCATTCTTGCTGTATACCTGCAGTGAGAATCAGCATGTTCAATGCCACTGTGTAGTTAAGCAGCTAATCCCTAAAAGTTGCTGCTCAGCATGTATGAAATGAGATTTACAGAAATTTATATTGTGCCATGTTTTAGAAGGTCTTCACAAGTATTTTCACAGAGGATTGACAACTGGTGAATCAAAACCCTCCAGTGAAGTAGAGGCCTTCTACAAAATGCTTGCAGAATTTTTTTCATAAATATAAACAAGAAGAATGGATTTTCCTCTTGACCTCAACTGAGAAGAAAGAAGCAATTGTTTGTTCTACAGTTGCCTTCACTCCTCCCCTTGAAAAAAATAAAAAGGAATCTAAAATAAAAAAAGCTAGAGATGGAATTTTCTATATAAGTACCTTACAGTTCAATAAAGATACAACTGTTTAACAATAAAAAACCCACAAATGAGCTTTAATTAAAGAAGCATTGTTCCCACATTACAGGAAACCCATTCATAACATGCAAGAAGCCAAAACTAAAAAATTAAAAAACAACTTCCCCCCTCCAATTACAGATATTAAAGCATTAGGCAGGGGGGCACTTTCCCAAGTCAGCCAGCCTCTGGTGTGCAGACCAATAGATACTCTATCCTGTGGCATGCAAAAACTGGAACTCCAAGACTGAGCCCCACCAGAATGTTCAAACATCTCCAATATCATTATTAAAATCTAGAATCATAGAAAGGACATTCAAGATCATCTAGTTTCAACCCCCTTGCCACAGTCAGGAACACCTTCCACTAGAGCAGGTTGCTCGAAGCCCCATCCAGCCTGGCCTCGAAAACTTCCAGGGATGGAGCATTCACAGCTTCTCTGGGCAACCTGTTCCAGTGCCTCACCACCCTCACAGTAAAGAATTTGATCCTAATACCGAATGCAAACTTAGCCTTTTTCAGTTTGAAGCCCTTTCTCTTTCCTTTCCCTACATGCCCTTGTATAAAGTCCCACTCCAGCTTTCTTGTAAGCTCCCTTCAGGAAAAGCCTGCTATAAGATCTCCTGGAGCCCTCCCTTATGATGGCTGAACTCAGCTCCCTCAGGCTGCCTTCACAGGAGATGTGCTCCAGCTGTGTGACCATCTTTGTTGCTTCTCCTGCACATGTTCCAGCAGGTTCACATCCTTATTATGTTGATGGCCCCAGAACTGGGCACAGCACTCCAGGTGGGGTCTCATGAGAGTGAAGGAGTGGGGGAGAATCACTTCCCCCTGGCTTGCTGGCCACGCTGCTTTTGATGCAGCCCAGGACACCATTGGCTTTCTGGGCTTCAAGCACACATTGCCAAGTCACGTTGAGCTGGATGTCAACCAACATCCCCAGTCCTTCACCTCAAGGCTGTTTGAAATACCTTCTCCACCCATCCTGTATTTGTGCTTGGGATCGTCCCATCCAGGTGCAGGACCAGGCACTTTGCCTTGTTAAACTTCATGAGGTTCACACAGGCCCACCTCTGTCCTGCCAAGGTCCCTCCGAATGGCTTCCCTTCCCTCCAGCACATCAGCTGCACCACACTTGGGGTCATCCACAAATTTGCTAAGGATACACTTAATCCCACTGTCCCTGTCCCTGACAAAGATGCTAAACAGTGCTAGCCCCTGAGGAACGTCACTAGTCTCCACTTGGAGTTCAAGCAACTAACCCTAAGTCTTTGAGTGTGACCATCCAGCTGATTTCTTATCCATCAAATGGTCCATCTGTCAAACCCATGTCTCTCCTGCTTGGAGACAAGGACATTGCCAAATGCTTTGCACAAGTTGAGGTAATGTCAGTTGCTCTTCCTTCATCCACCAATGCTGTAACACTGTCATAGAAGGCCATCAAATTTGTCAGGCATGCTCTTGGTGAAGCCATATTGGCTGTGACCAATTCCCTCTGTATTTCACACTAGACAGTACAGCTTCCAAGAGGATTTGCTTCATGACCTTGCCTGGCACAGAGATGAGACTGACTTGTCTGCAATTCCCTGATCTTCTTTATTTCCCTTCCTAAACATAGGGGTTACTGTTTTCCTTTTTCCAGTCAGTGCGAACTTCACTGACTGCCACAACTTGTCAAGTGACTTAGCCACTTACTCCACCCTTAGGGCCCAGAGATGTACCTCATCAGAATTCCATGGATTTGTGCACTTTCAGGTTCCTTAGGTGGTTTCAAACATGATCTACTTTGTTTCTCAAAACTCTGTCTCTTTTCAAAATCTGGCTTGAAACCAACTGCAGATGATGTCTCTGCTGTACTTTTCACTCAGAAGCTCAGCATGTAGGTGAGACTTCCCCCTGCCTAGATTAGTTTTGATAAGGCCCAATCATAGATTCATCAATGCTGGAAAAGACCTCACAGATCATCGAGTCCAACCTTTGACCAAACACCAATATGTCAAATAAACCACAGCACTACGTTCCATGTCCAGTTGTTTCTTGAACACTTCCAGGGATGGTGACTCCACCACTTCCCTGGGCAGTTCATCCAATGCTTAACTATACTTTTGGTGAAGAAATTCTTCCTGATATCCAATCTGAACCTTCCCAGGTGCACCTTGAGGATATTTCCTCTTGTCCTGTCACTAGCTGCCCACCTGGCTACAATCTCCTCTCAAGTCATTGCAGAGAGTGATAAGGTCTCCTCTGAGCCTCCTTTTCTCCAGGCTAAACACCCTCAGCTCCCTCAGCTGCTCCTCATGCATTACTCTCTAAGTCATATGTCCAGGCACAGTGTGAACACAAGTTCCAGATCTCTGCATTTTGCAGAGCACCACTAGGGGGTTCACAGTTCCTCACTTTGAGATGTCACAGGCTTTTTAACCACCCAGACCTGCCTTTCAAGAGAGCTGTCAAGAGGGAATGAAAAAAATTCAGGACTGGAATTAGCCTGTCCTCACTGCTCAGTGGGCAGCCTCCTGCAAGAGCAGGATCTAAGTTTTCCAACCTCCATTGTTAGAGGATTCATACACTTTCAAGCTAGCAAACCAAAGACAAGTTTGCAGGTGCCAGCTTCTAAGATAAGAATGGAATTTGTCTAGAGCCCTAGAGCTGGTGCAGAAGCAAGAAATGGAGCCTTCAGAAGCTGTGGGGAAGAACATTAATAAAGCTCTTTTATAAAGTTAAAATAAGTTGCATTAAGACTGTTTAGATCTAGCAATTTTTAGGAAATATGTATTACTTAATAATTAGCTACAGCTGTGTGATGTTAGGTAGTTTGCATAGTGTGTGTAAGTTTTAAGATTGTGTGTAACTGTGTGAAAAAGTAGTTCTGAATGCAGTCCCTCCCTAAACTTGAATATTCTTGCACAAGTTTAGTTTAAATATTGTTAATGTAAACATAGTTGCACCTTCTCTCCCCTTCTTCTGCTCCTCTTCCTGCTCTCTCCACAACTACTGTAACCCATGATGAAGAAGACTGAGAAATAAAATATCAGAAACCCACATAAAATGAGATGTAGTCAAGTGATTTATTTAACGATGGGGTCGAAGCCCCTGAAAGCCCTCACGAGTCTCAGTTGAGAACTGTGTCAGTAGAGATCAAGGTGTCGTGACACTCCATCTCCAGCCACCAGGACCAGCTCCCACTTTAAACCTCCAAACCCAGGTCAAAGGCTTTCCTTGGCAAATGGGCATCAGCACTGTCTTGAAATTCAGACTTTAAGAGACCAGGAAGACCATCTCCCTAAAAAGCACACATATTCTTTATCCATTGCCTTTTCCTTCAAGAACTTTTCTGTTCTTCACCATAGTGCTTCAATATGGAGACTATTTAATTCACGGCATGTGCAGACTGAAAAGGCCACACATGTAATTCATCAGCCTTCATTAATACATTAAAGATTTTACAAATTCTGGAATACCCCTGTATTGAGTGCTTCTAAGACATGAGAACAACCAAATAAAATATGGAATTGCTTTCAGAAAGAGAAGATGATAGGTCAAGGATAAGGTGCTTTCTTGTGAATACATTTCTAAGACAAGAGAGTTTTACTTTAAAACACAAAAGTACCGGAGCTCAGAAATTTGCCTGGTGACATTTTTTATTTTAAGTCAAAACACACACTTAGCAAGCCTTCCTGAATGACTAAGTAAGGGGTAAGAAAGTTACAATATAAAACAGATTAGTTTTAGTTTTCTCTCCTTAAACATTTATCATCTGGTATAAAACATACAGTAATGTGTGTTTTCATAAAAAAGAATCTGCTCCTTCAAAAGGGTAGAAAAAGGCATAGTACAATCTGACTTTTATTTTCAATGAAAATCATTCTGCATCTGAAGTAAAACAAAAAGAAGTAACAGAGACAGATGTTCAGTTTATACATATTAATGTGAAGTATCCTATTACACTAATGAACCTATTTTAAAATACTTTTCTCTATACCTATGGAATTTCAAAACAAGCTCTAGCATATCATAATAACTTCCAGTTCTTTCATCTTCTACTAATGTATTTTAAGAACATTAAAGAAGATTCTTGGACACATATCAAGGTAAAAAAAATTAACTTGCTTGTCTACTTCTCTTTCCTGAAAGAGATATGGAATAAAGTCTTTAACCTCTTGTGGTCAGAGAGCCAGCTGAGCTACATATAATGGAATAAGTAACCCAAATCTCTTCTACTTTTCATGTTCTCTTTGCCAGTTGTAGCTAGATTTTAGTGCTTCTTTAGACTTCAATTACTCCTGCTTGTTATTTTCCCTTTGTGTTCTAAAATCTGTCATGTGAAAGAAAAAAAATTAGGATACCTTGCCCTCCCCATTAATGACAGGGATTGAGGATCATACATAATTTAAAAATCATCAGTGAAGTATATAAATATCCCCCTTAATCAGCTGTCCATGAAAAACTCTAACATGCTAACATACATTGACTGAAATATATACAAAATGTTATGCTTTCAAAGAGCAGATATTTACCTTTGTTGCAAGATGTGACACTGAAGGTGAAACTTCATGATGAAGAAACTGGTCTTTATTCTCAAAAAAAAGGATAAAGATAAAAAAGGCCCATAGTCAGTTTTAGTTTGGCAATTAGAACTGACACATTTTAGACTATTCATAAATGTTTTATTCTATTCAGCCCATTGTAATATTGACAAAATATGATCACAATGCAAAACTACTAAAATAAGACATGTGAACAAACCTACACTTATAATGATGAAAAATATTTTACCAGATATAAAAACCAAAATCAAACCCTTACAAAACCAAAAACCCCACACCACAAAGAGAAATCAAGAACACTCTTCTATCATAACAAATTTAGTACAAAGAAAAATTTAATTTGAACTTAATGATTGTGTCTCTATTTTTTGGATCCCTATTGATTTTGGAAATACCATCCTAGACAATGGTCTGTGCAATGTCTGTGGGCTGCGAGAAGAGGAAGGTCTCAAGATGTTTTCCTCCTTCAAACTTAAAAGTTTTACATTTCCTTAACTCAAGGACAGACTTTTGCCCACATTCCTTCCCCTCCATTTCAAACTGATTTCAGAAGAAAATTAAAGTGCTAAAGACACTTATGGAAGTTATTCAGTAGAGAAGCATTTCTGTCCATCCCTGAATTAAATTGCTGTTTCAGTACTGTGAGGCCATCCTGTTACTACCAATGTTCTCTTCAAGACAAGGCAGGTAAGATCATTGCTGGGAGTACTTCAGAGGCCAAAGATCGAGGAAGTAGGACATAGAATTCAGGAAATACTCAATTTTCACTTTCTTCACTCTCTATTTCATTGAGAAATATGTTACTTGGGTTGGTTTTTTGTTTGTTTGTTTTTTTAATCTATGTATGACTCCAAATATGAACAGTCCCAAGTACAAAACCAGAACAGCTATGTATAACTGAAAATACTTAACTCCAATTTTGAGGAAAACAACCCAGAATACATCTTGTATGGGAAGTGTCTTCAAAATGGCAGTTTCACATAATCTCCAGTGTTCACTCTGCTTAGTCAGACACTGTTTCAAAAATTAAATTTATCAGTCCTTCCTTTTCAACTAAAGCAAATGCTACAGCCTTGATAGGCTCTTTGCTCCATAAGCTTAACTTCTGGTTTTGGTAACTGCACATGCACATATCCCAGGATACCCAAAATACTCAGTATCCCAGCTCCTACACACTACCAAAGACCACCTCCACTTTGCTAATGGCATCAAAAAGAGGTGAGAAAGCCATCATGAGAGTGTTATACATTTCTAGGCATGTGGGGGCCCAGATGTATCAGCTCCATTCTGAGACACCAGCTTCAAATCCCAGGCAAATTTATTTATTTATTTGTTTGTTTGCTTACACATTACTGTTTCTATTTACTTTACAGGCAATACTTTATATTATACAAGGAACAGGATGGCGGATTTCTAGAACTGAGCATGAAGACCATCACACTCTCGTTCAATAGTAACTGTGTGTTGGAATACAGTGAGTTGTGGATAGGCAGCTTTACTTACTGGGGCAGATGACCAAGTCAGGAACTCATATTATCATTCAAAATGAAAATATTACTTCCTGTGGATCTCAACAAGTTATTAAATTTCCAGATTTCAGTCTGCTGTCTAACACAGGAGGATGTTATTGTAGATGGTATACCAAAAATGGCAAAATTGAGATTTGTGTAATACTCTCAAATTAAGTTGAATTACTTCCCTCCCCTTTGGTTTTTTTGCTTCTCTCCTTTTAAGAAAAACATGAGCAATGTTCTAAATGGAAATGCCTTACACATGCCATTCCACAAGTCTATCTGTTTCCTCTCAACACTCTCAGCTCTCAAACTTTTGGATGAGGTTGTAAAGTCTTAGACTTAACATAGTGGCATCTCTCCTTCGACAGAGGGTACAAGCTCGAGAATACTTCAGCTGATTTGTCCAAGTTTTTCCCAAGAAGAAAAAAAAATTAACAAGAGCTAGGAAAGCCCCAAGGAGAAATATGGTAAGAGAAGAAATTATTTCAGACATCCAGAGCTGGCAGAGCTACCAGTTTCAACAACCAATAATGCTGTCTCCAGAACAAACAAGGCACTGTTACTGCCTTCCAAAGAAATAACACCTAACACCTCTCATTTTAATTATTCCAGTTCTCCAAGTGTTTTAAGAAGGTTAATAAAAATATGAAAGAGCATAAAGAGACATCATGTTCTACTAGAGAAAATACAAAAAAATGGAGGCATGAAAGCATACACCATTTAGCAAGCCTGAGCACAAGGAAGCAAGAGTGCAAAGCATATTCACAGTGGAAGTTTTTAGGGGAAAGCCATGAGATAAAATGAGCACCTCACAGGGCCAGGGAGCCAGTATAATAAAATGTGAATACCATTGTGAAGACATGGTATTATTCACAATAAATAGTAGACCAAAGGGGTTTTTTATGTTCCTCTTTAAAAGAGGGACAACTAGAGCCGTGTTGCTGTGTTAATACAGTGTTACTACTCACAGATATACAAAGTGCTACCTCGTAAGGAATGAGACACAAGCAATTAAACTCATGCAGCAGAGGCTGATGGTAAGTGGACAATGCAAAGTTTAAAGAGATGAAAAACAAAGATTAAAAGATATGAAATTCTCAAGAAAGAAACTTGGGAGGATCCAATCCCTAAAATACATTTTTGGGGGTGGAAGACACATCAAGTATCCATAGTATCCTTTTAAGATACACTGCTGAAGAAAAGAAGACCCGGACAACAGCAGTGTGCTTGTGATGTCCATCCATACATCCCATTTATTGATTGAAAACTGCCTGTAGGTTTGAATTCAGCCATCTCCAACAGGCTAGATTTTGAAACATTTTGTGGAAAATCCATCTTTAGGAAAAACAGAGAGAAGGAGACTAATGCTCCATGGTGGGAAGAGTGTGAGAGGAGCAGGAGTAGGAGTTCGGAGCCAGCCATGGCCCACATTGCAGTGAGGGACCTACACACTGTATAGTAGAGATGGGTTGTGTACTAAAAAAGAAACAAAATAAAACCAGAAGGAAGGAAACAGAGGGAGGGAGGGGAACTGTGCCACCTCTGGAAAGAAAGATGAGAAGTCACATACAACCCATCTTGATTTGTTACTCACAGAATAATTTGTATTTTTTAAGTGATACACATTAGTACACCCTAACATATTAGTAACATATTCTCTACTGTTGTTATCATTCTGAGATCAGGGAGCCTATGATTTGTTTTCAGATCTTCTTTACAGATGATCTACTGTGCCACTACATGTAAGGAGTGAAGATGAGGTTTTTTTATTATGCTGCATAACACATGTTGATGCTGAACACTTATAAACTATTTCAGTGTGCTTTAATCTGGGCAGTTTAGAGTTATGACAATTAACTTCTTACTTCAATTTTAACAAAAAGCATAGACACATTATAGTATTTAGATACTAATAGGTGACTAAAGGCTAATGCTAGTGGGAAATGCTGATCAGTAACTTGAACAGCCCTCCAGTTCTGGCAGGGGAAGGTTGGTATGCACAGTGTGTTTTCATAAGGAAACAAGTGCCCTTTTGTTGGACATACTGCAAACCATAAGGTACTCAAGGGACTAATTCAACTTGCACACAAACCTTTTTGTACAGAGATCAAAATCGTAATCTACTTCCCTCAGCTTCCTTTGTGGTAAAGTAATTAATTAGTCTCTTTAGATCATTCACTTTCATAATTCAGGCCAAGATGAGGAATGCTGGACATCAAAGAGTTAAGGCAAATAACAGCATCATCTCACCCTGCATGCCCTTCCTTTGCTCTAGTACATAAAATGGTATATTATCAATTTTCTCTACTCTGTTGTGGAACCTCCCTATCAGACACACACCCCAGCTGTCAGACCCGAGCACGCAGAAGAGTAAAAAAGATACTGTTAAAAGAGTACGTCCTTTCTGTGCAATTTCTCACACTTCTACTGACTTACTGCATCCCCTCTGCCTGTCATCACCTCTCATCAAGGGCTGAGTGTAATACAAAGCCTAAGTTAACATGCCTGTAAGTGCAAATTAGATTATGTACCACAAATGTATCATTTAAGTGGAAAACAATACCCCAAAGAGATGCACCTCAAGAGGTATATTCCAGGGAAGAATTAAACACAATTTCCACTACTCTACAAATCCTACTAAATAATTTAGTGATAGGACAGGGGAATGTTTAAAAAAAATTTAAAAAATCACTCAGGAAATTACAAACCTGAAAGTTGACCTCTGAAGTTGGAAAGATTCCAAAACACTGATTACAAACCAAATAGCTGAACAACTGTATATACACAGCCTGACCAGAAACAGCTCAGATTGGGAAGAGGAGATCACACTGGCAGATCACCAGCTTAAAATACAGACATCAAAAGAAAATATTTCCTTGGGTTTGAGAAGGATCTTGCTAATGTGTAAAATGAAACAAACAAGACTAAAGCTGATTATTAATGCAGAATTCACTCTGCTAATCTAAATTTAGAACAGAACCAAAACCAATGCAAAATACACTCAAACATGAGCAAGAAGAAACTTATCAGCAGATCAGTGGCATTTGGCCCCATTTTCTTTGCTGTACCTATAATATACAACTGGAAAAATTAAAAGTGTGGGTATGTGCTTTCTGAGTCAGGAAATTGATGCAACGGTGATCAAATGTAAATGGCACTGAAACAACCATACATATTTCTTTAACATAGCTGAAAACAAAGCTGAGCTGTACCTGAACACCCCCACAAAACCAAACTTGCCTTTAAGGAAAAACAAGACTTGTAGTTTTAACAAATGAAGGCTGCATTATCCAGTCATGCACCGCTTTCTTCTCAGACATGAGGCTGTGTGTTCAGACATACCTCAATGCTGAACCAGGAATTGCCTCTGCCCCTTTCTGGTAAAGATAGTCTAGACTGACATCAAGATAATTTGACCAGCCTTGTCCATATTTCATCTACTGCCAGATCTCAATCTTCCACTGATATGTCCCCAAGGCAAGTGAGTGAATCAAACAAGGGCAGGTGGTATAAACTGAAAATTTCCTGTTAATGTCACCAATGAAAAGCATTAACTTAGGCACTTCCAAAGTCTTGCTCAAGAGTAATTTGTATTTTAAATTCATTTTCCTCTTCTACAAATAATACTTTTCCACTCCAGAGTGCTCACTACACTTAGAAAAAACATCTACATTACGACAATAAACCATTTTAAATGCTATTGTAACTAAATAGTGACAGTGCCTCCTATCCTGCAAGTTTCCTTTGCCAGTCTTTAGCGTAACTGAAAATACATTCATTAATAAAGAAAAATGTAAAAATTTAAGTATGTTAAAGAATTATACTTTATTTTGGGGATATGTTTAGTAGACAACACTCATCTGGAAATATACTTTTAAAATATAATTCATCAGACAGTTTGTAGAAGAACTTATTTCCCTCCACTAACGTTAAAGTCTGGGTGACTCCTTCAGATCCAACATATTTAAAAATGCTTCCATCTTCTGAGCTCAGACTCACAAAACTACCCATCATTCCCAGACCAACTAGAAGGTGAAAGCATAGGAAAACTGGTTTCCATCTTTCAAGTAATTTTAATTTATTCAGTATTACTAATAAAGATGATGCTCTTTCCTTCAGCATCCACAGCTGTTAAGAACTTGTTTGGTATTTTCAGAAACTCTTCTTTGTTCGAACCCTTTGGTTATTGTTTCACATTCCATTACATTTTAAAACAGAATATATAAACTATTTCCACATTTCTACTGCCAATTGATATAAATGGCCAAAGGTACCAAAGAAGATTGATTTCAGAATGTAAGTATTTACATAAGAACACTAGATTCCTATGCCCTCTGTGCTTACATCGATAAACACGGTTGTTCTATTAATCATCTGGACTACTGTGCATCTCTCTGGTAAGTGGTTATAATAAATCTTACTCAGACTTTGCTTGTCTGAAATATTTCTGGAAGAATATTAAAGATTGAACACCTTCAAGTTGATATGTCATAAAGAATTTAGTTTTGCCTAATTTATAATATTTCAGATATGTTTTACAAAATTAGACCAGCTGTATTAAGATACCATCAGTGTCAAAGCTGAAACAAGGAAGGTCAGATAATCAATTTTAATTCAATTTCTGCAACAATTCAACTATTCCAGCAAAGTTTTCAACTTTGCTGAAATTTCAGACTGAAAATTTGTCAATTATTTTTAACAACTTAGACGTAGTGAAAGTTCATATTTACTTTTTCATGATCCGGAAAACAAACCAACAGATGTTAATTCAAAAGACAGTAGCTGACATTCAATTTTTATTCAATCATGGAGTTTTCCATTAAGTTACATGTCTTTAATAAAGGTCTTGCATGAGTAAGGCTGTATTTTCCTGGTACAATTTCTGCAAAACAGGTTGCATGCATCATTTTTTGGTACAGTGCTCACCAGCACATGCACTGCCTCCTTTTGATGTGTGGCTTTTATCACACTTGCAGTGTTAACACAGACCTGTCCTGGAGCATCTCACAAAGAAACAGCAGCAAAACCATTTGGAAATGTCCCTCTGATGAAGACAGCACTGAAAGATCACAGAATCATAGAATCGATTGGGTTGGAAAAGACCTCCGAGATCACCAAGTCCAACCCTTGGTCCAACTCCAGTCCATTAACTAGATCATGGCACTCAGTGCCACGTCCAATCTGCGTTTAAAAACCTCCAGGGATGGTGAATCCACCCCCTCTCTGGGCAGCCCATTCCAATGCCTAATTACTCTCTCTGTAAAGAATTTTTTTCTGATATCCAACTTAAACTTCCCCTGGCAGAGCTTGAGCCTGTGCCCCCTTGTCCTATTGCTGAGTGCCTGGGAGAAGAGACCAACCCCCACCTGGTCTACCTGATAGTCTACCTGGTAAAGTGTTCAGTAACTTCCAGTAACTCTACTCATGTTATGGATGTTCTCACACAATCTGGCAAATAGTTTCCATAAAACCAAACAAAAAAAACCCCCAAAACCTATTTTACTGGTAAATAATTAAAATGATTTATTCTTTCTCAAAACCCATTATATTTTAGTTTGTATATTGATGGTAGGAAGTTCAGCTGGTAGGAGAGTATGGCTCCAGAAACCTCCCAAAGCCCTGTGAAGACACAGCAAAACAATTAGGGCAAGCGGATCTCAAGCAATGATGCAGATGAGATGACAGTGGGTTTGTGGATCAGTGAAAGTGGCTAATTCTGTGTTAGGCTGGAGGGGAGGAAGGTAGGCAGGGCAGCTGCTGGAAAACAGAGGCAATCAGAGCCAGGAAAGCACAACTGGCTAACGTAAAGATACAACAAGTGATAAAAATGACAAACGGGGGAGAGGAAGGGCCTGTACTAAGAAAAACCTTGAAGGCAAGGACAGAGATTTAAATGTAAATTTCCTGAAATGGAGAGGTCAGCTAAAGAAATGGAATCTGAACGATGAGGAGAACTTAAACTTTATGCCATAAGCAACATTATTAATATTGGCAATGGGATTTGCAGGGGATAAGGGATGGGGAAACACAGCATAGGTATTAGAAGCTGCAAAGGAAGTAATCACCATCAGGATGGGAAGCAAGGGTCTGCACAAGAACTTCAGCTGTCTAGACAGAAAGAAAAATAATAATAATAACTAAAAAAAATAAAAACAAAACAAAAGAAAACAAAACAAAACAGACCTGGTATAGACTTCATAGAGAAAACAACAGTAAAGTCCAGGACACAAATTCTCTTTTACACAGTAGGTAAAAATCACTGACAACCTTCAGCTTACAGGCTTGACTAAAAGAAAAAGATACATACTGATGGTAGGACAGTAACCAGACAATATGTGCTTTGTGGACTCTGAAGAGTCAGAAAAAGTCAACAGAAAGGGGTAAGAGGTGAGAAGCAGATCTGGCCCCAGTCAACTGTGTAAAAAATGACAGTATATATCAAAAATTGAAGCATCTCAGAAAAGAAAAGGATTTATTAAAAAGAAAGCCTAAAGCCCCAAAAGACACTGTCAGCTCTGTAGAGCTTCAGGAAGATTGTAAAGAAACAGGACCAACTCCAGAAGCTGCTGAAAGACAGTGTGTGACAAGAAGGAGGAAAAGCAAGAAAGGGAGGCCAAGGAAAGGCTCAGGAAAGTCTTTCCTGACAGTCCCACAATTTAACATTCAAGAATGATGACAGAATACAGGTGATGGATTTTAGCCAGGAAAATATCACTGCAGTGTCACAAGAAAAACTCTAGTGAGAAGGAAAAAAGAGACTAGCAGAGAAGAGAAGGTATGTGGGATTATTAGAGGACTTCAGGCAAAGCCTGAGACCCTTTCTAGCCTGAAATGGCTGGAAAGTGAAGGAAAGCATTAGATGGATTCACACAGGTTCCTTTCTCCTTTATTTTTTTTTAATTAAAAAATACCCTTCTTCAACGTATTAGTAGAACATAAGAAATGCTGCTCAACTCCTACCCATTCCTGCAGGGCCTGTCTGCGTTCTACTCATTCCAAGATGAAAGCCAGTATTAAAACTGTACCAAAGACTTTAACATCTTCATTTAAATAGATAACTAAAATTCTGTATAGCCAACTTTCAAACATCCTGAGCAAGTCGAAACAAAACTCAGCATAAAACATGTTTTTACACATATTCTCTTTGAATACAACAAAAAAAACACAACAGAGGAGAAGAGATCAAGGCTAAGGTCCTGAAATATCTTTACATGAAAGACAGGGTTGCATTAGATAATATAGGCCAGCCTGACACTCATCCACTGCCCCAATATATAGACGTATTTTAAAGCTGAGTGCCATTTTACGTCAGAGTTACATGTGGTATTGACACAGCATTGACATCTCTGAGCACTGATTAGATGAAAGCACGATCGAGTCAAGGAGAACTCGGCACAACTACCAAAACAGTCCCTTCCAGAAGTCAAACCCCAGCATTTTTCCCCTGTCCAAAAGTACAACTACAGTTCGAAACATAATAACTATATTACAAACTTAAACCAAGCTTGGCACACACCCCATGTACATTTCTAGCATATTTTCAGAGACACACAAAAAAGTACATTAATTTCCTTTTACACTTGTTTACTATTTACGCACGTTAAGTTGCCTTCATGCTTTATAACCTAAGTGAATAAAGCATCTTCATTGCATAAATTAAAAATACTTATGCTTCAAAGCATAAATGAAAATTAACTTCTAAGATTCAGCCTAAAACTAACTGGTAACCCCCCACAATAATCCACATATTTATTTACAAAAATACTATTTCAAAATTTACTTGTCTTTCTTATCTCAGGAAACACCCCACTATTTTAAATAAGTGTTAACAATTCAAAGTACTTGAATGTATGCAGAAACTTTTGCTAAAAAGTAGCCAGAGGCTTACAGTTCCCTCCCTTGCAATTTTCATATTCTAAAATTTGTTTTTGTTCTCCCCTGGAACAAAATCAAACCACTCCATATAACACAAAACCAGAATTGTCAAAACTTCTCTTTTTAGATCAAACCAAGCTTTTCTATTTAAGAACTATGAACTTCTACAAATTCAAATGTCTGCTTGAGTAAGCCCAGATCAGGCTTCCATATCTAAATAGGATGATTAAAATTGTTCCAGTGTAACAAAGGGGCGTTTTGTGTTAGGGTTTTTCTTGCTTGTTTTTAACTTATAGTAGCCTAATTCTTTGTTGCTGTCTGCTACTGCAATGTCCTAATTATTAGGTTGCACAGTGAGAAGTCTTTCACTCTTTCTCAGCTTTGAAGAAACAACATAGAGCACCAACATTTCATTACACTGGAATACTTTCAGCCTGGTCTGCATTAATGACATAGACGTGACTACCAATTTCTTGTCTTTGAAGTAAAAGGTTTCAGCCTTATTTATAGCATGAATGGTAGAAGCTTAAGGATTTGCTTCCCACTTGCTTATTAAAAATGAAAATAAAGAGCAAAGACAGCTGTTGGGAAAAACAGCATATCATAAATCAAAGTCAAAACATGATGACTCTGGTTCATCTTCTCTTTTACCAAAAGATTTATCAGAAAAGAACCTCGAGGAAATGAAATCTCACAGTCAACTTTCTGCTGCATGAAATTGAATGTTGGGCTTCTTAATTTATGAAAAAGCACTCAAACTAATTATCTGGACTTTGGCCCTGAAGATAAAAAATTAGGTAAGTCCTGGATTCTCTTCTTCTTGATGAGATAATCCTTCATTCACAGCAGGCTGTACTGTAAGAACAGAGGCTGAGGAAGACTGGGACACACTCACACAGAGCTAAGGTACCATGAGAACTGCCCTCATAGCTCCTCCAAGCTCTGATGGGTCTACTGCTCTCCAGAGTCAGTGAGTGCCTGTCAGGACACAGCAGTAGCCAAGTGCAGATCATTACCAAATCCCCCTGCACATTACTGGATTTCACTGCCTTGAAATCGTATGATTGGGAGAAAAAACATGTTGTGATGAAACATCAAAAATATCAAACATTAAATCAGGGCATGTGAACTGAATCTGCTACAACAGGCTGAACAAGCGCATTTGGTTACCTCACATTTTCCCCTTGACACCTGTCTGAGCTGTGTTTTAGACACACTATACCTATGGCTGACCTAGAAGCTGCCTTGGTCATGAGAATTACAATGTCAATCAAGTGGTAATAGCTGTCCATATAGTCTATCCTTCCTTATACTGTACATAAACTCTAAAATAACTACAGTTAAATATTTGGGGAGTAGTGTTGCATTTCTTTCAAAAGATTTTGATTTTAACAGGCAAAATAACTAACAGCTTATGGTCTTCAGGCCAGTCTCTATGCCAAGCTACAGTTGTGCTATCCTTACTGAACCCTTAATCTTCAAGTATATTTCATTTAGCGACTTACAATAATTTAGTTTTTCACTTCTACCTCTGATACGAAAATCAGCAACTTTTATTCCAATTCCACTGGAAGTTAAAAAGCAATTTTCTTTAAACTGATGCAAATGCAAACCATTTGCACCAGAAATCATTGTTATCACCATCATAACGTGAGACTGCTGCTAATGGAAGAGAGGCCTAGGAGAGGAAAAGACAACTGAACAGGACAAAAAAATCCCAAAACAATTCCAGTCTTTGTTGCTAAAGTAGAGGACGGGGAGAATTGTCTGGACAGAAGTGTGAAGAATGATCTTCTGACTGGGAGGCTACAGTCAGCAGTCTAAAAAGGGGCTTGGAGCATCTGGGGTAGAGAAGAGAAACAATGAAGAGTCAGTGGGATTTACTGGAAGCTTTTGGTGACCTTCAGTGTTTGAGGAGGGTTTCAGGAGCTAAGCACTTCTAGGAGAGTTATGACAGCACAAGACAACAGCTTAGCACAAACAGTGGAAGTTTCCAGGCACCTGACGATAGGAACTGTAGGAGGGGGAGGGGAGGTGCTGTATGAGAGGTTGTGGGAGATACCTCAGGTCATCTTCAACCCCAAAATCACCCTTTGTCCCCTGAGGGGGAGGTCTCCAAAGTGAGTGTCTGTTCTCCCACAGGAGAAGATCTATTCATCCATATGAATCTTCACAGCTGCTGCCACTCAAGTAGCAAGGGCTGGGGCTCTTCTGTTTTCTGTGCAGGGAGAGAGGGCAGGGCAAGGCTAAATTGGTGATTTTAGCTACTAAAAGATGGAGGAAATAACAGCTGTGACTGGGAAAGGCTGCTCTTCAGCAGTAGACACACATGTTGACAACCCATAGCACTTGTCAACCAGGAACTCAAGGAGAGAGCAGTTTATCCAGACACACTCCAGCTCTTCCAGTGAACTAGGCAAGAATAACATGGGGTGGGAAGTTGGCTTTTATACCTGCTTATGAATAGAAACTTCACTGGTTTGCAACACTGTGCAACTGGTTACTTCAGATACGCAATCTCCTGCAACCTCTCACACAACATCTAAACATACTCTGTGACAACAAAGACCAGCTCAGCAACAAAGCTGTTTGGGCCAGTGTAACAGGCTTCTGGACGGATGCCTAGCTGCTACCAAGTTTTTGAAAGCAAGTCAATAATCTTTTTCTTAGTTGTTTCGCCTGCTATTCAACTGATACCTTTTCTCTCAGGTTGTATTTGTTAATCGACCAGTACTTTGAGAAGGTCACTGCAGGTATTTAACTCATCATTTAACAATGAAACCTTTCAAACAACATTGCGGCTATTTAAGGATAGACTACTACTACTATTGAAACCATAGGAAAACAACCAATCCTGCCACAACATTAGTGGTACAAACGCGTAAATGAAGGTACATCCCTGTTTAATGTATGGTGCCTTAGGGATGGGGTGCAGTGCCCCAGCCTAGGGCTGGAGAGAAAGTACCCTGCGGTATGAATCCACTGGAATGAAGGACTGCAAGTCCCAGCAATGCCGGAGGCCGCTGATGGAAGGAAACAGGAGTGGATAGGCCAGTCAGCACCCCCAAAAATCGGGTGACAGTCGCAAGATCCGCGCAAACAGCCCCAGCTCCGACGAGGGCCAGCCTGCCGGCACATCCAGGGTGGGAAAAGTGATTACTCATGCCGCCAGAGAGGAGCCTGGCAGCGGCGCGGGGCCGAGCCGCTCGACCCCTCCGAGCCGGGCTCCGCGCTCCTACCTGGGGGGCCGCGAAGGCGGCGGCGGGCGGCGGCCCGCGGGGACGCGTCTCCTCCTCCTCGGGCGAGTCGTCCAGCAGAACTTTGCTGCTCTTGTTGAGCTTCCACATGGCGGGCGGGGGGCGGCGGCTCCCGCNGTGCTGGGGCGGTGGGGCGGACGGGGCAGGGCAGGGGTGCCGCTCACCTGCCGCCGCTCCTCGCCACTGCCGCTGCCGCTGCCATGTTTGCGGGGCGGGCAGCGGAGCCGCCCGTCATCACCGCGGCAACCGCGCCGGGCCCGCCGGCAGCGCCCGCGCCCGCTCCGCAGCCTCGGGAGGGGTCCCGGGCACAGCGACCCGCCCGCAGCGCCCGCCTCGCGGCTTCGGGAGGGGTCCCGGGCACAGCGACCCGCCGGCGGGTGCTGGGGAGGGGGCGGGTGGCGCTGGCCGGGCAGCGCGGGCCGCAGGGTGTTCGCCGGGGCAACGCGGGGCACTTACAGATGAAGCCGCACCTGTCTGTTGTTGCGGGAGCGGCACCCGTAGAGCGCCACAGATGTCCCGGCATCACTGGAGATGGTCCTGGCGTACCCACTTGTGTACCCACCGCTGCGCCTGCCAGTTTGCTCACCAGTTTACCCACCCGTGTACCTGTGAGGATACCTGTCAGGGTACCTGCCGGGTACCTGCCGGTTTGCCCACCCGGGTACCTGCCGGGGCAATGCCCGATGTTCCCCCGCGGGTCCCCTGGGGTGCCTCCCAGGCAGGGCAGACCTCTCACCCTGCACCACACGCCTCTTCCCTCGTCCCGCAGAGCCGCAGCCAGGGCAGGAAAGGCTGGAGCATCCAGCTGGAGTCCAGTGGGTACCAGGAGCTCCCCGTTTGATGGCTGAATGATCCAGATTTAATGCCCTATGTACCAGTTGCGATGTTTGTCCATTCTTAGTTTTCAGACAGATGTGCTGGGATACTTTTCCACTAAAATCCCCACATAAGAACTCCTTTTTCTATTAGTTTGAACTATGAGTTAGGGTCATATGTCCAAAGAACTGGGAAACTATTTTAAAACAGTTTTTTGTTGTTCTACTTGCTCAACATTGCCGTGATTTCACTAGTGAAAGGCCATAGCCCTCAAGAACCCCTTAAGACAGACTTGCAAATCTTGCTTTGACTGTGTGATGTCCCCGGGGCTCAGCAGCAGCAATGAGGCAGGAGCCCAGGCTGGGTTTGGCAGCAATGTGCTCCTACCTGCTGAACTGGAAATGGGCTCCCCCCGCGGCTGGAACGCCACGTCCTGCGGGCTGGCTGGGCCAAGTGCTGCCACTGCCTTTAACTCCCACCAGTGGCATGTGGACACCCACAGAGTGGAGATTTGCAAATTGGTGAAAAACCCCTAGTTTTTCTGTCATAAAACATCTTTATCTATAATAGCTAACTTCAGAGGCATTATGGTTTTAACTACAAACTCACTTCTGTACTGATTAAGGATTTCTGCAATGACTTAGGAATGCCACGTTGCTAAATATAATTTATTAGCTAGCAGCACAGAAGACACATTCACTTCACTTGAACCTGAAATCATGGAATTTACACCAGTGCAGTGTTAACTCTCTGTCTTGAAAATGAACTTCACAAAATTATATCAAAGTGCATAAAGCAAGTACACAAGTGTTTGAAAGACTGTAGAAGCCTTTAGTTTTGTGATAAGCTTTCAAAAAATGTATTCTTTATCTCATTTTCCATTCCTTCTCTTGCAAGACTAAAAGCTACTAAAAAGTGAAGCACAGAATTGAATTTCCTTTCACATCTTGCATTAATATTAACCAAATCTCGAGAGGGTAGGAGACAAAACACGTTCTTGGTTATTAAAGATAGATCAGGTTTAGCATGGGTTTCCCCTAGAAGACCAAGTGAATTTTGTAACTAGTTCTTTAGCCTCTCACTCCTTCAAATTTATAAACAAAAATATTTTTAAATTACCCTGTCACATTTGGGCAGCTCTGACTAATAAGCAATTATTTTGTTTGATTTGAGTTCTGTATTTAAACCTTAAAAAGATAAAATAAGTTTTTAGTCACTATGTGACCATACTATTTTAATCCAGTGCCTTCCTTATGCTATTTTTCTTACAGCTTGGTGAAAGACCAGCTCTACCAATTGGCCAAAATCCTACAAATACTTATGATGCTGCTCAGTTTTGGTCTCGTTAAGAAATCCACATGGCATTTCCAATGCACACTAAATTAACTACATGTCTTGAATATTTTTCATTTTAAAAAATTTTTATTTTTGTCCCCCTAGATTTTCTCCTAAGATCTTGAACTTTGGTGTGAAATCTGGGCTTTATTTTAGTCACTGAAAATCAGTCCAGTTGACTTCAGGGACATGAGAATTTCAGTTCATTTTCTATTTGTTTTCAAGACCCCAGAGCATGGCTGAGCACTCTCTCATTCTTCTAAGAAGAGTGTTCGTTTCTGTTGATCGGTTCTACAGAATTTGGGCTTACAAATTTATTATTTCCTTTTAAAATAATTATATGTGTCTAATCAAAAGAAATTTTTTTCCAGAGTCAAAGCTGACATCTGCTGACTGGGTCTGCCCAGGGTGAAAAAGAATACAAAAAACTTAAATACAACATTTCTTCACCTAACTACATTGTCATGTATGTCCAAGTTCTATGCTGGGGAAGTCTGTGAAATCCTATTTGAGAAACTTCTTGCACAGTATTTGAAATGTTATGAACATCTTTATAAATATCATTATGAGGAAAAATTGATGATTCTACTTCTGAACTCTGATCCCATTTCCCTTAAGGGAGCACAAACAGAGCGGGGTGGAGGGGAGAGGGAACTGAGTGAAATAACAGCAAATGCAGCCTTTATCTCTGACTCCCATGGAAGACTGAGCTATTTCGAAAGCAAAGCCAGGCAACATGGCATTAGCAGCCACTTCGTGGCCTGGCAAAGCATTATACCACTGAAAAAACTTGTTTTTCCTTTCCTCTTTTACTCCAAGCTCTCATGCAGGAAAGAAAAGGCTGGAGTTCTATTGCTGGACTAAACCAGACTCTCAGGAGACAGAGAGCAAAAATGGGAAAGGTGAAGGGAGGATCCCCTGTGTCATACCAAGTAACGCCATGACACTTAGTGACTTTAGCATACTCCAGTGACTCCAGGCTGCAAGACCTTTGGATATTGCCATACTTTCAGGTACACACAGAATCACAGAATCAGTTAGGTTTGAAAAGACCTTGGGATCATTGAGTTCAACATATGAATGAACACCATGTCAACTAGACCATAGCACTGAGTGCCACATTCAGTCTGTCCTTAAACATTTCCAGGGATCGTGACTCCACCACCTCCCTGGACAGCCCATTCCAATATCTAATCACCTCTTCTGTGTAAAAATTCTTCCTAATGTCCAACATAAACTTCTCCAGGTGCAGCTTAAGACTATGTCCTCTCATCCTCTTGCTAGTTGCCTGGGAGAAGAGACTGACCCCCACCTGGCTACAGCCTCCTTTAATGTTGCTCTAGGGAGCAATAAGGTCACCTCTGAGCCTGTTCTTGCCCAGGCCAAACAACCCCAGCTTCCTCAGCCACTCCTCATATGACTTGTGCTCCAGACTCATCACCAGATTCATTGGCCTTCTCTGGACAATGGTTTCAGGTACCGTATCTATCCCAACAGCTCTCAGCATTTGCCTTTCAAATCCCTCTTACTGTCCACAGTGTCTCACCCTCATCTGTACCACAATAAGTTTTTCATTTGAAGCATCTGTCACTCTTCCCTGACGGATTAACCTTGCTATGGCTGCCTGAACACAGCTGCAGTGCTGCTGCTCTGAGCAATAAGAAACTCATGTTGCACTGGAGGTCACACATCCACCAATGCTGCCACCACTGGCAACGTTCTCAGCTGCACTTGGTACTCAAAGATTAACCAAGCTGTTGGAGATCATTGCCAGCAAGACGAGGCTCACCCCTTCCCTGCAGTGTTAGGCACACACCACAAGCATTACAGGGACATCCTTCTCCTTCTGCCATGGTCCATTGTAAGCCATTTTGTGATAAAAAATGTCTTTATAGCACTGTGCCAGAACATGACATAGGTGCCAGGGTATCCATATATCTTTTCTGAGATTCCTAGCCCCAAGTGTTTTTTTCACTTTCCAGACACTGATAATACCAGAGTCCCAGTCTGGTGTTCATCTCATGAAATGTTAAATGTCTACCTGTCTAATCTCAGTTATTCTCCCTTTCTAATTGGCAGAGAGAAATACTGTGTGGTTTTGTCCTTTTCATCTTAACTTTCTTGGGTTTTTCCTATGGACATCTAGTTATAACCATACCAAAGTTCACAAAAATAGGCAACACTAGGACTGTATCTTCTGTACTGCAGAAGGGGAGGGAGGTTCAGCAACTCGTAATAACAGATTCCAGAGAGGTCAAGACTTTCTTCTTCATGTTTTCCCCCATACTTTCTAGCAGTTCTCTAGCAAACTTAAAGCTAAAACATACGTAATATACATGAGAGAATACATATTGTGTGTTACAATATGCAATTTTTATGAATATGAATTCTGGATCACTACAGTACCTGAGTTCTGCAAGTCATCAGAATGTCCAAGCTCACTCAAATGAAATAGTTGTATTTCACTTAGAACTACACATGTGTGTAGGTCACATTAATTAGAGAAAAGTTGTTCTAGAGCAATTTGAAGAAGGCTGGGTATTACTTTTTGGGACTTCAGTGTAATTCCTATTTAAAACAAAATGTAAAATATAGCTGGTTTAGGAGCCAGAAACCACCCCAAAATAGTCTAGCCTTTTTATCTCATCTCTTATATGACTATTTTAAGCCTTACCAATAGAAAAGTGAGGTCCAACCCTAAAAGGGGAGGGAAATCTAGCTGTAGCAAAACTCCATTCTCACTGATAACAAAACAAATTTGATTTGAAATACCTGTATAAGAAAGCTGATTGTGGATTGGCATATAACTTTTTCAATGTGGCCTTTTGTCCAAAGAAAATATGTGACAGACAAAACCAAAATATTTTTGGAAAATGCACTTATTAAAAGAGTTGACAGCTGATTGAATCAACTGTAAGTCAGTTCAAGAAATACCAGGAGTCTTACAGGAAGCAAGATATTGGATGCAGATGCATGCTAAATTAATTTATACTTTGTCCTTACAATTTATTATAGAGATTTTATGTCCCTAGGGATGACATAGCAAAAATAGAAGAAGGCCAGAACTGATGACAAAGATTCTTAGACATGGAAAAATACTGTAATGAAAATAGATTAATATTGTGCTTTGAACCAGACATAAATATGAGGAAATGGAATAAACATAGACAGAAAAAGATTGGGAAGGTGGATAGAACTAATAGAACTACCTCTTCTCATCAGATATAAACAAGGAAGCATCCATTTAGTCCAAAGATAATGCAGTTATAACTGAAAAAGGAAAGAGATTTGTTCAACTGCGTAATTGCACACTGTGTGAATTCATTTCTGAAGAATGTCATTGAAGCTGTATTCAAGAAACAGGAACTTCATGGGGATAACAAGAATATCAGGTAACACAAGTAAACCCAATAAAGCTCATATGATGTATAAGACCCAGGTTTTGAGGAATATGGTAATTTTCACAAGTTAGATTTTAATAGCCTGAGAATATATTCCATTATTTTCTGCTGTGGGATTTCTTGCTGTAATGAGCATCAACTTGGCAGTGACCTCTACTGGAAATAGAATATTAGATAAAGCACACTACTGCTTAAACTCTTCCATATTACATCCCTTTTTCTCTTCTATGAGTCTTCTCAAAAAATTTTTTCTAGACACAAAAGACTCAAAATAAAATTGCCTGAATGAGTGCTGTTCTCCGCAATACATACATTGGATAGAAGTGGACTCAGAAGATTTCAAGTACTAAAATGCATTGTCTACATAAAACAAATGTCATAATCTGAAGTGCGTGCTCTTCTCCATTTTTTGAGGTATGCTGTATTTTATGTCATGTTGGTCAGAAACAGTTTTTCAAAAAATCTAATGCATTTATAATTTTGTAATTACCAAAATCTAATGAAAATGAAAAATTGGGAGATTAGCTTTGGAGTATTTAAGCTACAGAGTATATGTGGTTTCTCTCACGAGAATGATTGCCTAGATTCACACAAGAACAGTAAATATAATCAAACATGCATCATGTCCTAGACTACTTGGTGATCTGCTTTACAGGAGAAGTAGTAAAACATTAAACCTAATGAAACCTCCCCTGCATTTTATTTAAATCAACAGCAAAACTTTGATTTCAGGTTCAGGCTTCTGCTTGGTGAACTGGTGATCTCAGTCTGAAATATTTTCATGAATAATATTCCATGAATTCTAGGCACGGGTAATACTCCATGAGCTCCAAACAGGCAAAGCCTCCAGGTAGGGCCTTTTGTTTTGTAGTTCCACCATTATATGAGCAAAACAAAGTGTACTGGGGTAAAAAGGGGGACTGAGCTGCCCACACAGAGCTATTTGCAGCTACAGCAGCTCTGAACCATGAGTGGCATCTCTGCATTGCAGAAGGGTGCCAGGCTATAGCAGAGATGGCCTCAGATTTCTTTGGAGATCCAATTCTTACCTACAGTTTTGATCCAAATTTATAGCACAAGGACTCTGAAGAGTGCAAGGCTCACCTCCACATTCTTTCCTCACTCAGAGCATTTTGAGGCCATTTCTCACAAGAAAAAAATCCCTGAAAAGACAGACAGGAAAAAGGGATTGGCAAAGAAAAATATTCCAGAAACATTCCAGTTCAGTGCTTGTTCTGCAGGTTGACATCAGCAGTGGGAAGATAACAAAGGGAACTACTCAGTGTGAAGGGGCAATCTCAAGGCACCAGCATATGACTCTCCTGGGGCCAATTATTCTTCAAGTATTTCTCAGTGATGCAGTGAGCACATAAGCTCTCAGTAGACCATGCAGGAAGGAGCTAAAAAGTTTTAATTAAGTCCTGTTTAAACCACATCAGCTGTCTTTCTCTCTTTTAGAGCCAGGTGCTAGCTCAACCGTAACCAAACCTTCAACCCCTCTGAGAAGAAAGGTCTGGAGGAAAAATAAATTCAAGGAGAACAAGAAGAGATTAAAGAGGACAAAAATGGTTACAAGGAAAGTGTGTGAGTGTCATAGACTCAAAACGAGATTGATGGGTACTGGAGGAGAGCAGCCCCCAGCCACATCAGTCACTCCTGGGACATGTCCAGGGAAGCCATGATTGCTGCCCACCAGTGCTCTTTTCATCAGCATGAGAAGAGGAGGGACTAGAAGCAGATGCTGCAGTTGGCAGGATACCCCCACTGAGTTTGTGTCTACCGGTTGCATGAAAAGCCACTTTGGCTGTAACTGGGGGCAGACTGATAAATAGGTCTTGTGTTTACTGCACATTGTCTTACAAACATCTCAAGTGATCATTAATGAAAATATGTTGGAGGGATAAATATTCTTTAATCTAGGAAAGACTGAAATACTGTTCTGCAGTGAGGAAGCCTGCTTTTTTATATGTCATGCATGATTTAAGACAGAATTTTGTTTATTTGTAACTTCTCTTCTTTTCTGACATTTAAAATGTTCTTTATTTGCTATACTAATAATGGGCTTCGGATGTGAGAAAACCAATTATATACTTCCTTTGTAGTTCAACTTCAGTGCAATGATCTGAAAGTACTCACTTACATATTAGTGAATTAATCCTGACAATGTATTACTCAAATAATGTCTTCATAGCTAGAAACTACGTTACCTTTTTTTTTCCCCTTTTTTCATGTTTAATGTTTGCTATTACTGGAATCAAGCAACAAACCATGATTAATAATAAAGTGCTATAAGTGCTGGAAGCCAAAATACAGATTCTTCTAGCAAGATCTCTCAAATCTGTTTCTAGACAAGCAACAGTGTCCTGACTTCACGTTCCTGATGTTTATCAACTTTCTTTTCCAATTCCACATCTACACTAACATGTATTCTTGCAGAACTGTCAACAAGCAGCCATGGATTTGGTATCTACAAATACATTTTTTAAGAGATCAAAACCTCATCTTATTTTCATCTGAGTGATACAACCTTCCCAAAGCCACAGAAGCTTTTATCAAGCCTAGAGAACAGGAGCATAGATTTTGCCTCATTTATATTTTTTCCTACAATCTTCTGGTTCCACAATGCCCTGTTCCCTCAAAGCAATTGACCCATTGTGGTTTTTATTTCCATTGCTTTGCATGGATCAATATGATATGAAAACTTCATCTTTGAGAAATACTTTTTATTTTCTCCACTGCTAGCCCAAATTACAAGAAGACAGTCATTACCTCACATAAATTGTGAAGACACTTAAATACCATCCTTCTGTCTTGAGAGAAAGAGTATGAATCTCCTCACCACGGAGAGGAGTAAATGTGTAAGGCTGTTTATGGCACAGCTGTAGCAACAGCCATGTTTGTGAGCAATACAGACAAGATGCAAACCAAGGAATGAGAAGCGGTACAGCTAAAAGACAAACATCTTTCTGGAGCAAAAAAGGGTACTTGCTTCAGTATGACTGAATCAGGCCAAAAGTCCATTTGCCACAGTATCCTGTCTCTGACAACAGTCTTTAAGAAAAGAAACAAGGCACAGAGCATGATCTGTGTGATATTTCCCCTGGCATGTCTTGCCAGCATCAGCTTCCTATTCTAGAGACCATATCAGCAACTTTGGTTTTAATGAAACCTGACTAACATTTCTTCCCTGAGTTTTCACTATGGATTAAGCTTCTCACAGTGATCCATAAAATGTATTTCCTTTCCTGTTTTTGTTTTTGTTTTTGCTTTTGCATTTTTTGTTTGGGTTTGGTTTGTTTGTTTTGTTTTGTTGTTGTTGTTTTTTTTTTTCAAATGTAATGATTCAAAAAGCCACACAGCCAAGGGTGTCCAGCATTCAGGTGTGAGTTTCCTCTAGTAAAGACTTTCAGGGTATGGTGGAATTTGCAGTAATTTAACCTTCTATTCCTGGCAAAGGATAAAAGTCTAGTCCAAACAGCCCATTAAGCATCTCAAGTATTATTGTTATTATACCACACAGACACACAATCTTCCGCCCTTTTAAACTCTGGCAATTTATAATCTGTGACGATGAGAACGCCTGTGGAGTCCAGACTCTTAGAAATGTGCTTGGTTTCTAATCTAAAGAAGTATAGAATTATACATAGTATAGAAGCATACTATGAAGGTATAGAATTTTAGATAAATAAATTAATGCAATCAAATATACTGAGAAATTAAAAGATTGAATGGCATTGGAAAAAGTCACAATATACTAGCTAAGCAACAAAACTGAGCTAATTTTGTGACAGATGGAGTTAGAGTTATGGCTCATGAAATGGTGCCCATATATTTTCCATAGAATTCTGTAGAAAAAACTCTGTTATTCATGGAAGTTGAAAATTAAAAAGAATGTTAAAGCAAGTGTTACCACCTCAATAAAACTGCATGGGAATCTCTTATTCAGAACAAAGAGTTTTGCAATTAAGAATTTTGCTTACCTCACTTTGGAAGACTTAAAAAGTGGATTAAATTGTATTTACTCATCACGTAAATACTCTTACTATTGACTTGACTGTGATTTCACTTTGTTTATTTTGCTTTTGAAATATGCAAAATTAAATAAAAAATTCTTTCATTCTGAACTAGCATCCACCCAGGATTGAAGGCAGTTTTATTAATACACTTCAAAGTCACACCTGTAGCTGATTCTTCAGATCATCTTCCTGAATGGTCCTACATAATCAAGGCTGGTGCGACATGAAAACTCTGCTGTAGCCCTGGATAATGACAGAGTTGGGAAGACAGCTCTAAATATTTTTGCAGAAGTCACTGGTCAGGTTTGAGTATTAATTAGTTTTCTAATAAAGTATGCAGGAGTCAGTAGCATTTGCCTAAATTTGCCAAGAGTATTTTCCATCCCTATTAATTTTCCTTAGCATGAAAAAAACTGTTCCCAAGCACAGGCTAGTGATGCAAGACTCAGTTGTTTTTTATTTGTATGCTTAGGCCAAGTTGTTTAAATCTTGGCCTCATTAGCATCATTGATAAAAGTTTTATCTGAGTTTAGCAGAGCTGTATTTTGATTTAAAATAACTTCATATAGAAAGGAGAGGAAAACTGCATATGTGCAGTGTAGAAACATCAATGTAATCTAAACAGATATTTTATCAGATTTGCTCTTGTTAAGACTTTTCTCCATGGATAGATCAAGATGCTCATAATCTGGGGTTTCCTAACCTATTAATGAAAACACTAGTAATACACTCAAGTAGTTTTATTCTCTCTTATGCCTTTGAGATCAGTAATAAAAATGAGATTTTGTTACCCAGTTAAATTTCACAAGAGAAAGATTCACTTCAGTTGGTTCAAAACCTGGTTAAAGAGTGATTTTCTTTTGATCTCTTTTCCCTCTTGAACTGAAAGGAGACCTTAAGTTAGCCCCATTTCTTCTGACAGAGACTTACCTAAAATATTTCTGAAGAAATGTTTGAAATTAAGGGCATAAGAAACACAGGGGATATTGGACCAGGCTCTCAAATTCTATTTGGTATTATTTATCCAGTTGTGTAGATGATCTAAATTTAGGAAACCTAGATAACAGTTTATGTGGCTGAGTGTGTTCAGATTTAACAGGACCACACAATCATTAAGGTTTTCTTGTCTCTAACCTTCACTGACAATAGTTTTCTCAGCATTTAGTTATTCCCAAACCAGAAGTCAAATACAAAGTTCTTCCAAAATCATCAAGTTTTTACCAGCCAGTGGCTGCTTGTCTCTGTTCTCAATGCACTGGCATGTAAAGCCAGTGTGGATCACCAAGGAAACTGGCAGCTTGCTACTTTAGAATTTTCTTCATGTATCCCCAGTGAGACATAAATCTACAGTAATCTAGAATTTCCACTTTTTTAAAATTTTAGAGCCAAATTTTTCCCCAGGTATTTACTAATAATATGCTCAGTTTTGCTTAACAGAAAGGTCTACCATAAAGCAGATACAGGTGAGAGAGTTACTTTCTGAAATTTTGCAGGGCTTTGTGTGTATTATGCTTAATATAGGTCAGGTAACAGAGACTACTCCCTTATGTTTGGGAGTCAGGGAATATAAAGGTTGCTTTATCCACAAGGGGATAATTCCAGTCTAGGAATTCAGTTTAGGCTAAAGCTGGAGAGATTTATACTGGCTGAGAATTTGCATATGCTTTAAGAAGCTTACTTTGATTTAGAGAGTTCAGAGATTTTAGCAAGGGCTTCAATTAGAAGAGTTTATCTTCTGTGGGTAAATTGGAATACCAGTACTTTCTTCTCATAGGAATTTTGTAACTTAAATTTGTATAGTTTTTATTTAGAATTTAAATAATATAATTTAATTTTTTTCATAGCTCTCCCTGCCTTTATTTCATTCACTATTGATGAGTTTACATGTTCACATAGTACAGTTATACCATAAAGTCACTAACTTTGAAATTCCACCATATCCTCCCTCTGGCTTTAGTAGACTCAATAAGTACTTTGCATAAATCATTTTGCTTTTCATATCATGATAGTTTACTATCTAGCATTTGGCCAGGATCTTGTATCTATTGCAAACAAAAAGCATAAAACCTATCAGTTACCTGGAACTGAGAAATTCATGTTTTAGGAAAGGGGAAGATTGATATCAAAACTGGTAAGCTTACATTTCCTATAAAGACAAATGTTTAGATTTACAAATGGCATATCCTGCTGTGCCTTGCCTTGTGCTGTGTTGTTGTAGAGTGCTGTAATCTCATAATCCTGCTTTGGTAAAACTGTTTTTACAACTTCATATTAGATTTGGCAATTCCACATTGATCTTGAAGGTAAATAGCTATTACGTGTGTGAGCAAAGTCAGGCATCCTGCATTTTGCTTAAGAAATACCTAGTACATAAAGTTTCCTTTGAGTTTCAAACCTAATAACATCTGGTTTAGTCATCTGGTGCAAGGTTTCTGGATGAGTTCAGCAGCATAGAAGCCTGCAGCTGATCAGTTTGCCACTACCTTTAAAGGCAAGTATTGAACTATTTCAGATGGCATAGGATAACTCAGCTCTCAAGCCACCAAATTAATCAATTTGTAGACAATAGATTTTAATAGTCTTTTTTTGTTTTCTTTGCAAAGAAAAGCTTGGCATCTGGATACAGTATTTCACCACATCTTTCTTGTGTAAGCTGATGAAAACCTATCAGTGATGTAATTTCAGAGGCAAGGCAGCACATCCCATTAACTTGCCATGGGCTCTGGGTACCTGGTGTTCAGCTAGATCCTGATATGCAATCCAGAAATACTTCTTTCATCACTGTTTAAATAGCAAGCTCCCTAAGTACAAGGCCTTCAAGTTCCCTGTACTGCAGCATCCCTGGGTTTAGCAGAGCCCAGATGACAGGAGATGAGAGGTTGGTGCTTGTCTAACCTCCTTATCAGCCCAGTGTTAAGAAGAAAATGATCTTATTTTTACTAAGCTCCCTCAGAGAGATTTGGTTGCCTGGGCCTCAGTAAGTCTCTTCAGTCTGCACAGATGCAGTAAGGGTGATACCATCTGATGGGTGACTCAACATGGAGACCCAGTGGTGATACATCAATTCCCAGTTTGTTTCAGTGACCAGTGTGCCCATCTTAACCCACTACAAGTATTTCTCATGCTACTGAAGAGAGCCCCACAATAGGCAGGACCTGAGCCCACAAAAAATGAGGAGTTCCTTGTGTGATGGTTCTATAAATGTCTGGCTGCTGCCTAGCAGAAGTCATATGCCTCTTCACAACTACTGCAAGAAAGAACGAGAATTTTTTAGGGGACATGTTCTTGAACATATAAAATGTTGCATATTTTTCTTTAATTTCTTGATCCTTATATTCTGCAAAAATCTGGATGCATTATTTTACTGTGTAATTTTTGAAGACTTGGTCATTACAATATCTCTGACAATAAGTATAACAACTATGGAAACAAAAATGAAAGTTGTTAACATAATTATATAAAAGTAAAAAAATATTCTGCTAGTTTTACATATATGGAGAGATTTTTCTCCATTAAACGAGCCTGCAGGGAAATGCCTAAGTAAACAAGTGAATTACACTACCATATGAATCAATCAATTCAGTAAATAAAGATACACAACCTAGTGCTGACCCCCTTCTATGAAAAAAGTCACTAGCGTTTCTCCTCAGGGTCTGTGGAAAAATTAATACAACATAAACAAAGCCTAGCATTTGCCTTTCAGTACTATCCCAAACAGAGGTTATAATGCATTGCATGAGTCATGGAATAGCTCACAGACCTCATGCCCAAAAGATATTTTGGCTTTTTGTTTGTATGCGGATTATTTTTTTATTGCTTTCTGAAGTCAGGAGAAGTTAATAATGTTGCATAATCTCAGGTGAGAAGCACCATGCACTAAATTGTGCAGACACAGCTGGTGGGTTACTTAGGTGGTGACTACTCCTTACCTACCCATATTCACAGTGCAGCTACATTTTTAATGGGTATTTCCTAGGTATGCTTACCAGAATACAAATTATGATGACTTGCACTCTAGAAATTCAGTACTGTCTAAATGAATATGGGTTCTTTTGTGTTTCCACTGCCCACATGATGTTCCTATGGAGTTCCTCATTATTCCTGTAGAATCATATCTTTCCAGGTATACTGACTTTTCTCTGCAGGCAGACTTTGCTCACAAAGCTAGATCAGCAGTAGAAAATGCCTTGATTGCAGGATAAATGGTCATTTTTGTCACTGTAACTACTAAGAAACAATGTCTGCCAGTAAATTTTGTACTTTGATAAAGGAATACATGGCAGCTTAGTCAAGTGCATTGGTTAACAGCATGAGTACCACCCTTAGCACCAACGTGAAGTACCAGGTTGACACACCAGTTTCTCTTCCTACTCCAACTCCACAACTGCAGGATAATGAAGATCTGTGATTGCAGTGATGTTTAATTTCAGCTTCAGAATACACAAGGCTGCTGTCCATAGTAGAAGAAAAGAACATTTATTAGGTTTTTTAAATGCATTTTTCAAAATGACTGCTAGTGGTCATCATCATGGCTAGGCTTTGCGAATGAGGATTTGGGAAGGGCACTACCCATGCTTGCTGCAAGCGTGCTGGTGGCTAAAGAGGCCAATGGGGGATAAGCAAGTCTGGTCACAAAAGGCACAGCAGAAAGTCTCCTTAGGTGACATTGATGAGGAACGATTCTTTCTGCATTGTCAAAGGAAGTATCAGCGTTGTGAATGGTGTGTCTCCATGAATCCCAGCTGGAGGCCAGAGTGGACCATTGATGGCAGTCAATATGGCCAAGGCTGAGGTGTTGTTTCAGAGTCCTTGTATCTCTTCTTTGGGGCTCTTCTCTTGTGGCAGCCGGTGGCGAGTTCCCCATAGAGCACAATCTTCGGGAGGCAGTGATCCTCCATCCTGGAGACGTGCCCTGCCCAGCACAGCTGCATTCTCATCAGCATGGCCTCGATACTGGTGACCCCTGCCTGTTCAAGAACAGACACATTGGTCATGTAGTCAGACCAGTGGATGTTTAGGATTGAGCAGAGGCAGCGCTGATGGAAGCACTCAAGGAGCCGCAGGTGGTGGTGGTAGATGACCCATGATTCAGACCCATATAAAAGAGTAGACAGTACAATGGCTCTGTAGACAGTGATCTTTGTACTTTTTCTCAGGTGTTTATTACACCAGACTCTTTTATGGAGTTTTCTGAAAGTATTGTGCTATAAATCTATATACTCTTAAGTTTAAAATAATCTATAAGAAAACTATCACTCTTTCTACTATCTATCATCCTTTTTGTTATCTGATAGCCTATATTTCCCACCTGTGAATGATTAAGATATATATGAGTAAGTAGTGTTATAAAATGCATAAATATTCAAAGAAAATGGGGTTTTGCTGTGTCTTACTGTAGTATTCGTCTCCTAGAAAATGGAGTTTTTTACTTTGACAGAAGAATGATTTAGTGTCTTCAAAAATGCAGTTTCTACCTGAATGAAGATGTTCTTCATCACAGAAAAACTCTGGGATTCAAAACTTTTCTTTCTGATTCCCTTAGCCACTTCTCATTAGACATTTAATTGTAAACTATTGTATAGAAATCTGGAGCTCATGACCTAGCACTGCTAGTGACTACGCTGCTCTTTCCAGGATGCTGCAACGAGTTTGCAAGTTGCGGCTTGAAGCTATCACATTGTGGATGAATTGAAGCTTGGTGAGTTTTTATTGAACCAGCCTTGCTGAAAAGGTTGTGGCTGACAATAATTTATACGGTGTAGTAAAGCAGGAAAAAAAAAAAGTGAGTGTTACTAAGGTTATGACATGAGCTGTAGAAAGCAAAAAAAGAAAAGGGTGAATTTTATATTCAGTCCCAAATTGCTGTGTATGGTGTAGAATGTGACATCCAAAGGGGTCAGCATTACTCAGTGATCTAAAAATTTTGTTATATCCAAGCACTGCATAACAGAACAAGGTGGAAAGGTCAAAACCTGTAGATTCTAGCGCTTTATGTGACCTCATTTTTCCTTCAATGTTGATCATGTATGGAACGACGTGAGATTATAGGAAAAAAACTCATTAAAAAGACCTACAGAGATAAGCTATTCTTCTGTGTATATTTTTCTATAGAATCACTAAATTAGTAAAAATACATTTTCTGGTGATAAAAGATATTTCTTCAGTCTTTTTATTTGTTTGGGGTTTTCTGTTTTGTTTGGAAATACTATAAGGGTGGAAAATCTGGCTTTTCTAAAGTTCTGCTGGGCTAGGTCTACAAAGCAGAGCTCCTGATCTCTAATATTTTGTAGTGGACCTGAGCTGCTCATCACAGAGTTGTGCACCAGGCACGGCTTCCCTTTGCTTCCACTTCCACAGAAAGCATCCCCAAACCTGCTGGCTGTAAGGCAGTCACATGGCCCAGGAGGATTCCCTACAGAGTGCTCCTGAGTATGAGTACACCTGGCAGCACATGGAGGCACGGACTTCCAGAGACAAAACACAGGTGCAAAACAAGTTAGAAGGGGAAAAAAGAACTTGGGGGAGGGGGGGAAGGAATTGAAACCAAAGCTGGAGAAAACCAATGCAATCTGATCCTCAGTATTATAAAGCACTTCATTCTGCTCCCTTACAAAGCTGGAGCAAGAGAGAGATCTAAATCTAATCAAAGCTTGAAGAATGCTTGCCTTAGTCCTGGGAAGAGGGAAGAAAGCAGATCAAATAAACAAACATCAGAAAATGAAAAGTTCAGATGACAAAAGCAAAATACAAAGTATTTATTTATTTGCTATTACTGCAGTCATTTATCTCCAGTTTAAATTTGGGGTGTGTTCTGTGACTTTTACCAAATCTCAGTTCATTCGCTTGTAAAACTGGTATACTACATACCTGGAAGAAACCTTCCAAATATAAATGTGTGGGTTGCATTTGTTGCTTGGCTCAATGTTTCAGAAGCTCAATGATTTTGAGATTCCTGAGCAACAGGCACAGGAGAACTATAAAGCATTGGTGTTACTATTACTCTGAGATTTGGTGAGGTCATGTATTAGGGACCTGACATAATGGAAATAATGACAATGACCCCCATCAATCAAATTCTATATTTCTTATTTGAAAAAAGTTTTGACTGAGAACTTGCAGGGTTTATCCATAAATGTGAACACAAGGGAGGACTGGTTTTGCATATTTAAGGAGGGAAAAAAGGATATTGAATATCTTAAGATTTAGACATTAATTTCTTTTAAAAAAAATCCATGCTTAGACACCTAAAGGGGATGGAATTTAAAGCTGCTGAACAATTCCCGATGACCCCATCTTCAAAGAATGCTGGGAATACTGCAGCCCCTTAGCATCAGGAAAGAACTGGCCTGATAACTTAACAAATAATCTCTGATGATATTCAGTTCTGAAGATGCTGTCTGAAACCTCTGGATTTCTGAAACACCAAAAACCCCTCCCAAATCCTCTATTAGTAGCAGTTAGCCTTTTTTAAACCTTGGAAAATCTATGTGACAGATTTCAGTAAATCGTAGTAAAACCATGTTTTCTCTTTTTCTGTGTAGTGAAAAAACTCATTAAATCTCATTCTTTGGATCAACTGTTGGCAACACTCTGGCAGAAATACTAATTGCCAACACGAAAATGTTGGTCTGTAGTCAGCAGACCAAATTACACTGTAAATATTGAAGCTCGTGGAAAGTAATGCAGTGTGGGAGTAACCTTTTACTCCCTTCTGCATACTTGTGGGGGCCTTCTGCCCTTTTGCACAGTTGTAAGCCGCTGAACATAAAGCAAAGTGCTGTTTGAGGCTGTGGGGCAATGCTGGAAGTGGGAGCAGGGCAGGTGACTCCATTTGCTTTGTTGCTAAATACTTTAAAAGGTACTTTTAGCCACAGTGTGTGGGGTGGGCATAAAATGAGTTTTCTGTTTATGCTGCCCAGGGTATATCTGAGTGAGGATGTTAAGTCACTAAAGATGCAAGGTGGAGATTTTACAGCCCTCCAGAGGCCCCACACCACCCTTTAACCACAGCAGAGACAGCCTGGGCTAAGGTACACATCCGTGCTGGGTCAGACAGAGATGCTCAAACTAGCTTTCAGAAAATCTTGTGTATAGGAGGCAGCAGCCAGTGCAAACATCAGAACAGACACTCCATGAGATTTATATACCAATAAACAGAAAATACTCTCCTGCCTCACAGGTATGTCTGAGATTTGGTCCTTTCCTTCAAGACTTAATAGTCTCTGGAGAACAAAAGAGCAGATGAAGTGCTTACTACTTTCTTCTTGGTGCCTGATAGCGGGAGATTGAAGTGGATGACATCAGCTCAGTGAGCCAATTCTACCTCCCTGCACAGACAGAATTAACAGCAGCAATAGTACATCACATGCATTCATTTCCTGCCAGCTCAACAAGGAAATGATATGCATTTGTTGTAGATTAAAATACCACAGCAAGGCAAGCCAAGGGGATCACCAAATTATCTCAAACACCAGCATAATGTTTTCTCCTTGTGTTGTCAGATACTCTTGGTTTTAGCCTTTCCCTGTTTTTGTAGGGTTTGTTGCTAGAGCTCAAGGTCATTTCTTAAACTGCAAAAAGGTGGAAAAGAAGTATAGTGGGTTTTGTCACTATAATTTGCTGAAATAATTGTGTAAGTCTTAAAAACATCACTCCCAGCCAGTATTACTAGAACACAGTGTTTTCCAGGCTCAGGTTTAGCCTTTTGTAGGCAACTGAGAAACAACAGCAGCTTTGGTCAAGTTGGCATTTCTGCTGCTCCTCCTGGGATGTTCCTGTGGGAAGAGGACATCCTTCTCACAGTGCCAAACAACAGAGCAGTTCTGGTGTCTTTGAACCAGGGATTAAAAGGGGATTAAAACTTCCACAGTGAGTATATTTGATGACACAAGTTAAGAGTTTCAGTGGAGGTATAGAAGTCCTTTGTATTTGAATTGCATTAAAGCCTGAAAGAGCACCCTACTTCAGTATGAAATGTTTGGTTACATCCAAGAACATAAAAGGGTTGTGGGGTTTTTTTTACAAATTGAAATGTTTTTCTTGTTTGGAGGTGATGTTTTGGGTGGGTTTTTTTTAAAGGTCCACCGGATATCCTCCTGGGAAAACCAAAACCAGAGCTACATGAGTGTTTCTGACAGAGTGTGGTTTTGTAGCAGGAAGAGGAAAACAAAAAGATACATTCAGAGCATACTGATAATTAGTGCTTGATATGAAAAAGCAGAACATTAAAAAAAAATAATAAAATAAAAAATCCAATCTGTATTTGCAATTCTCTATTCCCAGAGCTCATGAAGTCTCTCTCTACCATCATAAACTGTCTTTGTCCCTCAAGGACCAAAGAGACCTCATAGCCAGATGAGCTTCGGGGCACTGGAGTAACAGCTCTAAGCAGGTGTGACAAAGAGAGAGATTTCTTACCAATCTGAGATGGTGGCTTGACTACTTTCCTGGCTGAGAAGAGGTCTGATCATGGGTGGCTGCATGAAGCTTGAATTTTCAAGGTCACTGAGCTGGGTTCCAAACCTCAGTGTTTAGAGCCCTCCCCTGATGTGAAAGGAAGGAGTAATCATCCCATCCACTTCATAGGACTCTTTCCTTTCCCATTCTCCCACCATATATATGGTTTTTGGGACTGAGCAGATACCTTTTATTCTTCTGAAAACACTGGAAAAACCAACATCCTCACAACCTTTCCTTTCCCACACCTCCAAGACAGATTGTATGAAACACAGTGGCTGTTCTTGCAATTTCAGGCAATAATTGGGCCATATTTACACACACACACACTTAGACATACTTTATCAAGGTCTGTCTTGTGTGTGTACATTTTTATCTCTGCACTAGAACTATAGTGCTTTGGTAAGTGCACCCCTATGATGGTGTTGCCCTCTTGTTTTTCAAAATTAGCATTTATTTATGCCCTGAGTGAAATATGATCTGAAATACCCCTGGAAAGAGAGAGATGTACGCAAACAATGGAGGGAAGGAGTGCCATGGTTCGGCAATGAAAGAGATGCTTGAGAGTTTAAGTGCTTTTTGTTAGCTGGTGTACCACCTCCCCCACAATTTCTAATATCTGCCATCCTCAGGATCAGGTAAAGGGACTCAGAGAATTAGTATATGTAAGCATAAACTTTGAAGAAGCTCTTAGAGTTTCTTTCTTAAACTTGAAAAGAATGAGATTCCCTTTCTACTGGTAGTAATTTGTGCAGTAACAGTGGTAGGACCATTGCTTCCCATAGATTCATTTGGGGCCACTTTGGGTAAACTTACATAAGAAAAGATGTGGGGTTTTCCCCACCATCTTTAATATAGATGAGCTTTCTGTGCATGCCTAAAAACTGATTTATTATTTTTAAATTTTTTGGAAGCATCTGTTTCCCTTTTAGTGATCCTACATTACAGAATAGGGCAGAATCTAAAGAAATTTTTCTGCAGCAAAGATTTGTGCAGCCGTCAATGAAGAGCAGATTTTCATCACAAAGATAAGGGCAGCTACAGTGAGTCAGACCCAAGATCTGTCCTTTTGTTGGCTGACAACAGCTGATAGCTGTTCCACAGGGAAAAATATAGCAATACAGGGTAGTGTTTCTCCAAGTACACCTCCCATGTAAATTCCACTAATCTCCTACTTAGCTAACCCTTGACAAAACACAGCCCTTCATATCCTGCACCAATACATGTTTCTATTTTTCTGTTTTCCAGTGCACAAAAAAAGTGTTTTCTTCTTTTTTATTTCAAAACTTTGCCTGATGATTTGAGTGGATGCTCCCTAAATCTTGCATCCATGTTATTCATGCTTTTAGAAACTTTCCTTCAATCTGGCATTGCTCTTGCTTTTTTCAAGGTAACAAGTCAAAGTCCCTTCATACGCTTTGCCTTCCATTCTTGCTTCCTATGGCATCATCATGACCACAGTCAGACACTGTCAGACACATACATGATCTGATATGCCAAATTCTGTTTCACTGTACAAGGTGGGAAAAGAAAAGAGCGTGTGGTATTCAGGATGCAGTTACACTACGAATATATGTAATGGCATAATGTTTTCTGGTTTGTTCTCTAGTGTTTCCCAGTGAACACTAATTTTGCATTTTTGCCTGCTAATTTGTTACCAGTCTTACCTACCATCAGCAAACAATCCTACCTGTTTCCTTAAAGCTTCCAAATGTTCAGCTGGGGTTTGGTTGGGTTTGCTCAGAGGCTCTGAGGTGACTTTGACTCTGAACTGCTCAGGCCCTGCTGGGAGCACATGCCACAGGGCTGCCCCAAAAGCAGAACCAGAATGAAATTCCCACTCACCTGCATGGGGCTGGTGTCAGCTCACCTGCCCACAGGACACTCCAGCACCATATGCCATCAGCCATTTATTTCCCTGGCTCAGTTCTGCCTGCCAGTGTTCAGGGATGCAAGGAGCCTACTGGACTCCTACTAAATCAAGAGAGGTATGAAACCTAGAAGAAAGTGTGTAGAAATGTGAAATTTCCCAGAAATATCTTCCAAAGCATTGGAAATATGGAAATATTAGAAATACCTGAAGTAGCTGCTTGCTTCCCAAAGGCATTTAATCAAGTTCTTCAGACATGATATATATCTTGTAGATAGGAAATGAAATTATAGATATTATGTAGGTCAAAAAACTTCTATACATCTTTTAAAAATAAGTACATTTTTATTTTGGCTTATGAAAAATATATTTTGTGTTGCATTCATAGCTATGAGGGACATAAAGTTACTTACATATATACACTTGTCTGCAATAATAGGAAAATAAGGAACAGTTAAAACAAGGCATGGCTGTTGACTCACTAGCAAAGGAAAGCTATAATTATATATGTAAATAAGCTGCAATGCAATTGAGAGGGGAAACTGTATTTCTATAAAAGAAGCTAGGAAACTGAATATGTACATATTTTCTACTTTCATTTATACATTCATTATACTGTAAATGAAACTCAAAAATTATCTCACTGTTCAGTCCAAGAAAAAATGTTTCACATGAAAGTTTTATTTCAATCTTTCTTCCAATCTCTGTGACAGGTGAGGAAAGAGAATACGAATGGAAAAAGAAAATCAATTTTTCTCTGAGAACTCACCTTTTTTTTTCCTGACTCACAGATCTGTTTGGGATGCCTCCACCCTTAGTGCTCTTCCAAAAAAAAACCAGCCAAAAAAACTCCAACAAAACAAAACAAAAGGTCTAAATCATTAAGATAGACAGTTCACAAGTGAATAGTGAGAACAGTGAGGAGAAGAGCCCATACTTAATTTTGGCCTTAAAAAACAGATTGCAGAAAAGTTCTTTACAGGAAAGGCATTGTAGGGCAAATGAGAAAGAGAAATTAAAATGTGTATTTTCAGTATATTCAGTGTGTATTTGGGCTAACTCTATAAAAAGAATGGCAGGTCTGCCAAAACGGAAGAGAGAGAGGAGGTCAAGCTAAAATATCCTGGCAGGACTAATGGACATAGGCCCATTCAGTATCACGTGTACACAGATCTGTGATCTGGGAAATGTGTGTTCAAACACAGGAACTGTTCCTCTGCAAGAAACTCTGCACCCCGAGCCCCTCCAGGAGCTCCATGGAAGGCGGGTAGTGGCAGCTTTCCCTGCTCCACCCTAGATTTCACATCAGTGCAAAACTTGGCCACCCTGATGCTGCTGGAAGACTCATGTTGCCTGCCTTCAGGGCTCCCAGTGCTTGGAAAGTCTCTGAAATAGCAATTCCAGAACATTACTTGGGTGTACATCTCTCTGGATTCTCCTATTTCAGACAGGAATGTTTTTTGGTCTGACTCTAATGCTTATTCACAACTAATTCAGAAACCGTGTGGCTGCAAAGGGACTTAAATAAAAATAGCTATTAAAAAGATTATTCTGGAATAATATTCACTGCTCTCATTTCTGCATCTGGTGCAGTTATTCAGGAATACCTCTTCCAGTGTATTTCCAAGTGGAGGTGAGCCCTGGGTGTTCCAGCACCTGTATTTTCCTCAAACAGGGAAAGAAAAATCCTTTTGCTGAAGTCCTGAGTAATACAATGGAAACCCTTTGAAATGAAATGCTGCTCTAAACTGCAGTTATTTTGACAATAGATCAATCAAAGGTATCACGCTTTATTTATGGTGCCTGAAGTGACGAATTCTGAGCTGTAGTTTCTGATGCGTCATTGAGGTACTCATTGTCTTAAACTTAGCTAAGGATTATTCATGGGCAATTAAAAAAAGGCAAGAAAGAGAAATGCCAGGCTGGTGTGAGCCAGCAGGTTTGTCAGGTGGAGAATCTCAGGCAGCAGGTAGGTGTTGTCCCAAACCCAGTCTCACCAGCAAGGCTGCATGGATGCAACCAGTTTAAACCACACTGCACAGCTCTTCTCCCCATACTTGGGAACAATGTGCTGAATTTCTACAGCAGTCTCCAGCCAGTGCAAAGCAGACAGAGTCAGCTCTGTATCCTTGTGCCCAAAGGACGCTGCCTGGGAGACCCTTTGTAGCTTTTGTTTACACTGTTTGCCCCACACAGCTCCACATTGAGATGCCAACTGGAACAGAAATGCTGCTGAACTGAAGGAGTCAACAAGGTTGGGTTTTTTTGATATATTACAGCAAGCACCACTGTCAGTTTAATACATTTTTAGTAACAAAACAGGTTTAGATTGGATATTACAAAAATTTCTTCACTGAAAGAATAGTCAAGCATTGGAACAGTCTGTCCAGGGAAGTGGTGGAGTGGTGTTCAAAAAAACATGTCGATGTGGTGCTTAGGGACTTGGATTAGTGGTGAACTTGGAAGTGTTAGGTTAATGGTTGGAGTCAATGATCTTAGAGGTCTTTTCCAACCTTAATGAATCTATTATTCCAAGTGTCTGAAAGCGCAGGAGGAAAGGCATCAGTGCTGTGAACTTCTGACCTTGGGCAGCTACCCTTTCTCCACAGTCAACAGTCTCTTGGAAGACAAGTCAGAAGGAGAGCTGAGCTGAGGTGGTCTAAAGTTCTGTCTAGAAGAGACTTTCTCTCCAGTGGCCTTACAGGAAGACCACCTAGCTCTCAGACAGGTGCTCTTACAGCATGTGGTGTTAGCAGCTCTCCAAACATTCAGGTTTAGAGTAAAATTACAGCGTACAGCAACAATGGGAAGGCTGAACTTCACCTAAATCTAAGCTCAAGACCAAAAATGTATGTTGGTAAAAGACAGATGTCAGCCTATTGGGACTCTCATAGTTACAGCTAGAAGGCTGACAAGTAAAAATAACCATAAAGTCAGTTTATTAATTTCTTTACTTGGGCTGGCCAAAAATAGGCCACTGCTATTTGTAGCAGAGAGATAAACACTAGATGAGTACAGAGAAATAAATTGCTGCTGTGAATTAGGAGTTAATGGGTGTTGAAAATGAATAAATTATAGATATTAAGTAATTATGCAAATCGTATTCCTTCATCCAATCATTTATTTAGTGGAAACACTTAAACAGTATCTTTATAGAGTTACTGCAGTGGCAGAAACAGTCCCATTGATGTATAACCCCAAGGATTAGAAGTAAACAAACTTCTGTTATAAATGTATTGTCTCCTTTTCAGAAGCCTCAAAGCTTTTCATAATGTTAAACAATGTCTTAAGGTAGTCCTCAGAAATACAGGGATGGGCAATCTGAGGCACAAAACTGGCAAGGGAAGTAAGATCCAGAGTTTTCCTCTTCTTAAGTTCATGAACCAGTTCCACTGCAGTTGGCAATGCTTGGCTTAGCGTGTTCCTATGCCCATCACCCCAGCCTGAGCTATCCAGTGTCCCCAGCCTTGCTGTCCTCCTCAGGTATATCTTCATAATTGTTCATAGGACCACTTACACATAAGAGATTAACACCATTAAAAAAAAAGTGCTTTAAGTAGCATTTAAAAATTATTTTGCTTTTTCAAAGTTTCTCCTTTTTATCTTTTTTTTTTTTTAATGACACAGTTTCCTTGGAGTGAGTAGAAAGCGGTAGGAGCAAGTGGCGGCAGCAGCAGCAGTGCTGGGGACAGTGTCAGCCCCCCAGGTGCTGTAGGATGTAGAGGTGGCACAGAGGATCTGTGCTCTCCACATGACAGGCTTGCTGTGCCTTCCCCTTAGCCTGGAAGATGGCAGCCCCCTCTGCATGCACTGCTGAAGCATTGCTTTGCAGGTGGTTGGGTGAAATCCAGCAAATATATCTTTGTTTTTCAAGCTGATCACATACAATTCTCACTGGGGTTTATGGTTATGCTGACTGCTCTCTCTTCAGACTAAATGAGCAAACAATTAAGTATCCCACTGCTCAGCCAGACCTAAAGTAATGGTAGTGACTGCCAAGGACTAGACTGAATATAAACACTAACACTGGGAATTAATTAATTCAGGGTTTATATGTGTGTATGACTTATAGAACAGGCAGAATTTCAGCAGAAAGCCATGCAGAGAGGAAAAGTAACTTTTGTAAGTCAGAAAGAAAACCAGAAGACTGCATTTTGGACAGAACGCTAGCTGAAAGCCAGGGTTGGAAATATGAAAAAGGAAATTGGCTCTGTATGATCTTCGTGCTTGGGAGAACATTATTTGCCAATAAACATAATCATATCCAAGAAATAGCTGACTGTCATGGTTTTCTCCTGTGGAGTAGAGTGCACCGATTGCTGTATACACGGCAAATTCTTGCAATGAAAAGAATGAAAATATGAGATCTGATCTGATGAATTTGAGGACCCTACTTATGTATTTAAAAGTTGCCCATTAACTTGAAATCAGAAAACACTGATATCAAAACTGTGAGTTCTGCTGAAACTGTCTGTAGCCCTGCTGAAGTCTGGCAGTGGTGACACTGCCCTCAGTGCAGCCCAGGCCAAGGCACAGACATACTCATCATATGCCCTGCAGAAACTCTGAACTCTTCCTTTGCTGGGAAATGCAGCGTGAAGCATCTGTTGCTGCTACGTGGGATTTTTAGGTGTATTTCTTGCCTGTTGAAATGAAACCATAGTTCATACCAAAAGCTTTCAAAAGAAACTGGGATGAGGCAACTTGAAAATCGGATTTCACTGTTTTAGCAGACATTTTGCCAACACCTGTAACAGACTAGCCATGCACAGGTAGCAGCTAAAGGGAATTAAATGTAGGTAATATAGGACTTTACTGGCTGTAAGAGACAGGAGCACCCCCCACATCGTGAAGGACAAGTGAAGAACCATCTGTCAAGATCCAGTCTCCTCACCAGGAAGAATGATACCTAACCTTGGCTTTTTTTATTCATTTATTCATAAATGTGAGCTACCAAATCACTAACAAGTTACTTTATTTTGTTATGCTTGTATGCAAAGGGTGCTTCAAGTGTCCCTGTCACTGCCATCCATAGTCATCTTGATCTCATAAAATGACAACTCACCTTGCAATGACTTCCTTCCCACAGGACTAGACTGAGACTGAGTACTAGTTTTCAGTGGATTAAATTACTAGTAACTACTGCTCCTCAGCTTCTCAATGGTACATGTGCCTAAGTGTTTCCCAGAGCAATTGACCACTGTTTTTTATTAATGTATAACATTAACATTAAGTAGTAATGATGGCTGAATTGTTTTCACTGAAATGTAATTAGCACAGAGAATGCATGTTATGAGGAATAAACAAGTAGTAAATCTTAAAGTAATCCCTGGAACAAGTGTTGCCATGTGGAGGCTTTTCTCTTTCGTATCCCCAATCTAATGGTGTTTTTCGAAGTTTTCTCTCTTCTTTTTTTTTTCCCAGTTCGTGCTCTGTTTCCTCTCTGTCATTCTCATTCCCACTTAAAACTTTCTGCTTCTTTGCACATTTCCTTTGAACACAGTGGAAAGAAATCATGTAGCCTTTCATTTTACTGCTCCTTCATAGCAAAATCAGGAGAAAATACAACAAAGAAGGAAAGAGAAGCACACTTGCATTTGTGGTAACAACTATAATTGCTGACATTTATATTTGTTTGATTTACACACATTCTAATTAATACAAGTAGTAAAGGGGAGAGCTCAGCAGTGAAGCTACAAAAGTTTACAAGTTGCATTCACATGTTTATTGCTATGCTAAAACCCAGACCCCTAATCATTTCCATAGATTATTCTCTGCATTCACAATGCTATGCTGACAATTAAATGTAAAAAAAATTCTGCAGTGGAAGAGGTGAAATCTGTAGATAACATCCCAGTGCCAGCGTATGTCTGTGTTCCTGATGTCAGGGGGGAAAAAATCTCCATCAATGCAAGCCTCAAGTGAGTAGTTTTTCTGCAAGTTAAAACAATCTTACTGATCAAAAATTGTATGAGGATATATCCAAGGAACATGTTGCCCCATAGTTACTAAGTGTTGAATACAGAAGCCAGCAGTATCAATCACTGAACTGAATGGAAAAAATTTCTCCAATGAAAGAAAGAAAGAAAGAAAGAAAGAAAGAAAGAAAGAAAGAAAGAAAGAAAGAAAGAAAGAAAGAAAGAAAGAAAGAAAGAAAGAAAAAGACAATGAGAAGTCAGTCACACACACACATCCCCTCACACCCACCCTGAAAAATTACCAAAGCATCACACAGTGTAAAAACATATTAGCATAAGGAATAGGAGTCCAGAAGAGCTCTCCTACTGCTCCTAGTGTGGCCTGGGAGCTGTAACGGAAGTACACCCACATATAAGGAAGAAGAAACTTCAGTACATGATGCTTACCTTCCATTGTTAAAAAGAGAGATTATTTTTCCTTTTACCCCAAGAAAGATGGTATTTAGAAAAGCTGGCTACTTTTTGCAGATTTTAATCTAAATGACCTTTTTTCCCCTATCTGCTACTCATGACAAGTCCAGAGGAGTTTTTTATCTATGCACAACACACTGGATCTTTAGAGAGCGCTGAGCATCAAAGGGAAGACAATCCTACTTTCACCCAGACAGCATGCAGGTTAAAGGTAGATCTTGCCTCAGATTATATCCTGTACTCCTTCTGTGGTCCAGCTCCACTATGAGCTGGTTTTAAGTGGAATTCACCCACAGAAACTTGATTTTCTAGCCCAGAGGTGACCTCTCTTTAGTCAGTATACACGGGAATGAAATCAAACCTGTCAAACAGACTTCAGGGCTTCCAGGCAAACGAGCACACAAGAGCTGGCCAGGCTGCACCTACATGAGCTCTGTTTTGTCAATTAAACACGCATAAAGAACATATGCATTTTATCAGTTCCTCACAAGTCATTGGGCTTTTCTCTGCCCTTACCAGTTCATACCACAATCAAAAATTTTGAAATAAGTAAACATTCCTCAATAACTTGCAGCTGTAAGAACTGGGTCTCAGAAGGATATGGTCATGTATTCTGAGTTCTTGAGTCCTGAGCAACCAGTTTAATCTGTTATACATCACATTAGATTGCAAGGCAGTCCAGGCTGCTATAGAGAATTCCATAACAGGAGGAATAGATATGTATTCAAATAAAAACATCTTTAGTCTGCTGTGCAGTCAAGGAAGGCAAAGCCTATTTATCATAGTCTCCTGATATTAGTTCAAAAGGCCATCACATTACAGACAGAAATATATAGCCTACTTTCTCATCACCTCCTGTCAACAGCAATGACAGCCCAACTGACAGACAATTTGAGTGTTCTTTTAAGCCCTCCATCCTGAAACCAATATTTCATAAGTTCAGCATATCTATTGCAGCAATAGAAGGCAATATCCAGACTTTATTCAAGGGCACTTTCCAACATCAACTCTTTTGTTCAAAAGAGTACCATCACAAGCAGTCTTGCAGCAGCTTTCCCATCATGTCTGACCAGTACCTGAAGCCTACAGCTTTTCACTGACCTTCTTTCTCCTCAAAGGCAGATGCAGCCAGTCTGAGCTTTATAGCTCCTTGTCATAGGAGGTGACTGGTTAAAACAGTTTTTCTAAGTGCCTAATCTAATTTGCGATTAGATTCAATTGGTCTAATGTGATTGATTAGATTAAATAAGACTCCTACAGGAACTCCTCAAGGAGGAGGGTGAGGGTCTTCAGCTAGATCTGGTGGTCTTCCAGTAGACAGCACAGGGCTGACTGAGGTGAAAGCACCTATAGGAATCTTCCCCAGAAAGAGTCCAGCTGGAAGAGAATTTCAGCATTGGCCTCACGATGGAAGGTTTCATGCATCAAATATCCTGTGTTATGTTCTGACCTTAGAATATTCTTGGGTTTTATGCAGGCCTATCGTTGCAGATATATTCTGAAATTACCCTCCAGTGTGATAATTCTTTATGGACTACAATGACTAAACGGCAGAGCACCGGCCAAAACACTGGGCCACATGGGAAGGCTTAAGCAGGAATTAATTTATGTAGAGTACTATTTGGATCTAATCCCAAATGCAGGAGTTGAGGTATTTAATTGTAGCACAGCTGTTTACATCATTGTGCCAGAAGCAAGAAAACACCAAGGAGGCTGGTACAGCAGGGGCAGTATGGCCCCACGGAGTAGCACAAGAAAGAGAGGGATGGTTTTGGAAATCATTTGGAAGTCCTTCTGTAATTGGAAAAAATAAGAATTTGTAATGGTCACTCCTGCACTAAGTCACCTTTTCCTTCTTGACTGCAAAAGACAAGAAGGACCAAACATCCCTCCTCTTGTGTCTGCTCACTGCAAACAAGGACAGCACTGAAGCAGTTCCCAGTTCACATTGTGACTACAAGACCTGGCTGAATACTTCAGCTCCAGGCAAACACAGCAGTATGCTTTAAGGCAGTGAGATAAGGTGCTTCTCTTCAGATCAGGCTGTGCTTCTGAAAGGTGGATTTCACCTGCAATCCTCTAGGGAACCATTCCTGATTCACACTGATGTAGCAGAACACATCGATACACCAGGGACTGACAAGCTACTTCCATTCCACTGCTTAACAGTAATTGCCCAAATACATGTCTCTTACACAAGGTAGCTCCTGATGTGTTGCTTGCTGTCTGCTAAGAGTTAGACAGTTTCGTATTTCCCATTGAGTAAAACTGTTCAGATTATCTATTCCAAGGCTGTAGCTAACACGTGTTAAATTCAGGGGACATTGTGCCTACAGGTCCATAATCCAGAAAGCAGCATCAAGCTCAAAGGTCTGAGGAAAAAATAGGAATAGCTTATTCAATAATTTTAATGTAGATGCCAATCAGAGTGGACAAAGGGAATAAACAACTAGTAATGTTATGCTAAAGGAATCAAGATAATTAAATTTGAATTTGTTTATATTTTTTTGTATATTTAGAAAAACTCTGCACCTGAGCCAGGTGAGGAGGTTATGTTCTCTTGCATGAACTCATTAATTTAAGAAAAACCATACCTTGAAAAACTTTTTTACTATATGGAAAAGTTACCAAAGGATCCATGTTACTCTGTGATGCAACTGTTTTCCTGCTGAGAGCAGGAATAACAGAGAAGAGAGAAAAGGTTCCCAGCTTCCTTCCCTGACGGGCTGTGCCTGAAAATTCCTTTTATTTCTTCCTCTTGAGTCTTACTCTAGTTCCTGTTTTGACTTTGGTTTGTCTGGGCTCCCTGTGCTACTGTTTTTTCCTGTTTCCCTTCAGAAAGGAACAGTTCACCAACTTCCTCCACATGCGGCTGCCCTGCCTGTGCCTTGGTGTTGTGGGTTCCTGCTGAGGATGCTCTGGTTTCTTCCACATCACCCATTAATACCTTTGTCTTGACTCATGACTTCTTTAAAAACAGAGAGCTGCAGCTCTAGCACATCTGGATGTTGGACAATTTCATTGCTTTGGGGGGAGAGGTTGCTTTTCTGTTTTTATTGGTAACTGCAGATCCTTGTCATATGGCACCCCACTTGCATTTCTGGTGAGTCTCACCAAGAAACTGGACTTCCATTTTGGATTTTTATATAATTGATATATAGCTATAAACAAAAATAATCATATATTCATACATCTTCCAGGAGCTATATATTGGAGATGTTGTTGATGTCCTGAGGTTCTGGATAAGTTGTGTATGGACAATTCTTAGGAAGAGAACCCATAAACCTGTGACCTTGGGGTTGCTTGAACTCACTGTCATTTAACTTCTCTGGCTCAGCTCAGTGGCTCTTTCCTCAGAGCACCCTAAGGAAGGACCTGTTATTCATGAACTCCTGAGTAAAATTAAGTTGCAATTTGCTATCAGGTCTTCAGCTGCCTTTTGCAGACGAGCTATCAGGTGAAGAAGTGGCTCTATAAGGTGAACCAACCAGTGCTATAAGAAGCTAGAAGCTCTGAAATTGTATATTACATTTATAAGAAGCCTTACAGAAGCACTATAAGATGAAGGAACTAGTGAGGAAGTTACACATGAAAAGATTTTGATTTCCTGTTGATCAGAAGTGAAAAATACTGACTGGTTTTATGACCCTAAGTTGCATTGACTGCATTGAGCTTGTAGACCATAACATTGAAGTAGAACACTTTGGCAAAATCTGTTGCAAATCACTGAAAATGTTTGTTATTTGTTTTGGGGTTTTTAACACAAAAATGCGTAAAAATAAAGAAGTGGTCTTTTTACCTCAAAATGTGGCCCAGGCTGCCTCTAGCTTTGTCTGTCACAGGGCTGTGCTGATTGGCCTCTAGAGTGGCCCCAGGCCCCTTGTGGCTGATGAGGCTTTGTCCATCCAGGAGCCCTGGTGCAGTGTTGGCAGGTGTCCTGTGTGCCGTGTCATGACAGACATGTCATGGTCCAGGCTGGGTGGCTGTCTCCTGCCTGAGCACAGCGGCAGAGTCGGAGGGATCAAACCATGGGTTGCTCTGTAAAAAGCAGAGCTGGAGGAGGAGTCACTGCAGAAGACAGAGAGACAGCAGCCCATATCCAATGTGGCAAGAGGCCCGTGGCTCTGGAGCCCACTTCTATGCCCTCTTTGACTTCACAGGCGCAGGTTAAACTGTCACAGGCTGAGGTTGCTTTCCGGGTGTTTGTCCCCAGTTGCGAGGTATTGGTTTGCTTTCCACTTGCTTTTCCATGGGAATTGGTGGTGCTGGTGAGGGAATACAGTCCCAGTCAGCTGATGGTCGGGGCAGGGCAGCTTGGTGTGGCTGCAGGGCAAGGGATGTGCAGAAACAGAGGTGCTGCTGCTGCTGTCACGCTGATGTGGGAGCAGACGAGTCCCTGGGGATGGCAGTGGGGAGCTGATGTGTGTCTTCTTCCTGCCAGCCCAGGCTTGGAGAAAATGCCATGGGGAGCACCTTAGTGACAACACATAAATACACAGGGGTAACAACAACACTAATAAAACCAGCAGTAAGAAATATAATTAAATAATTCTGTGTTTATAACTCATATGAATACATTGAGTAATAACATAATACATCTACAATCACATATAATAAATACACACACATATTTTATATATCAATTATATGAAACATATGAGTAGATAAATATATGTATATATTTTATCCTGTAAATAATACAATTTGTTATGTAATAATAGATACTTAGTGACATAAATATATAAAGATATTTTATAGTATATATATACTTATATATGCCATTTAGGTTTATATAATACATGTAACATATATAGAATGTAATATATATGCCATATAATATATACATATTACTATATTTTATATTTATAAATTTTACATAGTAACAGATACATATAACATCCAGTATATTTATTATATGCATTGCGTATACATAAAACAGTATTTGGTTTTTTATTGTTAGACATAACATTATATGTGTACATAAATCCCTCAGCTGAAATGTAGGAGTGGGTCTGTCGGGTTTCAGTTGTGCCTTTGCAGTGATGGGCAGTTTGGTTACTGACTGGAAAACGTGCAGAGGATTCCTGAAGAGGAGGCAAGAGGAGAGCAGAGGTGCCTTAACATGTCTCTTTACAAAACTTCAAAATGAAAAATAACACTGTGGTGTCCAGCTCTTGCTTCTCTTTATTTTAATGCTGGTTTTCCATTGATTGCATTTTTAGCCTAAATATATTGATGGCAATGAAAGCATTATGTAGCAGCTCTTTTAAAGTTACCCCACTGCAGCAGGACATCCCTACCCTGACATATTTACCCAGATGTTTATTATTTTCTTTTTATGGATTGTGTTTCATTCCCAGGAAATAGCTCAGACAAAAATGAAACACTGACTAAAGATTTCTGAAGATGGCTCCTCCCCGGGAGTGCTGGCTTGTAAGAGATTTCCTGGAGAGTGGTGAGATTTATGTCCTGGAATAAAGACGGTGCACATCCCTCTTCAGAGCTGTGAGGTTGCCTTGATACAAACATCTGAAGAGCCAATTATCTGAAATCCTTGGGAAGTGTTTCTTGTGCAAACATGGTCTTTCAGACTTTCAAGATAATAACTACCATTACAGTCACCACTTACAGGAAGAAATTTTTCAGAATTCTCTAGAACAAAAGAAAATGATAATTACTACACAAAGGACAGTGTAGTGGTGGCAGAGACTTCAGGTGGGAATTTTGAGAAATAGCTTTGGACAACTAGGCATGGGAAGAAATGTGTAGAGACTACCAAGAGCAGTGATTGATTTCCCAGTCTCCAACCACACCAGCATTCATCAGATCACACTGGGGTTTTAAACTAATTAATTGATTGATTGACTGATTGATTAATTAATTAGTGTGTGTGTGTATTTTCCTCTGTGCTGTTCCACAGAATTGCTTACAGCTGAATCTTATGGCAGAACTTACAGTTTCATTTAAATTGGCAGGAGTACTTTTCTTTCCATAGTTTGAAAGTTCATACTCTTAGAATGCTAAGGTAATAATGGTGTATAAAATACGGATTGCTAAATAACATCTCTAATTATTGATATTCAGAAACAACTCTACAACACAAGTAGAAATCCATCTGGAGGATACAAGAGTTAAACACAAAATTATGACATTTGTGACATTGATTTGATGGCAGATTTTCATGAATTTAGATCCTAAGCCAAACAAAATAAAGTCAATACCAGGACAACCACGGTCAGCAGATGTTCTATGCTGCCTGTGGAATGCTAAGGTACAAGTAAGGGAAACAATCAGTTTTGATGCTGAAGGACTGCCTGGGCAAATCATTCCCTCTGGTATCTCTGCAGGGTGCCACCAAATGCAGGGGGGTTCAATCAATGTGAGTAAAATTTGAATATTTCAAAACTGATAGAGCTACATAGGACTGGGATTTTTGAGATACCTTGTAGGATTCATTGCACAGACTGGTGGATATATAAATATAAACCCTCCTGTTTTATATTGTGTGATGTCATTCCGCTATTTCCTCAAAGGGATTTTATTTATTTACAGCCCCCAAACCCCCAAATTATGATGTCTCATAGAGTCACATTTCAGATTAATGTTGCTTTCCAACGATCTGCCAGTAAAGGGCAAGTTTTCATCTGCTTATAGATTAATTAGTGTATTCTCGTGTATTCCCCTGACCTGTCCCCCAAGGGTATACCACTAAGTGTAGAAAAAGCCCTTCTTAATGGGTCGTGTATATATATATATATATATTACATACTTAGTATACCACTAGGTTATAGAAAAACTTGTTATGGGTTTAAGTTTTGTTCCCTTGAATCTTTCATGTAATAGCCACCTATCCACATGTTGCCAGTAGGTTTGACCACGTGAGGACACGTTGTTTTATACAGGGGTGGATCTTGGCTTGCAGCACTGCTGTGGGACCACCTCAGGGAAGCGGGTTGTTGTTACAGCTGTGGGGTGGTGGGAGGTGCCATGCTGACTCTTCTCTCTGAACACACACCAAAACCTCCCAACAATTTTGTAAGGTGTCTGTGAAAGGAGGACACCTCTGGCAGCAGGAGCAGCACAAGTGAGGATGTGTTTGAGCCCCGAGGTGGGGCTGCAGCACCCAGGACACACAGAGAGGGTACATGTGGCATTTGCAGGCAGTCCCAGCTGTAACATGGCAAATAACATCTCTCACTCGGAGTTTTAATAACATGAGTTTGGCACACATTGGTGCAAATGAGTCTTACTGGAGACCATCATTCTTATGGACAGTGCACGGTGTGGTTCTGACAAAAGAAGCTTCCCCATGTGGAAGACTTCAATGGAGATATGGTGTCCCACTGCAGGACCTGAGACTTTTTATGTCAAATCAAGTAATCTCTTTTTAGTTCATGAGTTGTTTCAACACAAAGGAATTTTATACAACTTGTGCTTCCATGAGAGACATTACAGAGGAAGAAATCTGAACTGTTGGGAATATTTAAGGCAGAAATATATTAGTGGCATAAGCATGTCACTTATACCAGGACTTAGCTAGATATACTGAATCTAAATGTTCAAACTTGGAATGAGGGCCCAGAGTGAAGGAAAAAAACCAACACGCAAACCCTGCACAAAAGTACTTCAAGTGCAAATCCACCCCAGAAATCCCCTGTCAGACCCACTGTAGGAAGGAGGCTCTCCTGTGTGCCACTTACATATGGATGGGATTTACAAAGCTGCTCCCCACACCTTTAGGCTTGATGTAATTTCATTTCCATATACTTTAAAGCAGACCACTACAAAAAGCTTGGCATTTCCTACAGTGGTAGTAACTCAGCATGTTCCACTGTACTCTCTCTGCAAGCACATCAGTAAGCAGGATGTGTTATGGCTGGAATCAATGTGGGATACAACAGCACACCAGGAGCCTCACCCCAGAGCTTTTGCATTAATTTGATAGCCTCTGCCTTCTTTGAAGATATTTAGAGTTGTTTCAAAGTGACAAATATTACCTTATTTCCCAAAAGGTGTTCCATGGATGAGGTAGTTTTTTGGCAGGGATGAGAAAGATGATTCATGTCTAAACCACTCAGCCTCGTTGTGTGCTCAGCTGGTAAATGACAGTCACACACAGGCAGATTCCCAAGGAAGAAAATACCTCGTCCCTTGTTGAAAGGAGGAAAAGTTAAAATTGCTGACACTACAATTTTCATGGGACTTAAAAGGATAAGCAGCTGGAGCTAAGAGGTGATTTATTTTCATTTTCAGGACTCTGCTCTCTTCCACATCTTCCTTTATCTTTTAAGAACAGATGTGAGGGGTTGAACAAATCTTCACTTGCTCCTGCCTTGGGAAAGTTTTCTGATTGGGCAAAAATAATTATGTATTTAAAAAAATAGTTTTTGTAAATGCTGGAATTTGTACAGGTGGATTTGTGAACATGTGCAGGTCACAGTGGTGGTTTAAGATCTTGACCGGAAATCTGCCCTCAAATACCTTTTAGTGATGGATATTCACATGAATTGTTTCAAAGAGCAGGGCTACCAGGCACCAGAGATTACTTAAAATGAACCATGAACATAGTTTTTCAGAAAAGCTTCAGTAGGCAACATGGAAAAATGATGTATACAGTGAATTGAAATAGATCCTAAGGACATGCTGAACTCCAGACCCACTTTCTTTCCCAGCACACTGCTGGCTGTGGGATGGCTGTGCTCACTCAGAGAGCTCATTTATACTGACTACATGTTTTGGTGAGGGCTTGCACAGAGGAAATCACCTTCACCAGGGCAAGGCTATTGACTGGCTTTTGCAGCTGTGATAAAATTATGCCAGCTTTGACAACAACTAACTAAATATAAACCCCTCTGCATGTCCAACTGCAAAAGGCAGCCAATATTTTCAGAACACTGTCAAAAACAGTTTTGGTTTGATGTTTGGCCAGGTCCATTGAGTTGTCCTAAAGCTGAGAAATTGAACTTTTCACTGAACTTTTTAATAATTTTTTTACTTTCATGTAAATTTTTGAAAGAAATATAATTTCTCTGCTATGTTGATTTTCATGCTTCCCCCAAGCTGGTGCTATAGGAACAGTTCAGAGGAAACTTGCAATAACAGTTGTCTCTTGATGATCAATAGCATATGAACTAAAAGCTCCATTCCTAAAAATAATCTAGGGATTTCACATTAACTTTACCTTACCTTAGGCATACAAACTGTTATTTGGGTTGCATGATATTGAATAGTTGATATAAAAAAATAAACTGGGCTGGTGAATTGGACCATGTGCAACAATAAGAAAAACAAACAAAAAAATCACATGTATTTACAAAGCTAACACTAGAGCTAGGCATATGATGGACATGTGGAAAGAGTGTAAACTCCAGAATAGGAAAAAAAGTACTGAAAAGAGCAGATATTTGCATAAGATTGTTATGCTGTTACCAAAAAAAGAACGTCTGAGTGCATGGTTTATGATGTTTCATAGTACAGCAGTTACATAAGTCACTGACAGCTTTCCTTCTCTCACTCGGTGTTAACTGTCAAAAGTATGAATATCCTCTGTACCTGAAGCTGGGCACCTGCGTCAAAACTGGACACCACCTTCACCTTCCGGTCAGCAGGGAAAAGGGGGCTCATATGACTGGGATCTCAGAAATCTACCTGAAGTGCCTCGGGCCAGGGCTTCCCTGTGGATGTGCAGCTGTGACCTCTGCAGCCACATGTGCAGCACTAAAGACTTGTCATGGCTCCAGCAACCCCACGTCTTTTGGACAGGGAATGGTGAGTGTAGACATGCGACTGCTGTCTCTATGCACCTGTGTGTGTGATGGCACACGTCAAACTGAGCAATCCTGCTGTGCGTGACTTGTTTGGGTATTCGACTGGGAATGGCACTGGAGATAATTGAGGTTGTTTACCACTTGCAAACAATCTTCTACAGAGCACAGACACAATCACAGCTCTGTCTCAGAAGTTATAATGGAAAGAATTAATGAAATTTGATAAATTATTTATGCTGCCGTTCAGTCAGTCTGTTCTCAATGCTTAATTACATTTATTTCGGGAGAGACAGAAGGAGTGGGATAGGTGCTGGGAGGTCTGTGGTTTAAAGTTTTTGGCCTCCTTTCCCATGTTATCTGTTCACCTACAGCTGTGCTCCTGCTCCTGCTCCTTCAGTATCGTCATATGCAGCTGTCCCACAGCAAGTACCTGCTTCATCCCCACACCTACTTCTGGAGGCCCCTCTTGGAGCTGGGAGGTTGTCAGGACTTGAAGGTGGTCAGGGCTGGGAACAGAGCATCCCTGGCCATGAGCTTGGTGCCACATCCATCTGGCACCATCTGCTCTCTTCCAGAGGCACCAGGTGCTGATGGATGCGTGTGCTGGGAAGAGATTTCCACTGGCTGGTGGGTCTTGAGTCAGGATTGTCCAATTACTGATGGAGCATCATTTACTAAATAATACTGAAAACAAAACATCCATTTCCATCACTGCCCCTGTACCAGACAACCCTTGGTAGCACTTGGCAGTGCAGTGATGCACTCCAGCGTCCCTCGATGCCAACCTGTTGGGCAGAAGAGTTCTGTGATGGCTCATCCCTACTTGCATGTATGATAGCATCTTCCTTCCAGTGATCCTGCAGCATTAAGTGTTGGTTGGTGTGTTGGCAGGTTCCAGGATAACTGAAAACCCCTGAGCTTCCTGTCCAAACCAGTTGTCTCCAGCATAACTTTGTGGAACAGTGTGTGTATTACATATTCACTGAGGCCTTGTCAAGCAGGGTGGCCTTGGCTTTACAAAGTGCTGTAACACAGAGCGTTACAGGTAGGTCAGCAAAAGAGAACACCTGTTTTTCGTGGGTCAGCAGAGGTGCCTTCTATGGGCACAGTGTCCAGCATCAGGGCTGCCAGGGAGATGGTCAGGTCTGTGGCATACATCAGCCTTCCCCTCTCTAGACTACCAGTTTGTTCAGTCTTTCTGTGCAGGTCACATTTTCTGCACTTCTTATTTTTGAAACTTTCTTCTGAACTCTCTTTACTTGGTCCACATCTTCTTTGAAGGCTGGTGCCCAAAGAGAGAAAAAGCAGTCTTGCTAGGCCTTCACCAGCAGCAGGCAAAGCAGGAGGACCCATTCACATGCCTTCCAGCCTGCACTCCTACTCTGGACATCCCCATGAGGCTGCTTCCTGCCCTGCAAGTGTTTGACACCACTGCCTTGCATTGCTCCTCACCCTGTGTTCACACAGCTGATGCTTCTGCCAAAGCATCACGCCTTTTGTGCTTGTCCTTCTTGGATCCCACTGCTGATCTTAGAGCACTTGGCAAATTTTAGATCATTGTGAATTCTGCTCCTGTCTTTCAGTGCCTGCAGATCTTCTGAGGTTGATGTTTTATGTATTCCCACTCACATGAGTAATTAGTAAAAACACCAGGCAGCCCCTATTGACAGCAGTGTGCAGCAGCCCACACTGTACTTTTTTTCCAGACACTCTGAGAATACTCTTTATTCTTTGCAGGTTTTTGGACAAGATCTGTAATCTCATTACTGTGGTTCATTTAAGAGTGCCAGGTGGTGTGTAAGATGGCCATTTGACAGCATGTTACTAAAGCCATGTAGGACAGTGCTTGCTCACCTGCTTCTAATGTTGTCTAAGAATGTTGGACATGATTTATTCCTGGTAAACATGTTAGCTGCTTTTTATCCTCTTATTTTCCTGTGGGTTTGCAGATAGCTCTGATTATTCATCAAGTACGGTTGAGTGTTTTTTGAGCATTTTTGTGTGGTGATCCTAGGCTTTTCCATCCAAAAGATGTTTGCCCATTTTTCAGTCTTCTGGGCCCTCCCCTATCCTTCAGGAACCTTAGCTATAACCACTAATGACTCTGAAATTCCTCCAGCCAGATCCTGAAGTACTACCAAGCAAATTTCTGCAGGTCCACCTGATAATAGCATTGTTATTAGGTGAATGTTTGCTCTGTGGCTGCAGCATCTCTCGGGTAATGGAAGAAAATGGGTTCTGATACTAAAATACTGCTTTAAATAACAATATACTGGTTATATTAATCAATCACTGTTTCATACTTGGTAAGTATAAAGTATCTGAAGCTTTGGCATAACTCCTTTTCAACACTACCTAGTACAGAACAAACTTTTTCACTGAAGTTGACAGTCTGAGAATATAGTTATTTCCTTGTTCTCACCATGCAAGCACATTGATATTTTTCCTCCTCCTTTTACTAGGACACCAGCAAAAAAGCCTGGAATACAAGTCTACTTCTCACTTTTGACTTTTCTGAAAGACTGATAGGTCACCAGAGTGATCCAACAAGCTTTACATCTTGTGCATTTTCATGGAAAGCAAAGTGGAGCAGGAAATGATGTTTAGGGTTGGCACATGCCTAGCCCAGCAGGAGGGCTCTCACAGCATCTGCAGCAGACATGGGAGATGCTCGTTCATCATGGGCTGATATCATCCCTGGCTTTAGGACACTTAACGTGCTACTCGTGCAGCTGGAGGAAGGGAAGACCACTGAGTCAGTTGCAGATGCAAATGAAGCCAGATGACTTAAGATCTTGGCAGGTTTGTTTGTTTGTTTTCTCATGATGAGAGTGTCTTAAGCACACAGGAGGCCATCATTTTTATTCAAGAGACTGATTTTTTTTTGTTTAAGCCACAGGCCAATTTGTTTTCTTTTATCCCTACCTATGGCAGCAGCTCATATGCAAAGACCAAGGCTCTTCAGTGCAAGTATCAGGCAACAGAGGGGCCTGTGGTCCATCAGGGTCACCTGCTGGGAACAGGCACCCAGAACACATACTGCCTGCGTGGGGAGGGCACCCACCAGTCCCTCTCCTGCTGCCATAGGCAGAGCAGAAAAGTGAGAAAAAGGAAATATTTTTACCTGCCTGCTCTAGGTGAGGAACTGAAACAACTGCTGGAGTCCCTAATCAGACTTAAATCCAAAACTTGAGCCATATTCTCCATGTACCCTCTCCTTTTCTCATCCTCTCTCAGTCAAGTGGAGGATTTCTGGATTTTGGCACCAGCTCAGACCAGAGAATGCAAAGCACACACAGCACTTTATTTACAGTGCAGCATGGATCTGCAGATAATTCAGCCTCAGCAATATTACACGATTACTTATCAATGCCTGAGTTGAAAATAAATGAGCATTATTATTTATTGACAACTTCTCAAGAGGCCTTGAGATTAAAGAATAAAACACCTGGTAACATTTTATACTAAACCTTTTGTTAAGGGAAATTACACTTTAGTATATGTATTGACAAAAGAATATTTCATTTAAAGGGCTGTCAGATTACAATGAGTACAGGAAATCCTTTAAAGGAACTGCGAATATCGAGGTATATCACAACTCACTTTTAAATCAAATCTCAGGGATGACAGTGAAGCTCCAACTATGAAGGTCCCTTCCCACCCAAATCATTCTGTGATTCTGTGATGCTGTTCATGACTGACCATGGCTTTGTTGCTTGGGAAAACCATGTGTCAAGACACGTAGTTTTCACTGCTGTAAGAGCAAGATGCTTGACCTTTGGCAGTGGGAAATTTGACTTAAGTGGATTGATTTTGGCTTGAACTCATCCTAGCTAGCTATGGGAACATAAATGAGATGCCTGAATTAGGAGCACAGACATAGTAGGCTTCCTCCATAATCAGTGGAAAGAAATATCTGTCTCTGGAAGGTGAACTGGCTCACCCAAGAACAGAGTAGTATTTATTTCTCTCCAATGGCAATGGGAAGAACCCAAAGTAATTGCAATCCTAGTTTAAATATGTCATACATTTTATATAATGCCAGTTTTCTAACTATACAAGTTGCTCAGGTAGCAAAATAACAACAAACTAAATAAGATTCAAGACAGTATTTGAAGTGTATTTTACGTGGAGTTGCACTTTTGAGATGTACTTTCCTTTGTTTTTTCTGATTTGTTTGTTTGGGGTTTTTAGGTTTTTTGTTTGCAGATTACACTTCTCAAACAGAAATGATTAATTTTCTGCTGTTACCTCTTAGCTTACATAAAAGATTGAGCAACTTGTTAATTGCATTTGGAAACCAAATGAAATTAATCAATTAAGTAGACTCCACAGGGTTGCTGCAGCACATAAGCACCTCCTGCTTTGGCCACAACTAATGACCTGGGGTCAGCAAAAGGCTCTGGTGGCCACTGGGCTTTGCCCTGGCCCTCAGTCCATCTCCGGTCCTGAGTCCACGTCCAGCCTGTAACCTGCAGGCAGTGGCCATACTTCTGTTTCAAGGGAGGCAAAGCGTGAGCCATCTCATCAACTCACTGCTGCTGAGGGTCATTTCCCTGAAAGTCCCACCAAGACAGTGGTGCTTGTAGGAACAAGAGGGACTAGACTGGGGTCACTGTTCCCATAATGGGGAGACAGAGATCAGCAGCTGGTGGGCTTGTGAATGTACCTCATGCTGGATCCATCAGCACTGCTGTGGTTTTCTGGGTGCCTGAAGCTGTTCTGCAGAGGCCATCCTGCTGCTTTTGGAAGGATGGTCAGTAGATACATGTTGGGATCGAAATTCAACTTCCAGCAGTGAGAAGCCTGACAAGCTTAAGCAGTAAGCCATGGTCAACTGAGGGTAAGACAAACAAGGCCTGTTGATGTTCAACCATGCTGATTAGCTGCCTCCGGCTCCAAGATAGAGATGGATTTTAAGATGAATGTTATCAATTCATGTTGAAACCTTTTGTTTTCTTTCCCCCATGTAAATTCTTGTTATAGAAAATATTAACTAATTGTGCAACCTAGCCAAAACTTGTATAATCCCTTAGTTAACATTTGTTACCATAATCCATCCTCCTTATTAACATATCCTAGCCCCAAGTCCTTTAAATTGAATGTCAAATGTTCAATAAAGTATTCCAGTTTTTGTCCCCATAGCTGGGATCGTGTAGTTTTATTTGACCTTCACAGATACATGACAAACACTTGCCTAAGTGACTCCTGTTCTAGCCCAAAGACAGTGCACACTTGATGGCAAGGGCTTCATCTGCCAAGGAAATAGAATGCCCTTGGTGATCTCTTACTTCCCATGAGGGTGCCTGGACCTGTGCATCTTCATTCCCTACTTTCTTAATGGTACCATGACCGGCATGGGTACATTCACCTCTCCAGTGCAAGGAGGCTTGTACTCAGTGCTGCTTCTGAGGCTTACAGGTGCCTCCATATGAGAGGTAAGCCACAGGGCGGCTGCCTGTTCTGATCCCAGAAACAACACCCTGCAGCTCAGCGACTCCCTCTGAAAGCTGCCCAGATCCTGGAAATTGCCCCTCTGAATTCACTGTCTGTCTCAGTGTCTGTTTTCAATGGGAAACTGCTATTATTAGAATAGAATGTTGTGGGGATAAGGATGATTTGTTTCTCCTACTCTGAGCTTTCTGTCCAGCCCTCGTCAAGAGAGGCACAAATTCAGAGGGGTAGTTGGTCCACCTCTTCCAGACACCTCCTGAAGGGGATGAATTTTCTCTGGAGGTGCTTTCTTTCACTCTATAGAGAGAACCCATGGAAAATATTCTGTTTGAATATTTAATGTGCAGTGACTAAAGTTCAGGGAGATAAAGGTGTAGCATCATACCCCAGTGCGCGTATCTTCAAGCAGACTCTGGGCTTTTTAATGCACTGCTCTGCAAGGAACTACTTAATATTGGAGAGCAATTATGAAGTGGAATTCAGGATGTATGATTTAAAAAAAAATCTGTTAGTTTCTCACTAAAAACAGGTTTCTTTACATTCACGCTCCTGTCACTTTGGCACAAACTTGTATTGAGACAGTTGCACAGTTAAACTGCAGCTACAACACCCTGGAGCCTGAGTGAGTCCCCACATTTGCTGGATGCTTGTGGAAGCATTGGCTCATGAAAGCCACCCTGGGCTCAGCATGATCCTGGGCTCACCACGTGGCCTGTGGTTGAGATTTATAGCCCCTCTGACCCGGTGGGAGGGGTGCTTGTTCTGCTTCTTCTCTTATTCTTTGCTGAGAGATGCCGCTCCTCTCATGCCATGCTGTTCTGCAAGATGGGGTCAGCTGAGGCCTTGGAGCCTTTCTGCTTGGCAAGGAAAAGGCAGGGAGATGTAGAGACACACACACAACAGCAGAATTGTTATGGGAAAATTGACAATAAGGAAGAAAGTGGCAAAAACCACTGCAGGTACATTTTCAGGGCAAACACTCATGGTGTTTACTTAGTTTCTCCTCTTGATACTATGCTATCAAATTAACAGTTGAATTCAGCTGGGGATAAAGCATTACAAACAACCCCTTAGGTGAGGTCCAGGGCTAATGAACGGGATGCAGCTGGCAAGTGAGTGAAAAGAGGACTCAGAGTTACCTGATGAATGAGCTCCTTGATGGCACTGTGCTGCAGATGAAATCTAAGGCCCAGTGGGACATTGCATGTTACTAAGGGAAGAAGAGCCAGGGATTTGCACAAACGGTTGATGCTGTGAGGCATCCCTCATCACCACTCTGCAGGGTTCACCACCTCCTGCACCTGAGGGTGAGATCCTGTTCCTGCCCCTTCCCCCTTATGTGCACAGACAGACAGACAGGCACAAATGGTCATAGTTCCATAAGCTTCAGAGGGTCCAGAAAGCAGCTCTGGGGGCAGGAGACAGTAGAGACAGAGATGTGGACCCTCATCAGAGACTCATCCATTCTCTCGTGTTGGCTCAAAGCAGCAGCTGAAGGGGCTCTTCTGCCATTGGAATCATGGTGAAGCAAAGTTTTCAGTTCCATCCCTCTGCCCTTCCTCTCCTCAGGGATCTATCGCAGTGTGGCTGAAGACCCCTTGGGGGAGCCTGATGTGCTTTCTTTTCCCCTGAGGCAAAGCTTTTGTTTTAAAAGGAACTATGGCTCAGCTATGACAGGGAAAGCACATGGTGTGTGAGTTATTCCTGGCCAGTGACGATTCTGTCCAAGCTTTCAGCAATTTTGGCTTTTAATGCCACCATCACTGTTGGGCCAAGAGTTCCAAGTTCCTGTAATCCATTACTGGAGAACAGTGAGTGAAGGACAAACTAATTTGACATTTTCTTTTTTTAAAGAAGATTAACAATCTTTCTCAGCAGCAGGGTCACTCTGATTCAGTATTTGTTCCTTACTCTGGTTTAAATAACAGCTATGAGATACAGCCCCTTTCCCCCATCAGGAAAATTATGGAAAAAAATACAGTTCAGCATGTAAGGAAACCATCCACATTCTTTCAGCTTGTTGTGAAGCACCTTCAGGCTGCTGCCAGGTGCCAGAGAGGCAGTGGCCTCCCCAGGACCCATCTCTGCCGGTGTGTAATGGCAGCTCAGGGTGCTGGCAGACTTGACCAAACTTTCCATTGCTCATGTCAGCTGTGCTGGATCTCACTCACCCTTTTTTAAGGAAACACATGGAAGCATCAGCTGACAGTTAATTCAAGCCCTCATCCTGCTTGGCATTGCACACCTCCTTTGATTACTCTGACTTGTCTCCCTTGTAGGATGGACCTCAGTAGTGGGGTGCTGTGGATTACATTATGTTCCTAAAAGCTTTAAAAAAGGTGTGGATTACTGTTTTTAATCACTTTGCACTCTTAAAAAGGTCACGTGCAAGAATGTTGCTAAGGAAGGGAAGAGATGTCTCTTTCTGGGCCCTTTGGGGCTGTTTTTATGCTTACAAACACTCCCACTGCAGAGACAGGGGCACTCTGATTAAAAGTCAGTGACACTCCATAGCTCATGATTACACACTTAGTTAAAAGCTGAAGTGAATGCAGCCCCAGGAAACTTATTAATCTACTATTTCATTAAACCACCTTTCAGCTACCTTATTAAATTGTGATAGTTGTAGAAGAATAACAAGAAAGTCGTATGAAAGACATGACTGCTTTAGGGTGTTATTTTGTGCTGTCATTGACTACTCATAACTAAGAGGGGAAAAGGCATTTTATCCAAAGTAGGAAAAGATGTGACAAGAGTTAATACCTTTTTCTGCTTGTTTTATCACTAATATATCCATAGGGAAGCACTGTTGCACTGCGCAGGCAAACCCGTTTCTCAGTTAAGTCTCTGTGGCCACGTTCGACTGAGGCCAGGGATGTGAATTAACACTGGTACACAGCTTTGCCACTGCTAAACCCACTGCACAACTTCCAGTTGAAAAGGTGATGCAGAAGCAGAACACTTCAGGAAGGACACTCCCATGCAGATCAGTGGCCTGGTTTTATTTCTTAATTTGCTAATTACTATTACAGCAGCACCTGAAACCTGAGCTGAGGTCAGACTTCCATACATCTGGAAAAACCCCCAAAATTGCATGGTCTAAAATGAAGGGTTTCTCAGCTTGTTTGTGTTCTGTTCTTAGTCTGATATAGAAATTAGGGGCTGAGCACCATGGTGCCATTACCACTGTCTAGTAAGTGATGGAGCATTACCACTGATTGGTAATGCAAACTCAAGTTTGTCTTCTTGATCTGTGATATATTGGGAGAGGCACAATGTGCAGCTTTAACTTTGGAGATAAATAGTGCTCTATAGCAGCTGTTTTGGTGCAGAAACATAATTTCCAGAAGATGCATGAAAATATGTCAGACATTGCCTTTATTTTATCCTTCCCTTACTAGCAGATGAGTGCTACCTTGAGTGACTGTCCTTAGCAGCTTGTCCTGATGGAAGAAGATGGAAATCCTGCTTTAGATAACTGAGTATATATAAGTGAAAGAGAGCTTGAATGCTCTGTGAAATTCACTAGCAATGCCATTTATTGCAAACAACTCTCCAGTCTACATCTATTTGAAGAGAATAATATTTGAGTTTCTGATTATTTAATACTTTCATTTTACTTGCCTTTAGGAGGTGGACTCAGGCCTACAAATCAAACAGCTACGAAATCTCTTGTGATTCCCTCTCAAAGAATAAAATAATTAACTTGATATATCAAGACATAATTCAGACTAGAGAAGTTACTGCTGTTAGAAGTGGATTAGTTGAGTTACAATTGTTCAGCGTCAGGAGATATTAACCTATATTTGCCTGATATTAGATGTAAAATCAATCCAATAAATTTTATGAAATTGCTTTTAAAGTGTATTTGTAAGAAGGTCTAATATTTACTAGCTTAAATAGTGCTTCTATTTAAATATTTTTACAAGCTAGGGAAGATAAAAAGTAATTCCTGGAGCCTAAGTCCTCAAACATAACAATTTATATGCCAAATGAAATCCACTGCTAGTGTTTCTTAAAACTAAGTAATGCAGCATTAACCTCCCCGAGCTCACCAGGCTCCTGACTTTCATCAGCGTTCAATTCTTGATGAATTGCCAACATTTTTGATGTAAAAGCCATATAAACAAAAGTGGAAATATATTTAAAATGTAAATGCTTTTGAGGGGAGATCAAGGAAGAGATTAAATACCTCAGTCTGGCAAAGGATGTAAGGATGTTCCTTAAACCCTCTTTCACATCAACAGGATATAAACTTATCCTTGAAGTTTGGTGTGCTCAGAGCTTTGAAGAGAACATTCACAGGCAGGTTTGGGAATTGCAGCATGGAGCAGTATCCTAGGCAGATTTTGGGAGCCCAGCCATGTACTGAGCCTGCAGGCTTGAGTTAGATGTCCATAACATGGCAAATATAGCTAGGTCTAAACCCCAGGCACACTGAGTGCAGGGAGGGGGCAAGCTTAGCTAACAGGCAATTAGAAGGATAAAGTTTTAGCTTATCCTAATTGCCTGTTTGGGCACCCTGCTGTAGCGGATGCAGAGCAGGGACAGGCTCATAGAGCCAGTCTTCTTTAGGAGCTGGGACTCCATGGGATCGTGCCACTCCTTCAGGAGAACATGAGGAGGGAAAGGACAGTGCCACGGGCTCCTCCATGGGAATACCTGTGCAGGTGCCCTTCCCTCCTCTACCAAAGAGTGTTTGCTCTCACAAACAGCAGGACAAAAGGAGGCAGAGGGTGTTAGCTTCCAGTCATATTCCAGGCAGCCTCCAGTCCATTGCTGTGCTTCCAGCCACAGGAAGGATGAGAAGATGGGAATGTTGTTGCCACCCACGTGAGGTTTCAATGTCTTGTTGATCAACACACCCCAGCCTCACCTGGCTGAGGGGAAACTTGGAAGCAGGTCTTCCAGGGAGCTGCAGCAGTGAAAGAGAAAGGCACATGGCAGAAGGTTGTGCCCAGCACGAGATGACAGTTGCACTTCAGAAAGTTTGGGTGTAGATTTCTACAGGAACAGATAGGTTAGATACCAATGCTTACATCTTCTGTTGGATGTCATCCCAAATTTCCATCTAAAGGTGATTTTCAGCCCAGGCCCAATTCATCAGCAGCAAGTTTAAACATATCAGTTTTGTAAATAATTTCAGTTACATCTCCATGGTTCTTCACTGTATGTTCCTGTAACTTTATGAAGTCTCTCAGCACTCAGTGTGCCTATTGGCTGTGTTGTCCTTCTGGTACTAAATGAAACTAATGAAACTGGTACTAACTGAAACTTTCAAAACTATTCAAAGCAATTCTCATGAAAAAAAGTACACATTCCTTATGAGCACATTTCCAATGGGAACATCTCAGTGGCCAATTTATCATTTATTTTATTCTAGTATATCTTCTTAAAATGATGTTGTTATTGCACTTGGCCTTTATAACAGAAGAGTTTGCATTAACATAGTAATGGCCCTGAAATCAGTTAATGGTCTTACATTTGTGTTGAATGGGAGCAGGAAATCAGTTAACAAAACTAGAGCTGCCTAAAATCACATGAATAAATTAAAAAGCCATAACTGTGGCATACTGAGAGTGGCGGTGGAGCTCATACTGTGTAACTTCAATCTATGTGACTGAATGCTTTCCAGAGGTATCATTCTTAGTTTTGCCAAGTGATTCAAGTATTTTGTTTTATTTCTTGTAGGTGAAGGCAGAAGATGGAATAGTCCATTATATGTTTGTTTGGTTTTTTTAAAATGTAAACAGAAATCTATACAAGATGGAGGTAATTTGTGACCTGGCACAATGGGAAAAAAACCCTTGTAAACTGATTTTCTCATCATCTTCAGTTTAACAAGAGTGGTATGAGAGGAGAGACTTTCCTTGGCTAAGTGAGAAAAAAGAAACAGGGACAAGAACAATCCTCCCTCCCCCGCCAAAAAAAAGGTAAAAACTTCATCCTGTTTCAATTTGTGGTTTGTAATATTGGAATGAGCAATCTGAAGAGTTTAAAATATTCAGCTGTGTAGGATGCCCCTTAGTGGTTGAATATAAACACTGTTGACAGATGACATAATATTAAACACTAAAACCCCCCAAATAATATTTGTATTTAGTAACAGAGAACAAAGGATTTTAAATGCTGACATATGCACAGAAGAGCCTACAAAGCTATGTTTACATAAAACATCAGAAACAGTGGGAGAAATGCAAACCAATAGTAACAGAACATTCTTGAATAAGCTATTGCACCAAGTCAGTAAAAAATAAGGGTAAAGGAGGGAAAAAAGGTCAATCTCTATTTCTGTTTTAATCAGAATGTATATGATGGGATGAGTTGGCCTTGCAGAGGAATATGATACTGAACTCCACCACGAAACTCAATGCAGTATTTTTACTGATACTTTCTAGAACAGAGAGCTTCTGCACAGAGTTATGAACTTATCTGGTCTTCCCACCACCATATGGCTGGTGTAGCCTGTGGCCATCTCTGCTGTGGTAGAAGGCTACCAGCTTGTGTTACAATACACAAACATTGCTACTCAAAAGGTGTCAATAAATGTTTAAGATTCAATAAGAAAGACTAGAGAGCACAAATTCTGTAATACATACAAATGTACATATCTAGTTAGAACAGCATAGAGTCAATGGGAGATTACTTTTTTTATTCTAATCCCTGTCATGAGGAATATATTGCCTCTAACTTCTTTTCAAAACCAGTCTTTGTTTCAGAGTCAATCTGCAAAAGCTGCAGTGCCGTGTCACTCCTGAAGCACGGCACCCCCATCAATCTGTTTACACCTACTCCGAACCCAATTGCATTTTATACCTTTAGATCTCTCTCTACGTATACAGTGGATAACAAAAGATGTCTCTTGTATTTAAAGACAGTTTGTCTTATTTGGAAATCTGATGATTCTGATAGCACTTATTTTTTTTTCTTTCTTGAAGAAGTCTGTAATTCTTCCATCTTTTTAACTTTTCATGTAGAAATCATCGCTCCTAAGTGTCTCATTATGTCCACACCAGCAACTGAGGCAGAAAAGCCACTCATCAGCAATACTGACATAAGCCTGGACTTCTTAAGTCACACCCCAACGCAGCTTAAGGAGTCAAGGGAAATCTCTTTGTTTGAGTTAGCTGGTGTGTGCTGTAGCTGGATATACTGATCCCAAAAACTCCCAGGAGCAATGCTGCCCGTTGCAGTGCTGTGTCTGACGGGTTGATAACGATTTTTGCTGCAGCTTGAGTCTGTGGGAGAAACAGGACAAGTTACATGCTGATTCAGCTGAGTGCAGCACAAAAAAAAAAGGTCTTTGGATCCTATAAAGCATTTTTTTCTTCTCCATGCCATTTAACAGAGTATGATTCTGTTTTCTGCTGAAGACTACTTGGCACAAACTATTGCATGTTTTGGAAGGCCCCTCTTTTTATCAGTTTGTAAAAGAAAGGACACATTCCTGATATGATTTTTCTTTCAATTGCAACAATTGATTTTGGTGACTTTATTGGGATTCCCTCCTGCGACCAGGCTGAGAAGGAGAGCCCATCAAGTGTGGATGTTTAGGCATAAAGAAGAAGGGACTTTCTTGTTCAGTGAAGTACAAAGCTCCCTTCCTTCCCACAGATTAGCTACTAACACAGAGATGCTTCCTTGAATGTCAGATATTAATTCAGGAAGGCAAAGCTAAAAGGGATCAGGAACATCTCTCATGAGCTCCACCAACAGGACTACACCAAGCAGACAAATATTAACACAGTCACCTTATCAAGTCCAACAGAGAAACAAATGCCAATCAGAGTAAAGGTAAAAAAAGAATTATTTATTGATTATCTGAATTACAATCAGAAAAGAAATTAAGTTACTGTTGCTTGTCTAGTACGCATGATATACTAACCAAGAAGCAGAAACACAGTTGCATGGAATCCCTACAGAGCAAAACATAATTCCAATAAATGTTGGTTCTTCCACATAAAATATACATGTCTTTCTAGTTGCCACTTTTTTTTTTGCATGAAATAATAACTAGGCCTAAAATAATGATTTATTTTTAATGCTTTCCCTTGCAGTCCATGGACAAAAAGCATGACACCATTGAAAGGAGCAACAGATTCCAAGGAGCCTGGTTTTCATTTCCAGATTCTAGAGGTTTTATTGAGTTTAAAGAATCAGAGCTAAGTGCTCTGACCTTGATAAATGTATCTGACTGGGGCTACTTCAACAGCAGAATAAATAAACACAATGGAAATTCCAAAGAGGATTACTATGTAAGGTGATACCAAAAGATATACAGGGAAGCATTAAAGCAATTCATGGCTTGAGCTGAAACACAGTATCTTTAGCTCAGCCTCTCAACTACTCAGTCATCATCTCTCAGCTACTACAGCCTACGATTTTGGATGCAGATCACATTGCCAAGAGCTGTGACATTTGCCAGAGAAAGGATAGATATGCTGTAAATATCAAAATATGTAGTACAATGAGGAAGATGTTCTACTTTGGTATACAGATATATATGTATATATTTGGCTGCTTCAGTCTCAATTATTCAGCTGTTTGGGTTTTTTTCATATAATGATTGAATGTCCCCCAGTCTTCCAGAGGGCATCACTGATTGAGGTTACTTTACCACAGCCACAGAAGCTGACTGAAGTGCTTCACTGACAGCTCACCTGAGTTGCTCAGGGAGCCAACATCATTCTTCCCATTAACATTTTCCTACTGCCCGAAACACACAAAGCCATTGAAAGAGAAAATTATGGAGAAGTAGTTTCTGTTTTAGCACTGCAGAAGCATAATCTCCTTCAAAGTATTCTGCATTTGGTATATCACAATGATATAAATTATCAAGATATATCATAATTCATTTGCTTTTCAGCAGAGGCTTAATTAAGCCTTCTTTGTGTTGTTAATGCAAGTTAACACACAAGAAACCAGTGTTCCCTTGGGTTGGTCATGCAATATTTTAAAATAAAATCAGCCTGATAAAGAGAAATACAGGTATTTTGAAGATCAATTAAAAGAAGCAAGAAAACAGAAGACATAAATTTCATACCTGCAACAACCTTATATACCCAGGTGTCATTCTCCGGAGAGAAGTAATCATGATTTCTGAGTCTTTGTAGAATTTCAGAGCCTGCAATTCTAGAACACACAAAACATTACTAAACCCCACAGACTTATTACAGCTTGACCTCTTAATGAAGCATAAGATGAAGCCTAATATGGCTTGCTATTATATCAAAAGCACCCCAAGAAGCACAGTTTGCAAACATATTTTCCTCACCTGATGCTCTTCTCCCTCGAGCCCTTTACATTCTTTAGGTCCTCGGGCATATAAAGCCCTGCTCAGTTGCATAACCTGTCACATGGGATCTGTCTGCACTGCTTAGGTGTTGGCAGAGCCATAACTGTCCTGCCTGGGGCCAGGTATGTCTTGCAATATTGAAAACTCTCTGGGAATGCCTAAAGCTCATTAAGAGAGCTGACCTCCTTAATAAGAAAAGGACCTAAGCCTGCTTTATACATAGCACTGGACAAATTAAAAGGAGGTCATTATAGCATTTGGTGTCATAGAGTGACAATGCAAATAGGATTGAATGGTGTTTATATAACTGAACACATATATTTATACCCACGGGATGACCTGACTGGGTAGGAAGCTTAATGCAGCCATGACCCGAGTTGAAAGGATGTGCTAATATAACATGGCTATTTGGAGGTACATTTAAAAATAAGTTATTTCTTTTCTGATAATGTTCTCTTTTACTCACCATTATGCACGTTCTTGCTTGCTTTTCTACTCATAACTCTATACCACTAAAAATATTTAATCTGATACTTACTGTTCTTACCACTTTCTGTTAATGGTGATCTCTTTTGACTGGATTCAGTTCTGTTCCTGGGTCATATAGCACACTATGTGAGAAATGGTGCTAAAATCTAATCTACAAAATTAATTTGTCCATCTTTCAGGAGCATTCATGGATAGACCATGCTGAGAAAGCTCCTTTTTTTCCATTATCAATACAATGTAACCTTGAATATGGATAGCAAGACAGAATTTGGCCCCAGTTGTAGTCCTACTTCTAAACATGCAGGGTAAAAACCTTCAGGTGCTATAAGTCAGTACAGCACCAGTGCACACACTGAGCCCACATCAGTTTTCATCACAACTGTTGCAGCAATCAGTGTTGATTTGCACCTCTGTAATCTCTGCTGTGGCAGACTAAAGCTCTCTGGAAAATATTCCTGCTATAAAAGAGCAGAAACATGTTTCTACTTGGAGAAATACTCTACATCAGGTATTCCACAACGATACCACTTATTAAGAATTCTCATAACTCATCTTCTTTTCAGCAGATGCCTAATTGATGTTGTATAAAGGAATGCTTCTGTTTTATTCCGAGGCTCTGGCTCACACAGCATACAGTGGGCAGATTTCATTTTCCTTTTGCTGCACCGTGTTTCTACCACATCAACCCCGCTGGCACTAGCAGAGTTATGTCACATTCAAAAAGAAAGGTAACTTAAATTGAACTTATCCTATACTATCATTCTAAATCATCATAGAATGGTTTGGTTGGAAAGGACCTTTGAAGGTCATCTACTTGCAACTCTCCTGCCGTGGGCGGGGACACCTTCCACTAGACGGGGTTGCTCCAAGCCCTGTTCAACTTGGCTGTGAACATTTTCACAGCTTCTCTGGGCACTAAAAGCAAGAGTATGGGAACCTGCCAATCTGTTGGTTCTTTTTTTTTTTTTTTTAATAATGTGCAATTTGCACAGTGACCCCATGCTAAACCTTAAGTGCTGTACTCCTTAGCTATAAGAAATACTGTATTAACAGGAAGCAATCAACATAAAATTGGGAGCTGACTGAAGTTAACAGGAGGCATATCAGTACTTGCTCAAATGCATTTGGGATGAAAATCTATACTATGAAAAGTCAAGGGCTTTTTTCTTGTTTCAGGTTTCCTGAACAAGCACGAGTGCCTGTGCTTGCTGCCCAGAGCAGGACAAGGCTAATCTTGCAGAGTCCACCTTTTTCTGGAAATAGACAGAACACCAAGTTTTCCCTGTAAATTTCCAGTCTTGCCTATCTTCTAAGTAAAACCTCCTTACTGCATTATCAGAGTTCCATGAGCTGGAAACAATGCATTACTACCTACTTCTGCCACTTTGTGTGTAACTCTTTCCATTCAGAGAACAGTAGTGAGATTCCTGTGTCTGGTATTCAGAAAGGGAGAACTTTCCAAACAAGTTTCTTTCTTCAAGAAAAAAGGAAAAGGAAAGGATATGCTTTGACTGCCATGGCTGTCTTTAAAAAGGATTTTTTGGCCATGAATTAAATGAAAATACACAGCTGAATTGTAGAACGTTTTCTGGAATTGCAGGTGTTACGAAAATCTGTATTCCTTGTCTAAGGGCTCTGAAAGAATAACCCTCACAGGCTGTTTCAGGAGAACTTTGAACAAACAAGGGGCTACCTCTGTTTCTTCTGAAGCTCAAGCCTCCAAGAATTGAGTCCTGACTGCCAGGATGCAGAGACGAATGTGCCCCTCCTGGGCAAGGCTGTGGCCAACAAGCCACAAAGGCCTCTCTTGGCACACACATGGGGATCCCATGCACTGTGCAGACCACTCACTTTGTTCATCTCTTCATACCTTCACTGCTTGATGGAGGTACTGTTTTCTAATAAGCTTAAAGCATCTGAGAATGCAAATAATATGCTGACATCCTCTCCAAAATTAAAGATAAGGAACACTTTGAACCCAGCTGGCAATATTCACCACCTTGTGCTCTACTTCCATTAAGAGGAGAAATCAATAATGAAATTACAAGTTCCTTCACTTTGGGACCAGCAAGGGCTGCTTTGCCAAATGCAGTAGGAATTAACCAACAGAAGTAAATTGTTTTCACACTATTAGAAGCCCCTTCTGGACTGTCACTTCCCAAAAAGCTCTCTGTGCTGCCAGAGAGCATGTTCCTGCCTCTCCAGAGCACAGTGCAGGCACACATGTGTCAACAGCAACCATCTCAGCTCAGTGCAAGCAGCAGGGAAAGCACAACAGTAGGGGGCTCAGGCCCCTGCTCTTTCGGTAGATTTTGCAGGTTGTGCTGTCAATCATCCCGAGACAAATGCTTCAAACATTTAAGCAGTAATGATCCCTGGACTTGACACTTGCTGTATGTGCCTCAGACTTCATTGGTTTCTCTTTCACAGTCAGTTGCTTCTCTTGACAGCTGGACCTTATGATCTTGGAGGTCTTCCCCAGATTTAACAATTCTATGACTCTCTCATCATAAGAATTCACTTTCAGATTCACAAATATGTTATCTCTTTAAATCAGGCTCAACTTTCCATTTTTCCTTGCTTTCTGTGCTCCATATGATAATTCTTACTTTCCAGCTCATTTTCCCAGATACTTCCTAGCATATTTATTTTTATCCTGACAAAAGAGCATTTGAACATTTCCCTCTACAGCAATACTTCAGCTTTACTATCAGAAATTTCTCTTCAGGAGATGGTCCCATACTGCTTTTTTCTGTTCATCAGTTCTTGCCACTGAAGACTGTTGTGGGATCTGCAATAGCAATGGCCTATGGCATTTAAGACTCTGGATGCCAGCAGGCCCTAACTCACACACGCTGCAATACACTGCCTGCATCTACCCACGCTTCCCCTCCCCTCCCCGCTGCTTCCTTTTTTTTTTTTTTTAAACTATTTCCAAAAAACTTTTTAGCCGTCCTGTAGCAGAGAGGGATAAGAGGTATGCAGGTCAGGTGTGGGAGTTCAGCCACAGGAAGGTGGTTGAAATGATGGAGGTGCAGCAGCCTTCCCAGGGTGAGCAGCCTCCCCTGGGCTCCCCTCCAGCACAGTAAGTCACCCCAGAAAGCCCCTTGCAAAAGCACAAAAATCTCACTGGGACCCGCTCAAAGTTGTGGTGGGGGTTGCTGCTTGCGGTGCTGTTATTGCAGACTTGTGTGTGCTGGCTGAGGCTGGGCTGTGCTGAGCCACTGGCATTACTTGGGCCCCAAGCAATGGCAGGAAAAGCAAAGGAAAGGCAGAAGATTCTCCCACTGCTGCAGTCGCTTCCTATGGGAACCTGTCACAGCCACATCAGTGGCTTTGCCAAGGCAAGGTCACAAGACTGACCAAGTGAGAGCAAGAACATGAGACCAAGGAGGGAACAATTCAGCCCCATGGGTGGCTGGGGTGATGGGCACACCTCACTGCCATGGGAAGGCAGGCTGCGCACCTGCAGACAGGAGGCTTCTGGCAGCCCCAGGGCACTTCAGGCAGGTGGCATGTGTCCATGTTGATGGGCACCACTTTCTTGTGGCCCACCATATGCTCAATGGGTTGAGGCTGATGTCTCCCACAGTGGTTGCTCCTACCTGCTGGAAATGGACTGCAGCCAGAACACTGCAGGGCACTGCCTGTGTGTGGTCACACTTCTGAACAATAAACTGCTTTAAAGCTCTGCCAGCTTCAAGGGTCACAAGCTTGATTTACTCTAGGCTCTCCACATGGGCAAAATTTTACAAGAGGATTTCCCACAATGCACACATAATTTTCATTCTACACCTCAACAACAATATGACATTTGGATGTAATACTTTTGAAAACAATCCAGATATTTAACTAAAAAAGTACTTTCTAAAATTCACCATCCTTAAGAGGCCAGGGTGGAGTAATACAGGGCAGGATTCTGAACCTCCCCATGGGTTTCACTGCACCCCTTTGTGTGCCATAGGAGCAAACACAAAGCGCTGTCACTGCAGGGAAATCAATAAAACAAAACAGCAAATCTTCCCCTACACACAACTTTATGACTAATACTGGGCTTTTTGACTCCAACAGTTATTAGATCTGAGAGTATGTCCTTGCAAATCAGTCTGTGCATGACTTAAAAATTAGAGTTAAGGTAAAAGGAATTTTGCCTAAACCAAATGTAACTAAAACACTGACTCTGTCAGGGCAACAGGACTGGGCGCTGTCAGCTCATAGAAGGAAGAGATTGTCCTGCCCCAAAGAGCCTACAGTCTGTGGGGAGGCAGATGGTTGCCACCAGTTAAAGGAGCCCAGGGAAACAAAGAGAACCTATTGCTTGGCATGCAAGGCAATGTTCTCAGCTCACTCACAGGCAGACAGTTTCCAAATTTTTGTAGGCGTTGCAGCAAAGCACAGTGCTGAGGAGGGACGTGAAGGTGGTTAATGAATTTTAAGATGACGAGGCAGGCAAGGAACAAGAACATTAGCCATATTGTTGCATTACACAGTAATATATTGGCGAAGCACAAAATTAAGGAGATGTATTGGAATATGTTGATGACAGAAGCAGGAAATACCATCAATAAAAGAAGACTGCAACACTGTGTACATAAGCTGAGGCATAAACTGCAGAGTTCAGTCCTCAAAGTCATCTAAGGTTACAGATACACAACAGCAAGAGATTCGTGTTGCTGAGGCTTATGGAGTTACCATTGAAGTAGCTTAGACTATTCGTTTGTTTCCTGCTGAGCATTGACTCCTGCACTTCCCACAGCTCCACTGCCAAGTGGTTATTCCCGTGTTTGCAGCCTGCCTACCTACAGTGCTTTGATGCCATCGAGGTATGAAAGAATAGAAGCTGACAAAAATGTAACAGCAAAAGAATAGCTGAAAACCAACTTCATTTCTGCTGTGGAGAAAGAATAACTTCTTTCATGAAAGCAAATTTTGTCCAAATATGCTGAAATTTGTATCTGTTAGAAACTGGGGGAAAAAAATCCGTAAGTATTTCCAAAGCAAAGGTAGGTAAGTGCTACTGTCACCGGCAAAGCATGAAGTCACTACTAACAGAGCTTACCTGGGAACCCAGTTTTGGTCAAACAGGGCTGGATCCCTCTCTCCTAACTCCAGATAAGTCTAGAACAGATGCCAGCCTTGGAACTAGCTGCTCTGAACTCATATTCCAATTTACCTATTTCAGATGTTTATGTTAAGATCAAGGCAAGAAATGATGGTTATACAGTGAGTTGGTACAGGTAGCGCAAAGACACCAGCAGTGTAAACACAGCCAGTTACATGAACTGCACCCCACTGATTAGAGCAGGAGGATCCAAAATGAACCCACTTCAAGCTGTCATGAAGAATGGGTTTTTAAATGACCAAAGCAAATGAAAAGCATGTATTACAAGAAAAAATTATGTTTAACCTCACAAAAGGAGGATTAAACCCCTCCTCTCGTCTCAGATACTGATAAGCAGAGAGGATGTCCTTGAACACTGATTTTTGTCTCATTCCCCAAATGTGGGATGTGGTCAGTAGCCAAGCTTCATTTCCCCTCATTCAGCGGAGGTCTTCATAGAGGGAAAGCAACACTAGTAACATTGAGTGGTCCATCACAAATGGAAAAGCCAATGCCGGAGGAGGACTGAATTTAAGGCTCTGCATAAACAGTTACCATCTAACCCGATATGCAGTACAGCATCTTTGGTGGGAGAATCTCCAACGTCCCAGCAGACAGTCATTACACTACAGAACTGTCTGCTACTGATCCATGAGCCATCAGCTGGGCAGTACGAGAGAGATATGGGGTCCTGAAGCTCTGAAAGCCTGGAAACTAGCACCTTTCAAAAATGTGCTGCTACACTTAACGCCAACCACTGGCAACTCTGGTGTGTGGGTCCACCTTAATTTTGTAGAACCTGTAGGGTAGACTGAAACAGAAACTGTCCTAGCAGATATGGGCAGGGAGAAGACTGCCTGTCTCTGCTGTGCAAGTGACATGGTAGCACAGGCACTTCCCTGTTGTGTCTCATCTAATACACATTCCTGGAGAGCTGGTTGAGTTTAAAATTTATAGCAGAATTACAACTTTTTGGAGCAACAACTTTATGCCTTGCTGCTTCTGAGGCAAGTTCAGAAGTCAACGAGGACAACATGCTACCAGAGAAGCTGGAACACGTGACCTGAGAACTGTGCTCATTGACCTGAGAATTATCTGGGTACATGTTGGTGAATAGACAAATAGAGCCATTATCCTGGAAAGGTTCACATCTGGCAGGCAGTGGACAAACTTCCAGCACAGGTCCAGAGTCCCAGCTAATCCTGGAAACAGTTGGTAATGGAGTTCCCTTTTTCTCACAACTACAACGCACTGTCCTGCAATGATCCCAGTATTCAGAGCACACACTGCTTAAGCAAGGTAGTGCACTGGAAGGACGTGCAATGCAATCCTGTGAAGAAGGTAGGCATCATCCTTTAACATAAAACCATTTTTCAGGTCCCAAGGCACTGATGATCTGACTAGAAAAGCCTATGGCACCCCTATGGATACCTCTGTATACATGAGTCGCAAGACACATCATTACTCAAGAGTACACACACTCCTGTGACTGTGCCACTTAGCCACTATCAATTAATCCATGATAATAGATTCTTTGTTGCTCTAAAGGAATGACATATTGCTCTAAAGGAGTGACATACAATGGCTGCTATTTTGCAGAGAAACAAGGCATTAGGTTCTTTCCTGTGAACAGCTCAAAATTTTCCTTCCATTTAGAAGAGATGGAGCAAAGAGAGGACAGCTTGTTAAGGAGCAATGTATGTTCTCTCACTCTGCTCTGCTCCCCTAAAATGTCCACTAAAATGTATATCTGCATCAAGACACCCACCAGATACTGGCTCCCGTGCTGAACATGTGTTCCCGGTTATCCAGTCCTCAGTGGGTGTTTTTTACTGTGTGAGTTGGTGTGAGACATTTTATTACAATCTGTGATGGGAACCTTTCATGTTGGGTCGTGTGCTGTTTCTGTGGCTGAAGAGACTAAAAGCTGGACTGTCAGACTCCATGTCCTCCTGGGCATCCCTCATTCCATGTGCAGAGGGTTCCAGATCATGAGAGGCTTCATCACAGCATCCCAGATATCTTCTGCATCTTGATACACATTGTACAGATATACTGACCTGTGTAACCATTGTAACCTGCCTACTGCACATATACACACAGCCCAGAGCCTTTTGAATTCGAACTTTTTTGTAGAAAGCCAGACAGATAATTTCAAGCAGTGCCGTATTTCTGCAGGGAAAATGTCTTAAATTTGCCCACATACAAATACATATGCAACCAACTCTTGAGTAGGGTTCTTCCTCCTTCTGTATCTCCCACATTGTAACCCTGTTACACACATGCCAAATATCTGTGAGTCACACAAATAAGATAGCTTAGGCAGCAGACTTCTGACATATAATTCAAGTACAGATATTTGGGTATGGCAGCAGAGGTCAAGAGATCTCCTATGATGCCTGTGAACGACTGGGTGGCTTGCAAAGAACTGCCATATTTTATGTGTGTGAAAGACCCTAACATACAGTATGCAGTGTTTTTCTGCAGCTAGAGACATTTTCCATTTATTTCAGAGCACAGCCCACAGTGTGAAAATATAGCTGCAGTGAGGATGTTTGGGGCACCAGGACTCTAGAACAGAAAAGGATTCATTCTGAGAGGACACAAATGCCACAATTTTGGTTCTGATTCTAAGGCATTGGTTTACAACAGAAGTACACAACTTCAGCCAGTCATTTCACTGGTACCTCTCTGCCCTTTCTAAACAAAATTTTTAGACAGTCAGAATGTGTGGGCTACTATATTCCATATGGCTTTATCAATTGTGAGTCATGAATCCTACAAAAGCACCTGTTCCGCCTCCTAAACAATCCTGTGCAATCTTCTTTTTGTAAGGGCTGAAACTTGTTCTACATGTGATCACAGTTAAAATTAATCTAGTGCTATTATCAAAATGCAGAATTTTACTGACATTTATCATTCCTGCATTAGTAAATGTATCTAAACATCCAGAGAATAGGAAGTCTTCCTTAGTGATCTCCTAGAAAAGTTTCTTACATTAAGTGGCAATGGTATCTAGATCTGTAGCATCCAAAAATCGTTTCTGATTCAGAAACTGTAAATGCTTTGATCCATACTGAATCAATTTTGCTGCATGCTAAGTGTCTCCAATGCAACAGGCTAGTGAATTACTCCACCAAACCCACAAAAGGTCTGTAAATTCTCTTGTAAGACTTTAAACGGAAATATAAGAAGATATAAATTACTTGAGTTTTCCAAGTATGACAGAAAATCCTTCAATGCTTTAAATTAAATTACATAGCTTTAGTGGGAACCTTGCTAGCTGAATTTCTGTTCTTGCACACTTTCTGATGTTCCCTTGTTTTGGTTCCTTGCAATTGCCTTCACATTGCTGATTACACATGGTGCTCATTCTTTCCTGTCTGTTTCCTAATTTAAACATTCTAATCTCTTAAAGAGACATTATTATTCCTGGCATGGCATTGTGCCAGCACAGTTGCGGCTATTTAACACTACTGGTACTCTATTTTTAGGCATAATCCTGTGTAAAGGTACATGTCTTATGTTGTCAACTCTCTTAGCTGAACACTGCAAGATTCTTTCATCAACTTAAGAAGAGGATAAAACAATCTACCAAAAAATACGAAACAAAGCATTAAAAATAGATTAATCCAAAGTCCATCATTTCTACTTTACTTTTTCCTTAGATAATCTTTATTCTGATGAAGTGTTGTGGATGTCTGACTGTGAGGCCAAGCAGAAATAACCAGAACAGAATTCAAATTACCTAGGAGTGGAAATCAAAACAGCAGGGGCAGAGCAGTGAGTATTTGCACTTAAGGATGACCCACTGCACTTAGGACAGAGCTCTCTCTTCAGAGATCGTATTTCCCATAGCACAACACTAACAGTTCAGTGGGACCAGATGGAATTCACCTAAGAGCTCTAAAGCAACCGAAGGATGAAATAACACAACTGCAAGCTGTGGTGTGTAACCTGTCACTGGGGATTTTGTGTGCCAGGGGATGGGAAGGTGGGGCAATGCCTAATTTTTACAAAGGATTCCAGGGGTGATCTAAGGAACTATAGATGAGTGAACATGATGTCCTTGTTCATCAAGTCACTAGGAACTCTTGCAGGAAACAGAATGAGCAGACTCATGGAAAAATATACTGGAAAGCATTCCATTAAAGGGAAGACACACTTCACAAGCCTACTGGCATTTTTTTTTTTTTTTAGTAATTCACAAAAAGCACACAGGGTGTACTAAAGTGCATTTTTAAAATTCAGTGGAGGGAAAAAGTGCCCTTCAAAGGAAGTCTCATGGGCTAAGAAGATCCTCATTTTAATTAATAAGCAATCAAAAAATACAAAAGAAAAAGAAGGAATGCAGAGTTTTCCCACTGGAAGGAAATCACCAATGCAATCTCATGGGATTTTTTCCCAGGATCTGTGCTGCTCAGCAAAGTCTTAAATGACCTGGAAAAGCTGATGAATAATGGGGGGACAGAGAGTGCTGATTCCACTACAGGGACTAAAATCAAAAGCTGACTGTGCAAAGCTGCAGAAAAGTACTATGACCATGGACAGCTTGTGATAAAATGGCATATGAAATTCCATATAGGATATTGCAAAATGGTGCATGTAATTACTTAAACTGGTAAGGACTGTTCAGGAATAAAATAACAATTCCACGAATCAGTCAGCTCCATACCCAGTAAGGGGTCAAAAAAGCAACTGAATTATTTGGAAAGGACTAGAGAACACAACAAAGCAGACTTCAAAAGATGAATGGTGAACAAGCATTTTTAGTAACGTGGGCAGTTTTTGTTCTCTCATCTGTGAAAGGATGAAGCAGACTTGGAAAAGTTACAGAAAAAGGCAAAAAGGGTATAAAGAAAAGCAGGAAATGTTTCTTTATGAAGAATGTGCAAACAGGCCTCTTCAAGTTGCACGTGTCCTACTCTTCTTCCTGGCTTCCCTATCCAGTCTGCATGAATTCCTTTCCCTCACATGTTACTGTGTTTTTACCAACACTTCCATAGTCTTCTCAGAACTGCTGACAAATGAAGGGTTTGAAATACAAGCTGTTGGGATTTTTTTCTTCTCACTTAAGAGCTAGAGGGAGCACCTCTTCCAGCCTTCCCACATTCCTTCTCCAAGGCAGGAAATGCATAAAGTTTCACTGCAGTAATATACAAAGGTAAAAAAAAAATCCTTTGAGTTCTTTACCGGTTTACTGATTATCAGGCATTGACTTCTCCAGTTTGGAGGCAGAGAGACTACTTTCAGTGCAAAGCTGTGAATTTAGGAACTGCAGCAACACACTGTCCCACCTTGAAGTTACTTTCAGAGCCGACTGTCAACTCCTTCTGTTGGAGGAGACCAGAACGAGAAAGAATTACAGGCGCCGGGCAGATGAGGACACTGAGGCCCAGGATCCCGGGCAGCGCGTGCAGCGACAGGATCAGGACCATGAGACCTTACACGTGGACGCTGTACCCTTAAAAGATGGCTACGATCCAAGTTTCTTCTTCCCACGATACCCCTGGAATTCTCCCACACACCTTGTTCTCCCTATTGGTCCTTTTGCCGCTCCTCCCTTCCCTCCTTCCCTTCGTTTGCATGCACCCAATGGAGTGCGCGACTCCTCCCCGTCTCCTCCCCATCTCCGCCCCTCTTCCCCGCCCTCATCCGGGAACTTTGTGCGCGCCCCCTTATAAGCAGTTGGCTTTTTCCTCGTGGACTCTCGCCTGGTCTGCATCTGTTCCAGCCGGAGGGGTCGCGCCGGGCCGGGAGCGGGAGGAGCCGACCCTAGCTTCTAAGGGGCACGATTCTAGGAAGCGCCGCCGTCGGCGGCTCGCCGCTTTCCCAGCCTTGCTCCTGGGAGCGTGAAAAACCCCTCCACTATATTAGTGGAATTATTCATCTACTGAGATCCTTCCATTTCACAGCTTATAGAAATCTATGCTCACTGCTTTTCCCTGATTGTGAGGTGGTACTACTCTTTAAGCATATTTCAGTCTTACCCCTCCTTATGGGAAGCTGATGTCAACTTTATTCAGAAACTGGAGCACAGGTACTACAACTGCCAGGTGTGCAAATGTCCCGACCCCTTCATCTCAAAATTTATCTCTGACCAGTTTTGACTCTCATGGAAAATCACTCCAACTTCAGAGATGTGGTCCTGGATTCCCACTCATTTGAGCCAAAGACAGACACTCTGCATAACACACTGCTTCAGTCCTTGGCTCTTATCACTTCAAAGAGCTGTGACCCCAAGTTCAGTTCAGGAGGAATGTGACTGACAGACTGCAGGCTGGAAATTGCCCTTTGTATGGGTTCTACGAAGACCTTCCATGAGGTGCAGATCAATTCATTCCTATGAACTTCCACACAAAAGACTCTCCCTGACAGAAAAGATTTGTTTATACAAGGTCTATAGGAAGTGTCCAATTATATAGATTATGCAGAACTCTCCTTTGCTTGGTTCCCTACAGTCTGAAACACTCATCTTCATTAACTTAGCATCACATATTTTTGTGAGCACTAAAACCCCAATGGAAGACTAAGTGTAGCACTGTGGAAAAAAAGATTGCCAGTCACTATAAAAATGCAAAGCACAACCAAGAGATGGTGCTTTAATTTCAGATAGACAGCTGTAAAATTGCTCAGCAAAGATAGTTGGAAATTTGCTTGTACTTCTTCCCAATTGCAATGCAGAGGTGAATGGCTGTGTACTGATAAAGCCATCTGTCTTGTGGGTGCCTGGAGGAAGCCTCTGCACCAAAGCAATATTGCCAGTTTTACAGTTAATATCCTGGTGCACAATACTCGAGCTGAGAGTAGGATCGCACGCAATTCTGCTGCCTTAGGGCATCCCAGAGAACAACATGCTTGGTTGTAATGACTCTTGCTCAAAAGCACAGGCTGCTGGATCGTGAAAGGGGATGAGTAATGCTGCAGGGCATAATGGCCATGCAAGCATACCATTCCATGCACTGAGATAATATTCAGGTCCATGGACTCTCATTAGAACCCAGGGAAGAGAAAGAACAACTGTGAATAGAATGCTTTTTTGGGTAGGTTTTTCAGATGACATGCATATCCTGGAGTGCTGGTTTTGGCTGTGGTAGAGTTAATTCATAATAGCTGGTGTGGGCTTGTGTTTTAAATTTGTGCTGAAAACAGGGTTGATAATTGTATTGAGTTTGTGTCACCAAGTTTTCGTAGCATGAGGGGGCCTACAGGGGTGGCTTCTGTGAGAAGCTGTCAGAAGTTTCCCCTATGTCCAGCAGAGCCAATGCCAGCCAGCTCCAGGACTGATCTGCTGCTGGCCAAGGCCGAGCCAATCAGGAATGATAATAACACCTTTGTGGTAACATATTTAAGAAGGAAAAAAAGAATTATTATGCAGATGAATTGCAGCCAGGGAACAGAGGAATGAGAATGTGTGAACAACAATGTAGACACCTAAGTCAGTGCAGGAGGATCAGGAGGTGCTCCAAGCATCAGAACTGAGGTTCCCCTGCAGCTTGTGGTGTAGACCATGGCAGAGCAGCTGTGCCCCTGAGCCCATGGAGTTTCATGGTGGAGCAGAGATCCACCTGCAGCCCATGGAGACCATGCTAGAGCATGTGGATGCTCAAGAGAGGGCTGTGAGCCCATGGGAAACCTGTGCCAGAGTAGGCTTCTGGCAGGGACCTGCTGACCCATGGAGAGATGAGTCCACACTGCAGGAGGTTTTCCTGGCAGGAGTTGTGGCCCTGTGGGGGACCCACACTGGAGCAGCCTGGGCCTGAAGGACTGCACCCGATGGAAGAGTGACCCAGATTGCAGCAGTTTGTGGAGAACTGTTGCCCATGGGAAGGACACACTCTGGGGAAGTGCATGAAGGACTGTCTCCCAAGGGAGGGACCCCATGGGCAGCAGGGGAAGGACTCCTCTCCCTGAGCAGCAGCAGAAACAACCTGTGATGCACTGACTGGAACTCCTTTTCCTCACCTCTCTCCATGGCTGAGGAGAATGAGGTAGAACTTGGGAAGGAGAGAGGGGTGTGGAAAGGTGCTTTTAAGATTTATTTTACTTCTCATTATCCTGCTCTGAATTTGTTAGTAATAAACTCAGTATCTCAAATTTGAGTCTGTTTTGCCTGTATCAGTAATTGGTGATGATCTCTCCCAGTCCTTATCTCAACCCATGAACTCTTCATTATATGCTCTCTCCTCTGTCTAATTGCAGAGGGGAGTGACATAGTGGCTTTGGTGGGTACCTCGCGTCCAGTCAGGGTCAACCCACTACAGTAATACAAGGATGTTTTAACTGTTGCTGAGCAGTGCTCACACAGTCAAGGCTTTTTCTGTTCCTCACCTCATCCCACTAGTGAGGTGGTTGGAGGTGCACAGGTAGTTGGGAGGGGACACAGCAAGGATCCAAGGGATATCCTATACCATATGGGGGGTCATGTGGAGCATAAAAAGCTAGGAAAGGAGGAAGGAGGGGACATTTGTAGTGTTGGTATTTGTCACTGTTACACGTGATGGAGCCCTGCTTTCCTGGGGATGGCTGAATGTCTGCCTGCCTAGGGGAAGTGGGGAATGAATTCCCTGTTTGCTCTGCCTGTATGCACAGCTTTTGCTTTACCTGTTAAACTGTCTCTATCTGAAACCACAAGTTTTCTCACTTTTGCTCTTCTGATTCTCTCCCCTATCCTGCCACGGGGAGACTGACTGGCTGTAAGGTGAGAAGGTGCTGACTGGGGCTAAACCACAACACCTGGATATTCACAAAGCATGACAATGACAATTTATGGGCTCAGCAAAAAAGGAAAAGACTGGCCTAGTTTGTATCTCTAAGACATAGTTTTATAGTTCTTTATTATCATAGGGGGTTTTTTTTTGGACTTCTTTGGTTGGCTTCAAACAAAATACCATTCAAGAGACTTCCACACAAAGCATCTATGATTTCTGGACACCAGTAATTCCTATGATCAGCCCTGGACAACTGGTTCTGCATCAAGGTTGATAGAGAGGACATTCAGTTATGTCTGACTAATGATCCTCTTAGAAATATTTGCTCACTGCCATCTTATCTTTATGACTTTTATGTCAAGTTTCCCACCACTCTCATTGGAAAGTGCAAGACTCAGGTAATCCATGAGAATGCTGTCAGGCACAAAGCAGAACAGGTATACGAATCACTATCAACAAGGGAAAAGCTATACTCACGTAGCCCTGTGTCTCCTTCCCTCTCGTTCACATCACCTCAGTAAGTCATTGTTGCCAGCTGCTTCCCAGGATCTGCTTGTTTCAAAATCTCACCCTACAGTACCTGCAGGGTAGTTTGAGACCACTTTTCACTCTGCAAGGCCTTACAAATTAATGAAAAGGTAAATAGGCATGGGACTTTTAGAAACAAACAGTCAGCAAAGTCTTTGCGCCTCAGGTACCTTCACAAGGACGCCTGAACTGCTTTTGGCTTGATACTGAACTTTGATGTTTCTTGCTTATGCTTAAGGAAATCAGACTGAAAGAAAGGAAAATGCCAGGGCAGTGTGACAGAAATGATGCTTTGTTTTCCATGAATATTCCAGTGTATGGGAGAGTTATGGAACCATTAGGAATCCTGCAAGACATGTTCTGTATTAGCAGTGAGCCTGAATCTGGGAGCTGATGGCTCTATGCTGTTTGTCTGCAAGGGCTTTATTATACAGCCACAGTTCAATCATTATCTCTGATGAACCCTTACAGTGAGCTTAGGATTTAGGTAGCGAATGCTGATACTGACAGTCAACATGCCTGTGCTGTGGTGTAGGACTCTGCCCAGAGAACTGCTTCTGGAAAAAACTGAATATTTACATATTCCATTATAAAACTGGGAATGCAAGTTAATAAGCAAATTTCTCCATCTCAAATCCAGGGTTTTTTAATCAGTAGTTAATGAACTTATTGCAGGGATCCTTCTCAATTACCAGCCAGAAGGAATGTAGCACAACAGATAATACGCACACCAGACACATTCATAACTAATTCTTGCAGAAAAGAAAAAAATACAAATTTTTCTTTGATGTTCAAACCCAAAGAATATTACACAGTAATCATTCTTAACTAATTCATCACAAAACAACAAATTGAAAACATGTAAGACAAATCTGAGAGGCTATTTACTTTGATTGCTTTTCAATTGTTTGGCTTCCCCTTAAAGATACTTTAAAACACAATTTTACAGTTTTTTGTACAGTGTCTTTAGTTTGGACTCTTACCCTTATCTAAAAAACATTAAAGCTTGTTCTTGTAGAAAACTAAAGAAATACTTGTTGACAACCATTACACATAGTGCCATATGACTTTCTGATCAAAACAAAAAGAGCATATAATACAATAAATACATGTTAAATACATTAGAAATCCACTAGATGATCTCAGCTTTCTGTTTTCAAAAAGGAGGTACAAACAGGGAATTAGGACAGAACAATGGTATTTCTCTTTGAACCCCATAAAAATTAGTACTAGAACTGGACACTGGTTCAGCATTTTCACTGGATCTGGAAGCAAACATGGAATCATTGCTGGTAAAATTTGCAGATGACACCAAGATTAGCAGATAGTTGATACTAATGAAAGCAGTACAGGCACACAACACGATCCATCATTCACTGATCCAGATATAGTAAAAAAAAATTAAAATTAATATAGCCAAACAGAAAGACAGACATTTATGAACATGAAGTACGGGAACCAAGGACTAAATCCTGCAAAGCAATAAATTTCAAGAGTACTTTTCTACTATGAAAAATATTTCAGCATGGACTTCCTATACAATACTACAGCAAGAAGTTGATCCAAACCCAATGAAACAGTAAGGATGAAAGATGGCACAGCTGAGATTTTAAATGCAGTTCTATGCTCAGTTCCAGCATACTTGTTTTCTAAATGGTGGGAAAAAATGGAGAAAGTGTATGAGAGTCAGAAAACCAAGTTGAAGGCTGTATGTAGAAAATGCCTTAATTCAATTAATTTAGAGATAATACTTAAGAGTAGCAGAAATCTTGCCTTGTAGCTTGATTACAGTGTTCAAAAACTTTCACAGACAGAAAATAGTGGCTAGTGAGGGACTACTTATTCTAGTAAGGAAAAGCATACCAAGAAGTAATGGCTGAAAGTTAAACCTGGACAAATTCTAATTTAAAATAAGGCACATGATTTTAAGTGTAAAAGTGATTGAGTACTGGAATAAATGACTAGAGAAGGGGCTAAGTCTTCATTTCTTGATGTCTTTAAATCAAGCTTGCCTGTCTCTGCAGATGACGTGCTTTAGCAAAAACTACCAATTGTGCTTTTGTCAGCCTGGTCTTCACCTTGAAGTAAAGGGAAAATGTATGACCAGGGATCTAGATGGGGTCAGAGAAGATAATCTCATGTCCTTCTCAGTCTTCCTCTTTATGAATCTATCAATTCACCGAATGACTATAGAGAAAAAAATTTTCTGAGTGACTTTTGCCATTGGGATAACAATATGATTTCTAGCAGACTGTAAATCATACAGTAATAAATATATATCCCAGAAACTATCAAGATGAATACATTGTTACAATGTCTTATAATTCAGAAATCTAGAGTTATTTAATATTTTACACATTAATTTTACTCTGGGTAATTGAATTAAGGTGAAAGGGTTAAGAAGACAGGCTAATGAAACACTGTGCCATGTACTTAGCTTAATGTGGTTGGAAAAAATCAATGAACTTTGGTCTGTCAGTTTGCAATCACAGATTTAATTGAATAACATGTCAGGTATTTTAAACTGTTTACCAATGTAAATAGCATCCAGCACTATAGTCACTGTAATAAGCAAAGCTGCTTTCCCTGAATTCCAATCAGATTTGAACATGACCTTCACTTTAAGCTCCCACATGCTAGACAGAGATCAAACAGCTATCATTATGTCTAGAGAGTTCAGTGATTAGTACTGTGATCCTGAAAAAAATATATTTGCTATTGATTTCCTCTCTAAACCACATGTAATGGCTGAGCAGTCTGATACTCCTAGCAATGGTTACTCCTTCTTTGTGCATTTATATTCACTTCTACTTGATTATTGTCACTGGGAGGAGGAATAAATCACACAGCAAGCTTTTACTGAACCTACCTGAGAAGTGGTGGAGGTTGCTTTTGTGCATGATCACATGAAGGGAACAAGAAGAAAAGAATCACCTCCTCAGTTTGTGGTGGGTGAGTTCAATGCACAGCTGTACAACAGCTCCTTACTCTTCTCCCTTTACCACTCCCAGGCAGTAGCTTCCCAAGAGAAGACATGAAAGCAGCGAGGAGAGGGAGTCACAGCCCTGTTCAAGCTGAAGGAGCTTGCCATTGACAGAGCAGCACCAGGAATAGGTGATGTTTTGATCACGCAACATGCACATTTCTGTCCTTTTCTCAGATGCAGTAAATGATCTTTTTTATTTTCTTTTTTTTAACAAGATCCAGATGCCTACAATGCAGATGGTTCCATCTGACTTACCTGTTTATGCTCCCATAACAGTCAACATAAAGATCTAAGCACTCCCATTGGTACCATTGTTCCTATTCTAAAATAGAGTCCAGTAACAATCAGTTATACAGGGCTATTAGAAGTACCTTTAATCCCAGTGATTACAAAGTTCTTTAGGATAGGGAGTTCAGATGGAAACATCTACACTGTAGATGTCCAAAGTCAGGAGAAATGAAGTCCACCCTGCATGCCTCCAAGCTCTCCTTAGCAAGCTGCAGAATGCTGCCTTCAAAGGGTCTACTATGGAGAACCAGGCTGCCATTTTACTAGACTGATCATGTGTGCAATGTAACTTATGAAGCCATTTTAAACTATCAGCAGCCTTTCTTACATGTTCAAGCATGGTCTCGACTGTAGTTAAGTCTGTCCTATTTCCTTGGCACACTGTCACCTCAGATGTAACAGGAATTTGCTGTGCTGGTGCTGTGCAGCAGGGCAAATCCTGCATCAAATTGACACTCGCTTAGGAAAGGAGAAAATGGGAGAAAACAGGCAGATTGACGTGGGAGTAAACAGACAATAAGGCAACATTAGTCAGCATAGTAGGCAGTTGTCCTAGCACACTGCTGACCTAGCTATGGTCAAGCTTTTGAGCAGCATCAAAGCAAAGAAGAGCTTTAAAGAAGGAAGACAACAGAAAGACTGTTCTGTAGAGAGCTGTGGAAGGCATTGTGGGAAAAAGCATAAATGTGTAAACCTGAAGATATAGCATACGGGTAAGGGAAGACAACACCAGATGCTGACAGGGATAGAGCAATCATCTGTGCGCTGAATGAGGGACTAAGAAGACTGGCAAAGATATTGAAAGAAAAGCAGCCTCTATTTGATGCAACCTACAGCACTCTAGAGTTGATGCAAAAGAAAAGAAGGTATTGAACCACAGATTCATTCCTCCTCTTTGTGTAGACCTCTTCAACCTTAGATGACACTTTTTTTTTTGCATTATGTATCCTAAACTAGGATGTAACCTTGCAGTAATAATGTAAAAGAGAACCACAGCTTGCTTATACATTTTACAAGAATATGCAGTTCATTAAAATGACTGCAGACTATTAATTCTAAAAAAGTAAGGCATTCAACTTGGAGAACATCCTTATTAAAGCTATGTATTTGACCTTCACTGACTGTGGTACATATGCACTGTTTTCAAATAATCATAGAATATATAGCTTTTTCCTTGATCCTTACAGATGAGAAAACAATACAGCATCCGTAAATTTCTGCTTTTTCTTTATACATCTACCCATCTCCTTAATTCAGAATGTATTTAACAGTTTAAAACAACAAAGTTTAATTATATGCAATGCAGAGGATAAAGCAGGTAATAGCAAGGCTTAATTAGCTGCATAAACACATGCAATGCAGCACTCCTTAGGTGCAATCTAAGGCTGAAGCAATTAATTAAAAACCTGCACACCTATAACCTGACGTTTGCCTAAATATTAAATATAATACATTTCCCCAATCATACTGTTTGCTGTCATTTTCACTACCACTCTTTGTTATGAATGTGTAGCATACTGTACATATGTAACACACACCATTTTCCACTCTACATTTGTAGACTGATTTTATGATATACCTTGTACTACTGGGTGAAATACGCTTTCTTCGGTCAAAGACAGCTTAAAAATCTTCTGCCTTCATGCTGCCGTTCACCAATTTTAAAATTTTTTTTGAAGTATTTTTCCGCTAGATATCATTTCAGAGATTCAGCCCATTGAGTAATGGTGTAGGAGAGAAAAGCCAGCTGTCATAGAAAGCACATTAAGGAATTTATAACTCTACATGATTATAAAGCACTGTATAAAATATTGCACCACTTACAAAGCAGTAAAATTCTGTAACATTAGAAACTGATTCCCACATTACATATCCACAAAAGAGAAAAATTAAGGTCTTACAGGCAATTTTAAGAATAAAATGTACCTATATATAGAGATAATGGCTTTGAACTCATACCCTTGCATACAAGTATAGTGGCCAACTACTCATTACTACAGATGCTTCAAATGACTTCAGCTTCTGTGGCCTTCCTTGTACTCACCAGTAAGGGACAACTGCCCAGTCAGAGCCCGACTTTTATCACACTGTGCTGCTGATCCATACTTACAGTGCAGTGCTCAATTATGCAAACTAGAAAGTTTATTCTGAAGACATATGCAGATTACCTTCCAGTTGATCCTTAAATTCTTTCTACTCTTGGGAGTCCATGTAGGTTTTAAAACTAAAATTATAAATTTCTGTCTTCCCAGAAGTTTGAAATATACTCATAATAGTGTCTGTACAGTTATGTCTGAAGTTTTCTGATGCAAAGTCCACTTCAAAAACTCTTCCACACCTCAGAAATTCCACATGATTCAGTACATTCCTTAAACTGAATGGTGCTGAAGAAGCAAAAATTCAAGGCCATCTCCTTTGCCATTTATATGTTTAGCATGAAAATCCAAAAGAATAAATGTTTCATTGCTACGCTGAAGGAACTTTCTGCTCTGTTCTTTTGTGTATTGCTGTTAAGTGTCCTCATGCACGTCGCAAATCAGCACACTGTTGTTGGGAATGTTTGTTTTGGAAACAAATACACTCTTATGGAATCGCATTTATCTACAATTACAGTCTACAATTTATCTGCTTGAATTTGTTTCAATTTTCTAAACTCTTCAACATTCTTTATCCTGTACTCTTCATAATCCCTGTTAGTGCAATAGCGGCAGATTTGATAAATGCAAGCTTCAGCTCCTATCACAGGTCATTTACAAAGACATCAGATATTGCCAACTAACTCGCTAAGCTACGAAACTGGTCCCAGGCTTGCTCTGCTCAGGCCAGATGATTTCTACACAGAATATAAGGCTCTTTCACTGGTAAAAAGCAAAGGGAAAAAAGAAAGACTGAAAGAAATCTTTTCTCCATTACTACCTGATCCAAGCAAAGTACATATTTGACCTGAGAAATTTTACTCACATTCTGGGATAATACAAAATTTTACTGTGCTTGAACAGGGAGATTGGACCAGACAACCCCACTGTGGTCCCTTCCAACCTTACCCATTCTGTGATTCTGTGAAAATACTTCTGTTTGGCAGAGATACCAAAATCTGCTCCTCTATATACAGCTATTTAGAACTCAATGGTATGTTAGAAAACATTTATACTGAGCAACCTGGTCTAGTGGCGGGTGTCTCCCTGTCCATGACAGCGGGGTTGGAACTTGATGATCTTTATGGTTCTTTCTAACTCAAACCATTCTACGTTTATGAGAAATTAAAGCAATAAACAAAGCTGTGACATAAGTGTATGAGTGCTTGTGAGATGAGTGTGTGAATGTGTAATAGTATGTCAAGCTGGAGGAGCTGGTGAATAGGACAGCCACAGAGCCTGGGACCCAGGAAGGGATAGGACAAAGGCTGGGGGCCTGTGCAGGTATTTAAGGGATCAAAGGTCTGTATAGTCACCCACGAGTGTTGTGTTTGAGCCCCCAAGACACATGTTAAGGATTGCTAAGGTTGAACCCAGAAATGTTGTGGGGTGATAGCCCTGACAAACTCTTGATGAGTTGAGGGAAACACCTCAGCCCCCTGGAGGGATGCTCCCAGAACCACTGTCAGAGGACAAAGACATCCGAGTGGCTTTCCAAAAGTGCTAAAGCCAGACTGATAAGATTAACAAAGGGTAGAGTGTTGCGGAGATGACACGTCTCTCCTCTGTGATATCTTCTAGGAATACAGGGAGCCCCTCAGGCCTATGCTGTCTATCACCCCAAAAGCAATTATTGACTAAAGCCACCCAAAACACTTAAGATTAAAAAACAGTATAAAAGCAATTGGGCATGAGCAAAAACTGGGGAGGAATGCAATCGTCTCTCTGGAGGTAGCTGAAAGCAGCTGCCCTGTCTCCTCCCATCTCTTCGGACAATATAGGGGTGAGAAAACCATGTACTGTCTATATTTTATATCTTACACTTTACTCTCTTACAATGCCTANCGAGTTCGAGTCTCAGTACGGACTGTCCCTGGCAGTTCAATGCCTCCCTGCCATCCCATCCCGTCAGATCTCGAATGCCAAGCAGGGTCAGCCCCCGTTAGTACCGGGTGCTGTAGACAGTCCCAAGGACTTCACTGTCACTGTCCAAGCTCGCTCGGCCGTGGCAAATGAACCTTAGGACTTAAACGGTGGGGCCAGTTCTGCGCATGCTGTGCCTCACCTGAAAAATCCACTGCGCAGGCTGTAAGGGCACACCTAGGTGGGGCGAGCCTCTCCCAAATCTTCGTTCGCAAAGATTGGCCATTATTATTATTGTTATTGAGGGGGATTCTAGATTTGTGGTTTAGGTTGTGTTTCTGGTTAGTAGTTTTCTGTTGTTAGTAAAGTCTGTTGTGGGGCACACACTGCTGTATTGAAACTTGTTTGGTGTGCTTGTCTCTGTAGAATGTGTTTTGTGCTGGTTTCTTTTGGGGTTTTTGGTCACAATTTAAATACAATCATGAAGCTAAATGTTATCACGGGCAAAGCAAAACCCACAATAACTGCCACACACCTGTATTAATAAAAGTTATTTTGGGAGCTCTGTAGAGAAAGTTCTTTCGTGGCTATTAAGTGTGGTCCTCACAGCAGAGGTTGAAAATTCTTCCAGCTTGTGTGCTGCCCAGTGTCAGGCAGGCAGTGTTGGGTTCGTAAAGCTTTGATTGTTCTGAGGATGCTTACAGCTAATAACTTTATATTAATACAGATGAGACAAGAAATCTTTGCATTTCTGCCCCTCCTTTTCATTTGAGAAATGTGAAAACTGCACTCCCCTTACACTGGCATGTAAGGGAGAGATGTCCAGATCTCCAGGTGCACCAGCCTGGGATCCAGATAACAAGGAGGAGGAATTGCCAGGTGTACCCAAGGGAACAGCCTTATAACATCCCTCAGCAACATCCCTCAGCAGCATCACTCAAGTATCAGGAAAGGCAGGCACTACAGTGGTTTTTATGGTCCTTATTTGACTTAGATTGTACTTTTCTTTTGAAGTTCTGTCTTTAATTACATGATTTCATTTATTTTTTTCATATTCAGTGCTCAAGACAAATGATGTTTACCTAATGAGTTACTGTGTATCTTTTTTTGCAGTTCCTAGGCCTAATTTACTGTGTGACATTCAAACCTTAATCTGAGGTTGAAGTGATTAATTTCCCATGGGTCTGTTAAGAGAGTATCAAAGTCCTTCACATTCAAGTATATTTTCTTTCCTCCAAATGTGGGACTGAGGCACACAGGATCTCATTGAGAAGTCACAGGTACAGTTCATGCCTATGTGTTAGTAAGTCAGGAGCATTAATGCAGAGAGTACCCCTCTGCAAAGTCTGGCTTATACGTATTTCCTAGCACATAAAGACCAAACTCAAGTTCTTCAAAGCTCCACATCACTGCCATAGCAATAAGACCAGTTTTTCTGCACCTGAAATGCTTTGGTGTGTTATTGAACCCCTTTTAACTTCTTCAACTAATGAGAAGGAGGTATGGTTGTATTTTTATTACAAATTTTTGAGCATCACTAAACCAATGACTTGCAACAGGTTGTATCAAGCAATATATAAAAAAAAAACAAAGCAAAAAATCATGCAATGTTTATATAGTCTCATCAGTAGTACATCTCCATGTTGGGAGGAAATAAATATGTTGCCCCTATCTGACTGATGAGGAAGCTCACACACCAAGATATAAGACATGGTTTGCGCTGTATTATCTATCAGATAAATGACTCAGCTGAAAAAAGGGCCTCTTACTTACAAAGCATTTTTTAATTCATGATTCCAAAACATTTTACAACCATGGATCTACACATGGATGAATTCAATTGCAGAAAGACTACACAGTAGCAGACAGATTACACAGTAATCAGTAAGAGAACCCAGACCCATAACTCTGCAGTCAGTCAAGCCCATCAGATCGTAACGGGCTGAGCCATGGAATACATCTGAAAATGACACCCAAGTTTCTGCATAAATCCAAACAGTATTTACATGACCCACATGTAGAAATATACCTATTCCCACAATTTAGCAGTTTATTCAGCAAAAATACATTCCTCAGAGGTATTGTTGCTTAGGTTTAAATATATAAATATAGTTCTGTTTTCCAGATACACAAAAGAAGTCAAGAAATATAACTGCCAGAAAGGAATCATAAATTTACAAAGAAAAACCCTAACCCTAACTACTTCTTAAACATAATACCTGATAAAACGTCATCATTCCAGTTAAGTCCCTTATCCTAAAGTGAAATGTAAATGCTAATCCAGCTGAAGACTCAGGCCACACAGCATATGGATATTCTTGACGAACTAAACACAAGTCACATTAGTTTTAACTTGTTTATTGTCTTCTGAAGTTTGTAACACATAAAAAAAATCATTTACCTGAAGGTGTAGAATGTGTATTGACACTGTTCTTCCTGAACAATTGCTATCTGGTTACGAATTTGTATATTAAATTTTAACCCTGTGCATACGGATGCAGTCAAGGCTTTATTTCCTGTTCTTCACAGGAAGGATATCTGTAATCCAGTAGTGAAACAGAGACGTGGCTACTTTAGTATGATCTGGAAAAAAAAAAAAATTCCTCCTGAAATATCTCCATGACATTTCTGAACATGAAAGACTTGTGCAAGCAATTGTTTCCATTCAATATTACCATTTTGGTAAACACAATGCAGACACTGGGGCTTGAGGACTGATATGTATGAATTTCTATATAAGCACGTGCCTTTTATTTTAGGTCAGTCATTTGTATGAGAAATTTTCGTCCTATCTTTTGAAATGTCCTATTTGCTGTGATTCAATAATTCAGTAAAAAAGGGGATTGAAATGACATGATCATATGGGCAAGGATAGAAGAGGGCAACTCCACTTCTTTCTGTCTGGAGAGAACTTTCACACATCACTATTGAACTTGCAGTAGCACCTAGAAGTCCCAGCTGAGAATGAGTTATCCTGCACAGATAGCTGCAATAAAGCCTCAAAATGCTACGATGTTTGTCTTAATTCAGAGATTACCTATATGACTTTATTGATTTTTAATGACAGAACTTTCCACAGTACTTATCACATCATAAGCATATTTAAAAATTATTCTATAATGTTATACTAATGTGTTTTTCAAATTTCTTTTCCTTTTCTTTGAATGTTACTCCATAAAAAGAAGTGTAACCTTAGTAATTTTAAGCCCTCTGTGTATCCAGCCTCTGTGCATTGTAGGCACACAGTAACTGTATTACTTCGGGTCTGCAAAATGCACCCCCCCTGCAATGAAGACATATACATTGGACAAGTCTCAAAAAAAGGCAGTTAAAAGAAGCTTCAAGCTCTGCCATAAGTGATAATTTCCCAGGCAACCAGTGAAAAGTATGTTTGAGATCTAAAACTAACCAACAAAGCAAGAATGTTAATAGATAATGGAATGAAGCTGATGAGTAGAAGTTCATAAATGAGTTCATAAATTAGGAGATAATGACTTTTTTTTTTAATTAGGCGATTACCTGGCTTTAATAATTGATGTGAAATAGGAATTAAGCCGATCTCATTTCAACAGCTACAGTTTCCAACCAGTAATGGGAGCAATTACTTCTAGTCACAGATCTTCCCCTTTGCCCACTGCACTGTGCAGGATCATGAAGGGCTCTGGCTTGCTTCTGCAAACAGCCACTGACTTTCTGACAGAGATCAGCAAAGCCCCCATCGTGACAAATCCAGATCTATGTGACTTCTAAACATTCTCTTCCTGGCACTTACAGAAGCTTTTAGGCAGAAGTAAGTACTTTTTGTTAAAGATTAACAAATGAATGGAAATAGTAATAGTACATTTTGTTATCTTTTACAGTATGAGAACAATGACACTTTAAATAATTATGTTCACACAAGCACTCCCAAACAACCTCAGCTTTGTATGATCACTGAAATACATCAACTTTGATAGAGTAACTTGAAGTACGAAGTACAAGTTAAGTTGATAGAGGATGACAACTAAACAAAAGAACAAGAATCTCAACCATAGAGATTTTCTTATTTAAATATGTTTTCTCATTTAAGTGAAGGGTTAAAGATATCTAATGTTAATAATTTTTCTGTTTCAATCTCCTTAGTAATTTCTTTGATATGACTGTAAATATTGTGATATAAAGCTTAAGATAAAGCAGAAACTTATTTCTTTGTTTCTTTTTTCCTTTGGTTGCAACACGACTCCCAATCTGAATAACATGCTAAGAGATGTGCAGCAAATACCGAAATACGGTATTCAACCAGTGGCTTGCAATTTGTAATGTGCAGACCTTGAGCAGCTCCATGGTGTTATTCTAAAGGGTCTGTAAAGAGTTAACTGAGGAAAGCACATTTATCATCAGTACGCATACACTTGCCAAGTGGGACTTGGTAACCCCAGTGGAAGGTTAGATGAAACCATAACATATATACATGTGAGGAAATAAAAGACATACAATGGTATGTGTAATTTGTAAATTTTACTAATGGAGAATGTGCACTTATATGAAAGAGATGGACCACTTCTCATTTTTTTCTTACTCTTCCCTTCCTGGAATTCAAAATAAAACTGAAAAACACAGCACCAATCATGACTCCTTTGATGCTGGCATGTTAAGCAGAATCAGAACTATGGGAAAAAGGGTTAACATATTGGTTCTTGAACCACAGCAAATAAAATGTTTATTTTGCCAAAATAATACACCTACCTAAAATTAACTTGGTTTATCAAGCTAATATGAAATGACCTTCTCTTCTAGTACATCACATACCAGTAAAAATAAAGAGAAAAAAGGGAAGATAATCAGACAAACTTGTAAAAAAAAAAGATTACTATGATATAATGTACATTTTTATCTTCATAAACAGCCCTAACTTGTATTTCTACAATAAGAACTTGAATTTGCTGAGATAACAAGTTTTTGTAATAACTCTTAGCTTTTATCACCTGTTCATTGGGAATGAAATCTAAAATATAAAAAACTCATGCTGGACAAGAACATCTGGTTTTGAGCCAAAAGAAGAAAAAAGAGTATAGTTTAAGGCTTAATTTAAACTATAATTTCAGAGCATGATATTTTCATTTACTGAAATTCCTGAATTACAAATAGAACGTACTGCTAAACTCTGCTGAGGCAAATGAATATCTAGCAGGTGTTTAATTATCCTTTAATAACTTATAACAAAGTATTTTCCTCTTTCTTATGTTGTTGTATATCATGAATATCAAATCAACTACTAGAGTTACATATCTGTGAACTTGGAATAAGATTAAAATAATTGAGCCTGGAGTGACAACAGTTACTTGGGAAAAAAATCAACTAGAAGAGTAAACAATTCCAGGCTGTACCAGCATAAACATTAATGGATTTTAAAAGTCACTCAGAAAATTGCCTTTTGCCTTTTCAAGTGACAAATATATGCATCAGAAAATTATGGATTTAAATTTGCTTTTGTATTCTCTCTTTAGTTGCGCATTTCTGCTATATAAAAGTCAAGAGAGAACTTGCCTCAGGGCTACAAAACCCATCAGTATTCCAACTGTACTGCAGAGAATTTGGATAAGGCTTGTAAAGAACATCCTGAATGTGGTCACTTCAACAGATCCATTTTGATTTAATCGACAGAAGCTGAATTGGATCTTTCAACAGAGGGCCAATACTATTCCCACTATTCCTGTTGAGTTCTGTTTGGTTTGCACACATGTATTACATCCAATGAG